>JANPWX010000339.1:40942-135817 GCA_024734555.1 Trochalopteron elliotii
CTCTCTGACTCTCCTCCTCTCTTGCTCTCTCTCTGACTCTCCTCCTCTCTTGCTCTCTCTTAGCTCTCTTGCCCCTGCGCTCCAACCCCTGCCACCTCTCTTTGGCTCTCTTGCTCTCTCCTCTCTTACCTCTTACCCTCTGGTTCTCTCTCTCCACCACTCTTTGGGACTTCCCTTCAGCCGAGGCTGGTGGCTGAAGGCAAGGCCCTTTTTACCCACGACCCTTGCAATAAAACCACATGTTCTAGAATGTCTCAAGTTGGCAGAGTTCCCTCTCCCTGCCGTCCACGGATGTTCTTACAAGGGACATTACACATTTCAAATTGCCATTTGAAAAGCCATGAGCAGGGATGAACTAAATGAAAAGTTTACAATGTCTCATCTCTGATGCCCCTCGTTATAACTGTTTCGGGATCTGGTTCTCAAAAGTAATTTCATTTCAGATAAAATTAAATTCAAATTCATTCCACTAAAGTGGAACATGCATGAAGAACTAAGAACTTCAAGAAAATATTGAAGTTTGATTTTGAGTATTTTACAGGTACAAAAGTGTGTTTATAACACTATATAATTTTCCATTTTTCCTTCACTCGTCCTATTCATCTTGGACAGAAAAAGCACAATGCAGACTAAAAATGAAAAGCAAGAGATTTCATGCAAGACTGAGAAGACCTTGCTAAAAAAGCAAAGCCAAACAATCACCATGGTAAACCAGCCCTCCTCTTTCAGAGCACACTGAGATGGACTGCAGAGTGATGTTCATGTGGAGTCTTCTACTCACTGTGATTAGTCTTGCTTACTGTTATGGCACACAGTTTCAGTGAGGAGGAAAGGGTTATGGACTATAATCTGCCCTAGAAGGGATGACAGCTTGAAACTGACACTTTGCTGTCACCTGGAAACAGATAAAAAGGTGGTTTTGCAGTAAAAAACTGCAGTGGGAAATTTGGGAGATTTCGTGTCTCAGGACACAGACTCCTCTGACCTCACTTCTGAGAAAGGACAACTGGAAAATATGGAGGGAAAGAATGTGGGCCTTCTTGAAAGTTACTTTTCATTTTGAAACCAAACTTGGAATATGACATCTCTGGGCTAGAAAAAATTGAATTACACCTCATACCTGCAACACCCAAATAAAACCAGAGTTCTACCACAAGAGTTGACCTGGGTAACCTAAATTTGGCCTGCTCTGAGCAGCGGCTTGGACCAGATGATCTCCAGAGATCCATTCAAGTTGTATTATTCTTCTGTTCCTTTACTGGTGAAGTCTGTATTTCAATACATCAAGAGCTCTTGCCTGTAAGTACCAGTGGTGCTCCTGGGATGCCGTGGGAGCTGAGTGTGACAAGATCCAGAATTGAGGATGTGAATTGGAAAGGCAGTTCACAGCTGATGCACCACAGGTATATTTAAGCTGCCTACTTCAGCAGTGACCCCAGGACTTTGATGCAACTGAACTACAAAACCAGTAGGATACAAGGATCTGTGACAACAGCTGCCTATTGTACCACTTCACAAAGAATTAAGCTTCATTATCACATTTCCTGTTTCAAATCGCTGCAATTAAATAACCTTTTGAGAAACATTAACAGAATGTTAAGCAATTAAGAGCACTATAGTGGGTAATCACAAGTTAGAGTCAGCTTCTGACAAGACCACAAAGCCAATTAAACGTTTTTTTCTTCTAAAAAAAAGTGCTTCCTGTCATATTTTCTTTAAGGAAGATATGTCTACATAATGAACCACAATAGTGCTGCCAAACACAGAATGACACCAGGTTATTAATTTATTGTCATTAAAAGTTAAAAGCTAGATCTACCTGCATAAGCATCTGTTCAGTAAGACTTAAGATGACAGTAAGACAACTCTGCACATATCTACCTTTTGGCAAAAGGAAATGAACTTGAACTACTAAGTTACCATGGTTTGAAATTTCCAGCAAATTTGGAAATTTTCACACACAACTAAAATCACAATTAACTTTATGTCAATAACTTCAGCAATTTAAGCCAACGGACACAAGAAAGATAATTGCACCATAGAGACGTCAAAGATCAAGACCTGAGAGGGACACAAAAAATATCTGTTCAAGAAGTTCCCCTGGATTAATGTTAAATGAACCAACAGGAAACAGATGAATTAGGCAACTTCCAAAATAAATTTATACAACAATTAATGTGCTTATTTCAATGAATGTGCTTGGTCTGTAGGAGGTTTGCAAAGGTGACAAGAAACACCTACATTCATTCACAATTTTAACGTTTGCTCAGGACAGGCTGCTGCCATAAGTGCAGAAAACTGAGCTTCAAACAAGAAGGCAGAATGGAAGAAGGGCGAGAAAAAAATAAAATTGTCAGCAAATGCTCCGATCCATTTTTAAAATATAAACCATTTGGGATAAAAGCAAAAGAAGCATTGTATTTACCTGGGCAAAGTTTGAGTCAAATATCTCAAATGTTAGAGGATATGCTGCAGAGTTAGAGCAGAGGTTCCTGACTGCACAGTCAGATGCAGAGCCATGTGGGTGTTTTTATGCCATAGGGTGCTTCCATGCCCTGCATCTCCATGATTAGATTTTGCAGGAGTTCATTAATTAGGTAAAATAATGACCCGGAACTACCTTGCTATAGTTCTGCAGTACTGAGCTTGAACTGATAACACTCCCACAGCACTGGCAAAGGCTGTGCAGAGACATTTGCAATTCTGCTCAGGTTTAGCAGGACTGGCACCAAGCCTAAGCTCACAATTCCAGCCTCAGTATCTCCAGACAGCATTCCCTACTGCTGCTGTGTCCACATATGTCTGAGGTTTCCCAGCACACAGCCAGCTAAAGACTGACAGGGCTGATTAGCTCAGGGCACACACCCCATATGCCACTGGCCATAGTGTTTTCAGGCTGAGCTCGCCCCAGGGAGTGAAGTGTTCACAGCTGTGCTGCAGCTACAACACGCCTGTGATCAGACCAGTCCATGTGAGAGCTAACTTCAGTTGTCCATGCTACACTCTGTCCTTCCTCTAAAGGACCGTCATCTTCCCACCCTAAAACAAGCACACAGCACACAAAGAAGTGCTTGTATACAACAACACAGGACAGATTCACCTTTAGGTAACTTACTGTAATTCAGCCCAGAGACAGATAAGCAGTAATAGAAAGCAGTTAGTGTCACCAGAATTACATTTGCCCAAACGAACACTACTTACCTTATGGTGTAATTTTTAATCAAGACAATTTATATTTTGAACCACCAATAGGAATAGTTTTAATGCTTCTGAGAGCTATATCAGTCACACAGGGAGCAGCTTGAAGGTTTAGGAGGAAGCAAGGAAGCACTTTCGCTAAGAGACTCTGCATGTACGGCTACTTACGGTTCAATGCTGACTGGGGTGGCTTCCCCCACTACGGAAAGAATCGGAGGGGTAACTTCTGAACTATCTGCAACGAGAGGAAAGAGCTGCTCAGCTTCACATCTGAGATTTACTTTTCACACAGCTTGCAAATATAATCACAGCTGTCCATCTCTCAAAAAAGGTACCCCTAGGCTAAATAAATGAGTTTCAGATGACCAGGAACTTGCCTTCCTCCCCTCAGTTCATATACTGACACTCTGCGAGAGGCGCTGACTTTTCACTCCCAAGAACGTCAGCAGGGGGTGTTGCAGGCTGCTTGTGAACGCATCTTAACACCCGTGCCCACATGGAGCAACGCTGCATTCCCTCTACTCCGCCTCCCCAAACAATCAGGAAGGAGCTCCAGTTTCACACAATCACACCTCCTAAGGGCATGATGTTCCTCCTAATGCTCCACAGTTCCTAATCATAAATTAGGCAGGAAAGGAAGGTTAGAATGAAACTTACTGGATCTAAGCAGAGTTCTGTGACCACTTTTGGGAGTCATTGGAGGTGGAACCGAATGACCGCTTGAAGAGAGGATAGCGTTAAAGTACAGCCCAGATCCTTCTCTCACTGGACTAAGGATTGGTGGAGGAGTGTAAGGAGGTAGCTCAAAGTTCCTGTCTGAAGGATGGTCTGCCAGACGGACGGGTGACCGTAAGTGGCTCTGATACGGAGTAATGTTGGAATAAACAGGTGGTGCAATAAAGGTGCCGGCTTTTGGTGGTATGAAGAGTGGCTCAGGTCTTGGCCGCTGCTTTGGTTTTCGGGCAAAGCCCTCTGCTTCATCCTTTGGAACAGCATCTTCATGCTATTAGAAAAAAAAATTACATTGTTAATTTAATTTAAAACCTCAGGTTGTTTGAAAAACTTCAGTGAGATGACATCATTTTTTTCATGGCAGCTCAAAATCTGGATAGGACAGTTGGAGGATGTCTCAACAATTAGCAGAAGGGGAGAGTGACAGGAAGAACACAGGGAATGGAATGGACACAGGAACTATTAGGCAGCAGCTCTAGCTCATGTGATTATGAAGTTATATTTTACAAGAACTACATGTGCATCTGGTCCAACCTACACAGCAGCTTTAGAAGAGAACAAAAAAGCACAGCAGAACCCTGGTACAGATACACCAGAACCCTGAAAGAGATACACAGTGATACCAAATAGTGGTAAGAGAACAGAAGACAATGTAACAGTATTTTATTAGACGGTCAAGCACTTAAATGCAGAGAAACCTCCCCAGATGCCTGCCATTTCTCTGGTATCTGAACATTCTGTTGTACTTCTGGGAGTACAGTAGAAGAGAGGGAAAATAAAAAAAATCAACCCACCCACTCATCACTACTACACTGCAGGGGAACAGTCAAGTACTGACCTTCAGAACTCAGTTAAAAGGTTTCAATTGCATGAGAATAAATCTTCACTTTGGATTTTATTCACATTAAGAGATATGTGCACTACTTAAGTTTATTGGTATTTATGTATGTATGAAGAAAGCACTCTTGACACAGACAGACTATTATTTTAGTCTTATTGCCTATCTGGCTTTATTCACTGTTTAGTGAATTTAGTGAGGCACTGCCTGGCTTTACTACCATTAGCAGTAGGTCATGAAAAGCCAGCAATGCCCAAATATATGGCAATATTATGATTAAAAAAACCCCGGACTACATATATTCCAAGTTCAAGCCTTGAGATCAAACTGCTTTAATAGAAAAGTTCATGGCTTCATGGCTAAAATCTTTGGCTTCTTAGTCCACCCATACCTGACTGGAGGTCTCCATGTTCGTATTACGATTCGATCTCCTCCGGGTGACTATCACAGAAGGCTTCCGGTCACAAGGAGCTCGATCGTTTGTTTGGCCTCTCTGGAGCTTTCCATCCTCAGACTTTTCCTTTTCAAGGCTCTGCAAGTCAATTTTTCTCACTGGCACAGACACAGGAATGATAAGAGGCACAAGGCTGTTATCCTCCCGGGCTTTTTTGGGAGCTGGTGAAGAACTGGCGAATTCCACAACACTTTTTGAAGCTGCAGTAGGTCCTGAAGCTGTTACTAGCACACTCTTCTCCTCTGAATTATCCAGTTCCTGAGAAGAAAAATAGATTCCTGAAAAGTTCTGTATTACTTACATAATAAATGAGGTATCATCTCACTTTCAGTGTATATCAAGTTTCTCGATGCAATTTGCAAGCTGAAATGGATTTGGAAGTGTTACTGGAGGAAAAAGAATATTTCACAGTGTTAATAAAATTTCATAGAATTACTTGAGGATTGCCTGTAGTCTCAACTGCTAGAACACTTACATCATTCTTAAGAACTGTTTCACTACCTTGATTTTGACATTTTATTTTCTATGTGAATTTGTGTCCTGCTTTATAACTTTCAACAAAGGCTCTTTAGTCTTAGTAATGATCAAAAGCTGCAGGTTGTTAATTTCAAATATTGGATTTCTGCTCCAAGGAAGACTGAGCCATGGTAATATCTTAATTAAATCTCTCACACACAAAAAGAAACCAAACCCAGAGCTAGCTTTTTGCTTCATCTTTTTTTTTTTCTGACTCTGGAAAACATTAAGCCTTCAAAATAAGCCAGGTAATAAGATTGTGCACACAGAATCTACCATATCAAGAAGATCCAGGACTGCCTCCTTTTATTAGAGCTGGGTTAAGTGTGCACAGAAAGGTTTATCCCACAAGTGACCCTTCAGTTTACAAGTCTGACTGCTTCTTCACAGAGACTGCCGATGTACACCCCTAGTACACAGTGATGAAACACACAATTGTAAAGTCACAAGTGGTATCCATTGTCCCAGAATAAGCTTCAGGAGAAATTAAGGAGGCCTGAGGACCTGCCTTCAGTTCAGGCTGGTGACAGGCTCCTGTACTTTCCCATAGAACTACCAATTTTGGATTTGGAGGGCATTCATCATGTTCATCAGGCTTACAGACATCACTAGAGTCCACTGACTGTAGATAGTAAGGGGTTCTTGTACATTTTTGTAGCATCCCTCCACTACTTTCTGGGTACAGCAACATGTAATGACAATGTGAATATGTGAACAAGCACCAATTCTGACCAATCTAAAAACCTCAGGTACTTCCTGGGTGCTACACAGACCTCTGTAGATCAAGAGACCTGAACTAATTTGCTGACTACAAGGAGGAAATTATGACAGCTCAGAAGTGCCAGTCACCCAAAAGTGTCACTTTCCTCTGGCTTTATGATCAGTTAACCATATTCCTTTTATTTTCAAAACTGGGGGGCAATTAGCAAAGGACACCTCCTCAGCGATGGGAGAGATGATCCCTCTAAGACAAAAGAAAAAGAGGAGACCTGAATAGTAGCAGACAGAAAAAAGGTACCAGTAGGAACTTAATATAAATAGTTGAGACATCCTTAAAGATGTTCTGCTCCAGAACTTTTCTGATCACAGAAGTTCACACAGACCTAACGTTTACTAAGAGCGGACATGACTAATTTTGAAATTAACCCTTTTGCTTCAGATCCCTAAATAGTTTCTCAGCTGCTTGATTATTCTCAGAGGTAAGTAGAAAGGAGTCTCTTAATAAGGGATGGGACCTTCACTCGTAGACCTGCTAGGGGATTTTTGGCTACCTCAGCATCCCTGTTGCAGAATTTGGGGCAGGAGGGCTGCTGTATAACTTCTCTCAGGAAGTGTAACATGTGGCACTTTCATTTAGACTCTTGCATAAATACTGAGGTATGAACTAGTCATCTAGAGTCCTCCAGGAAATCCAGAGAAACCCATCAGACATTCCAGCATCGATACTGTCTATCCCTCAAGCTGTTTCTAAAAACCTTAGAATTCACAGAAAAACCCAACTGCAGCAGCTGGAAGAACTGTTCAAGGCCACGTCTGTGATCTGATAAGAAACCACACCAGCCTTTTAAAAACACCTCCCCACAAAGTGCCTTCTGCCATCATTCTGCATCACCTGCATCAAGGAGAGGCAGCTTCTGTCTGCAGTCAAACTAAAGCTTGTCCAAGAAGGAGGCAAGCCCAGAACTATAATTCTGCAAACAAAACTTTTTTTTTCCTTTTGTTTGTAGCAGCTGGTGCCCTGCCCTGTGCCAGGGGAAAGCAGTGAGGTAATCAAAACCTGTCTTCCATCCAAAAAGGAGTATTTTGATTCAGACACCCTTTAAGACAACCATTCAGATTCAAGAAAAGTTCTCTGTACTTTTAGAAAAGAAGAACAAGTCACACTGGAACCATTAAACTAAGAGTTGAGGATTTACTGCAGCCTGTAGGCAGCAATAAGCTTGCATCACCTGAAAAAAGGCAGCCACAGGCAGCTCTGGTGCAAAGCCTCAGTTGTGACATTGCATGTAGACAGATACTGCTGTCCAAAATATTATTTTTGCATAAGGTACACATACCTAGACTGAGATGTTCAAACAATTGGTTCAAATTATGAATGTTATCTTCTTTAATCAATAATTTAACTTTATGGCCTTCTACACACTCTTCAGATAACCTATGCAGAGAAGGCTTCTAGGCTGTTTTTACCACTCATAAGAGTGGTAAAAAAAGAAAGACACTCATAAGAGAAGCAGACCATCCTCATTCAGCAAATATATTTTCTTTCTCTCCCTCACACAATATCCAACACCCTAAAGATGTAAAATCCATCAGACCTCTGGTAAGAATTTTATCATCCTGCAAAATCTCATCCTGAAAGCCTGAAGTGATCTAAACATAAAGAGTTCTTCTGCTAGTGTCATTATGCTTGCATAACAGCAAAGAACAAAAGAGCATCTGCCAAAACACTTCTCTGGTCTTTACATTATGAATCAGACTGCAAGCAGACGTGCCTTCAAACAGCCAATTTCTTGCTTCATCTCTCATCACCTTTTCCTAGATGCTCTATTTGCTTCTTCTTGACACTCTGTGAGTGATCCAAGTGCAATGTGAATTGCAGACCTTCTGCAATATAACCACACAATGGCTGGCAAAGAATGAGCAAATACACACAAATGCTACTACATACTACCAGTTCTTTATCAAATCTGCTGGTTCAGCTGGAGTTAGAGCAAAAAGGATTGAAGACAGCATCACCCAAGTCACTGTTTGCTTTCTGCTGTCCAAGAGATGGAGTAGGCTATGGATATTCAGCTCATTTGTTAGTTCAGTTCTTTCACTCAAACAGCACATTCCTCTAAGGAAGAGATGGGAAAAAACAGTGACAGACAGACTAGGATAAAAAGGATGGTGAAAAACAAAACAGGGAATAAAATGCCCTTCCCTTTGTTGTCGGACCGGATAGCAACTCAGGTGTCAAAACTGTAGGTAAAAGTAGCTCATGTAAGGTGTGTTTCATCAGCCTTTGGCAACAAAACTTCTAAGGAAAAGTGTGCCTCTTAAGAAGCACTCCATAAAAGATTAGTCAAACCACAACTCTAAGAAAGTGTTCAAAAACAATCCCTCCAAAAACCCCCACTCAACTCCAAAAATCTCATCACTTGTCTCCCAGGAGGCTACTTAATTTTGAACTCTGTCACCTTGCCATATGGAATATATACTGTGCAGTTTAGACTGATGGGATATCAAGAGGTTAGGAGTAGTGAACTATCAAATCAGTCAGCACTAAATTTCTTCCCCATTAAGTCCTACAGGAGGTCTTCAGGCAGACAGGTCATTCTACAGCCCTCAGGTCATCCTTAGAAACAGGATGCTGCATGAGACAGGCCTTTGTCCTGCCTGCTATAGGTTCTTCATGTAAGTGAAGCTTTCTTAGACTTTTAATATTCATGAAATATTGGACATGTAAGTTGCCTTATGTAATTTTTAGATAGCACATTTTAGAAACACTTCAAATGTAGAAACTGAGAAACTGGCAGGTAGGCCTAAGTCTTTTAACAGAAAAGAATGTTAGATTGGTAAAAAGACAACAAGCAAACTGCTTATACTTGCCTCTCAAAATTCCTGATCACCTTGAGATCTAAGCTGAAAACATCTGTATTTTCATGTCATGGGCTAAAATAACATTTGGTGTCAGTGAAAACTGTCCCTTAGTGGTTTCACTACACTACTTCTCTGTTCTCCCACATCTCTGAATTACAGTAGCTGAACTTACACGCCTCCACACCAGAACTGCCCTTGTTGCATCCTTCAAGATGCCATCCTATCCTGCATATGTGCATAAATTCCTTCCTTTCAACCCTATTTTGTAGTCTAAAACATGCTATATTGGCTAGGCCTTATACCTTACCTTTACATTCTGAAGAGAAGCCAGCTCAACAGCTTTTTGAGCCAAAGTCAGCAAATTGGCTTCTTGAGAAACACGTCGTCTCCGTCGGGTACTCTGGATTACACCACCTCTGACACTCTGAAAATCATTAGCTCTCTGAGTGTTTTCTTCAGGTGCTGCTGCCTGTTTCTCCTCATCTCTACCATTCTGGGCTGCAGCTTGCCTGTCTGTTTCCATCTGGCACTGCTCACTATTGACCAGGACATCCTTCTGCCCCATATCCAATCTTCTGGGGTGCAAATAGCTACTTTTAGTGGGGGGCAGTGACTCAGGTGGCTGCTGTAATGGGACCTCTTGCTGATGTGTTTGCCAGTGATGCAGAAATAAATTGCTAGTTTGTTCTTCTGCCTGCTTAGAAGTCAACATTTCTCCTGCAGATGTCAGCAAGCCACCTTCTTTGGAGAGTCTCCGTGACCTTCTTGGAAAGGGAATCTGGGTCTGAGGTAGCACAGTCTGTTGGTTCTGCTCTGTTAATGCCTTGAATAGCTCCTGGTTCCTCTCTGCTTGCTGAAACTGGTGTGGCATCATGTGATGCTGGGGTGCTGCAGCTGCCACATGAGGCTGTGCTATAGAACCTGTTTGCTGCAGACTGAAGGCTTGTGTGGCAGCCTGTTGCTGCTGCTGCTGCTGAGGATAGAAATTCTCAAAGAGCTGCAGCTGGGGAAGAGCTTGCTGTTTTTGTTGTGCAGTAAATGCTGGACTGGAAGAAGTTGGGGCCTCTTGAAAGACATGTAACAACTCAGGAAGACCTTGCTTTTGGCCTTGGTGACCAAATGCAAGTTGGAAAGGCTGCAATGGCAGAGTTTGATTCTGCTGCTGCTGTTTCTGCATTTGATGAAAAGAATTCATTTGAGCTTGTTGTCTAACCAGGGCTTGCTGTTCCAGCTGAGCCTTCTGGGACATCATCTGCTGGACAGCATCTCCATATAAATCCAGCTGGGACACAAACACTCCTTTCTCTTGATTTCTTTTAAGGGCTTCTGGGTGGCCATAGAAGCCCGAGCCACCAGCATTGGAGTGGGGTCCTTTTGGGTTGCCCCCAAAAACCATGCTGTGGTTCCACATTGAAGGTGGAGACTGCCAGTGGCTGTCACCTCTCTCTGGCAACCGGTTTCCCATTAGTGAATTCTGCCATTTGACAGCTGTCACTGACTGGGGCATCATCACTGATTCTCCCCTATCCTGATTGTAAACAGAGTTCATCAAAGCAACGTTGTTGGGTGCACTTGTTAATCCTCCTGGATGAGAAATCTCCACAGTTTGGGAGACTGGTATATTCCCTCCATGACCATAGTACTGTCCTTCCTTAAGCTGCTGCTGTGGTTCTTTTGATGGCACAGCAATGTCCTGCTCATTAAAATAGGCAACTCGTTTCCCAGTCCGTTTGCTTGAAGACTTTTGCTGAGCCTGAAGATTCATGGTTCGGTCTGTTCTCCCAGCCACACACACTGTATTTATAATCCACCCATCCCTGAGGTTGGGGGAGGAAAGGCACAGCAGTCTTTCTTTTCCATTCAGCTTTAGTAATAAAGGGCAGGAAAGAAGTCCTGATGAAAGTGCATTCACTTCCTTTTTCTTTGTGTGCTTCTCCCACTTCTTTTCACTCTTGCACTTTGTGGTTCAGAGGTCAGTAGGATCCACTTAGTTACAGGTCCTGAAATAGAGAACCAATTGCAATGAATCATCAACAGACATAACTGGCCTATGAATGCTCATGTGATAAGAAACAATGTGTATGTCTCTCCCAAGTCCCATGGAAATGAAGACTAGGATAACAGATGGAAGAAACAACAGATCTGACCTGCTAGAAGAACTCAAAACAAAACCACTTAGTTTTACAAAACAGGTATCACACTGTACTTGCATGATGCAACTCCCTATTGCACACAGAATTCTGACTAATCACTTGAGCTCATCCTGAAAGTTTTACTCTTAAACTACCTCTGATCTGGCCAACTACTTCCACGTCTTCCTGTAGCCAGAATAATCCGGTTTTAATCTCAACTTAAAACCACAAAACAAAAAACCCTTGTGGCTTGCCAAAAGGCCACATTTCCCAAAGACCTTTAAAAGACACGTGTGTACATGAAGGCTGCAGTCAAACAGGCAGCAAGATGCTCAATTCAGTATTCTGAAGGAAAAGGGTCAGGCAACAGCCCATCAGTCATACACACACCACCAATGATTACAGATTCTTTCCAGTCAAGAACTGGCCACCCAGCACCCAAGCCCTGGGGCCAGGGCCTGCTCAACCTGTTGCTCTCTCAGATGTTTTCTTCAACAGCTGAAAGAATCTGCTCCTGCTCAGGTCACACTCACTGAAAGGTAGTTCAGGCAGCTGCTGCTGCAACAGCTGCTTGCAGACATCAGCAAATATCTGTTACTGTAAAGCTACAAAGGTAATAGGAGAAAGCCTTTCCAGAACAGGCGCTCTACAACAATTCTACCCTCCTACCCTCTTCTGCCACAAAGAAAAGCTATCCACAAACTCTAAGAGGCTAGCTTGCAGGATTAATGTCTACGGTGTGAACACATACACTGGTATTTCTATTTGGACACCTAAAACCTTTCTAGATGTTTAGTTTTAAATTCAATTATATTCTTACATTACCATTATAACATTCTAGTGTAAGTCTCTATTCCTACTCTTTTCAGTGTGCATTCTGTTCCACTTTAAACTACTTTAAATCCCACTGCCAATATAATCCAGGAAAATAACAACAAATTGTTAAAAACCTGTTCTTGTTACATCCCTTCTGTTATATAATCAAGTTTCCCTTGAGTGGAACAGGTAAGACTAACACACACATCCCCTCCAATGAAATCTGCAATATATTTATCCCTCTTTCTAAAATGAAAAATAATAAACCAAAATTATATAGCACACTGAAGTCCTGTAACCTGAGCTTCCTCAGACGGATATGGGTACAGTGCAGGTTTTAATACTGAGGTGGGGTTGGGAACATGACGAGGAGGAAAGGACAAAGAGTTTTAATTAACTTACGCAACTTCCACCTCAGAGGCCAGGCTTGGCTTTAGCACTGCTGGAACCATGGGACTGTGTTTCAGAGTGAAGTGACTCACTTCCTCAGGCTGTTACATAGCTGTTCCCCCACACTGCCTCCCCTTCGCCTTGGCTACAAACCATGGACCTCTGCCACCCCGATCATGGAGCCAGGGCATTCCTCCCTCCTCTAAGCACAACGTCTCAGCTCATTTTCCAAGACCATCACAACAGGACAAAAATAACTCTAGGAGAAATTATGGACACGTGAGATGGAAAATTCTCTCTAAACTGCAACTAGTACACAAACGAAGATTTCACAAAGTAAGTTTTTCCTACTTCAAGACTTCATTAGGAGAGGAAAAAACATCTTACAGCAGGAAACTTAATCCCTAGTAGCAAAAATATAGAGGTGGATAAGCTGCTATATGCCTCTCAGAAGCTTCAATGCTTTCCATCTTGCTTTCTGCAGCACTGCAAATGTATCAGAGATAACATCTAAACCTCAACACCTGAGGTAATACTACTAAGAGTGGTTTCTGAGTCTTACTTTGTGAAATCATCACAAGCTATTTTTCTTTCTAAACTAAGCAACGTTTTCCTTCTACCGATGCTTTTGTATTGATCAGTCACATCATTCTGACAAAAAGAATGCCAGGTTTTCTGTATATTAAAGAACATTACCATAGATCAAGTTTTAACCTGCCAGCTTTCTGAAATTCTGCTGTAGACTTTTTATACTTTGAAGAAAAATACAACAGTAATTGTCAAAAAGACAGCATTCAACTTTCAGCTTCAAGAGTCCTTGTTTTCAACCAAAGAAAGAAAGAAAGAAAGAAAGAAAGAAAAAGTCCAGTTGATGCTGTTCTAAATAGTCCTGGCTGGGATTTGCAGCTACCACACAGAAAAGTACCCAGAAGACCCTTAGCAAGAGGATTCTCACATTAGTAACAAAGCATTGCATTAGCACAACTTTCCAAACCTATACTTGTATGGACTTTGGTTCTGCTTTTAATGCTACTAGATAAAAAGACACCAGTCACAAGGTCTAACTCAGACCAGTTTAGAACTGCAGCAATCTGGTAAAGAGATCTAACAAAATATTAAGATGCAAAGTAGGAAAATGAGTAAGTTCAGAGATAACCCAAATGAGGAAAAGGAATATGTACAATTGAAGTTGTTATTCAGCACAAAACCCAGCATAGTGAAAAAGACATTAAAAGGGAGAAAAGAGATTTAAGGTACTCTGAACAGAACAAGCTTAGTGAACACCTCAGTTCTCCCAGTTACATGCAAAAATAACTATATCCTAAGAGATCCCCAAGATAAAGGAGGATTTGGTGCACCGGTATTTGATGGTAAAAGAAAATATCACAAAATTAGCTTTTCAGATGTTTTTTCCATAGAGAAAAACTACAGAAAAGTATCTTTGATGTCATCCTAACAATAACAGTTCACAGTTGAATCTGCAGCGATAAATGTTCAAGTTGCAGCATGACTATGCTTCAGGAAAGCTCATACTTGGCAGCTGCACTGCCTGAGCACTGCTGGCTCTGACTAAACAGGCTTCCCTCCCTGAGGTTGGGAGAATGAGCTCACACAATCATCATCCTAGCCAATTACCAGCTTTGAGGTTTTTTTGTTTTGTTTTACTTGAATTTCAGCACAAGAGTCAGCCTGCAGTAGCACAGGAAAATGCCAACATGCTTCCAGGCTTAAGTGGTTTGGAGCAGTACACCCCAGACCATTCCTCACCTTTCCATAAAGCACAGAGCTACTTCCAATACTGTAATTCCCAGAAGATACTGTGTCTTGCCTCCAAATATACTGTGTTATGTGTTATGATATTTAGCATTGCTATTACACTGCACAGAGAAAAAGCAGAACCTAGCATCAGTATATTTTGTTTTAATAACTCTAAGATATGGCATGCAACATCATCAAGTTATTTTCACTTCTGGGAGCTTCTGACATTCAAGAACTTCTCCTGAGCTTTCTCCAGATGAATACAAATTGCACATCACTTCCTTTAATACTGTAAATATTTTCTGATTTCTAAGGAATTTTTGATATTGCAAGGCTTTCTCTTCTACACCTAAAAAGAATGACAAATTAGATATACATACACCCAATGGTATATATTCATTCCAGAATGAAAAATACATAAGGAAAATAACTCATGGCATCTTACTGAGAAAGTTAGCATTAGCATTTTTAGCTAAAAACTTCTCTAGTGTATCTGCAGTAATGCATTAAAGAAAATCATAAACACATATAAAACACCATATGAGGTACATTTATGCAAAGAATGCTGAAGGACTTCCTGAGGTCTTCCAACAGGACTATGGAGGAGTCTCTTCCTGCATCCAGGATTCTGGTCTGAAATGATGAAGTCCTTTCAAAGCAGGTATCAGAAGGGTGGAGGGCACAGATACTCAGAGCCACTCACTAGGGTGTTACCAGCCCAGACCACCCATCAGCAGATTTTACCCAGTCCAAAGCAGAATCATTGAGACATCCCTACCCAGTGCAACTGTCCTGTCACAGCTTATTGTTAGCCTGGAGAGCCTGCTACAAAACCTTAACTGAAGTTAAAGATTATTTGACTTAGGGAACAAAGTAAAAACACTCCATGGTAACTATTTAATGTAAAATATCTCTATCTCTCTTTAAAACTTGTTGCCTTTATAATTGGTAACTATCCACCATTATTCCATTTCTATAAATATTCTCTTAACTAAGCATATGCATATTTGTACAGTTTCACATATCAAGTTCATGACCTCACACACTGCAGTAATCTTGAACTTTACTCTTCGGCTCACTTTTTGAGGGCTGTGCTTTGCTTAGCCCATTTGCTACATCAGCTGTATCTGGCATGATAAGCAAGTTTAAATTGTGCACATTGCTCATTCTCCTTTGAGATCATTTGCAAACATTTCTCTCTGACAGAATGCTGCAGAAATGACTCAGGAAAGACTCTGATTTCTCCTCAAACTTCAGCAAAATTATGGATGCTGAGAATAATAGCAAGTTGTAGTTGCAGTTGTACACCATCTTTTATTCACCATCTTAGCTTTTAAATTCCTCTCTTTTAGGGTTTTATTAATTTAAAATAAAGTGTTCCTCTGTTCTAGCTAATGTACATTCACAGCAGCCTTAACTGCAACAATGCTGTCACTGTTCCTTACAGGAAATCTGTCACATTAGGGTGATGACAGTCATTTCTCACTAACTCCTCCTGCTGCCAGCAACTGAAATTATGGTTCTCCCCTGTAAGCAGCTCAATCACTTTCAACCATGATGATGGGCAGTTTCCAAGAACAATCTTACATTTAAGACAAATGCAGCAAGTTACCCTGTGTCCTTCTGACACAGCAATCAAACCTTCCTTCTCCAGTTTGCTCATTATTATGGTCAAATTCCACATTTATAAAACACGTAAAGAATTATAATACATATTTTACTAATGAGGAAGAGAAACAGAGGAAGTAACTCACTGCTAAGATCACACAACAAGCAAGATCAAAAAGTAAGCAATATATAATATACTAGCTCCAGTTCCCCTTCAAATCTGAAAGAAAACATGGGTTTAATTAAATTTACCTGTGAAAGATAGAAATTGGGTGTGCTATTCACACATCTGCAGAAAGGAAAAAAGTTTTCATTCCTTCACTGCAATAGGAGGTCAGAGGAGGCTCAATAGTATAGGTTTTGTTTCTGGCTTTTGCGGTTTGCATTTCTGAAAATTACTGGAGACTTACAGGGCATCACAAACTTGTTCCGGCTAGCAGAAATCTGCCTCTGTGAAACCACCAACACCATTTGCAACAGTCTTGAGTAAGAACAAAGAAAAGGATGAAAACATGGGTCAGTTTTTCTGTTTGTAGAAGATTTGCAAAGCTTATTGCACATAGCCTATGCTTACCCTGCTGTGTATGGAAACAGCTTCAATCTCTCCTTCCAAAGCCTTTCCTGCACACTTACTTTGTCACATTTTCTTCCAGACAGTTAGCTATATAAAAATTCCTGCAGATTGTTTGCAACCTCCCACTTACCACCTTCAGACACCTTGAACACGAAGGATAACAGCACAGCACAGAAAATAAACCATGTTTGTAAATTCTATATGGAAAAGCACAGCAGTCTATGTCCTGAAGAAAGCAGCGGAAAACTCAAAGCAACTACAAAACACAATATTGTGCAAGGAAGCCAAAAACATAAATACAAAGATGATGGTTTTATGTTCCTGTAACTTTATCACAAATGACATGGCATTTTCCAGACATCCAGAATATGTGCCTCTGTAGGAAAAGGTGTATTTTCCAGGAGTGTGGCACTACAGAAGAGCAATAGCTAAACCCCAAAGTGAAAACACAAAACCAACCAACCAAGCACCGCAGTTTAAAAGAAGCCCGCTACAAAAGAATGTAATTAGGTATCAATCATCTCCCCTAACACCTCCAAGTTTGAAACTAATCTAGGGAGCTTATCAGATCAAAGTCCTAGAATCAATAAAGCCTATGAAATGGGGAAGGCTTACTTGTTGTGTAACACTGCATAGCAAAAAAAAGAAAAGGAATTCTACAGCAGGACTGTAATAAAGACAAAGAGATGGAAGGAAAGCTGCTTCACAGACAGACAACAAAAGGGAAAACACAGCATCCAGGAAGTTTGGCAACTTCCACTGTTTCCTGAAGGTGCCTGCCTGGGGCTAGCAAACACATACCTAAATAAGTAGTATGCATGGCAGAGGTTTATGATCTACCCAAATTTTCATGTGATTGGCCCATTTCTGTTGCAGAGAAAGACTGACTACAAGGGTGCCTCTGCCCTGAGGACACTCTTAAATCACTTTCCCATTTTCGGAGGCTGGGAATAAAGCTTTATTAAACCACTGTACTAACCAAGAGTCTCAAAAGTGAAACCCATAAGCCTTGTGAGGTGAAACACGTGAGAAAATGGTGATATTGTGAAGGACTATGCGCCAGCAAAATCAGGTCGCTTGTACTGCACCACCGGATACCACCAACTACTGCTCCAATCTAAACCATTCCTGACATTCAGCACCACCAGGGGTTAATTACCCACAGCAAGCAAAGTAACATAAAATGTAGACCTACCATATCATCCGGGAAAAACATACATGCCCAAATAGAAATACGTGAACTGCACTTCACAAAGTAATCAATCCAAGGAGAAATACAAATTCTACTCCAATAAAAGATTTTGGTTTACGATAAAGGAAGTAATAAAGGTGAGACAGTGAAAATGCAACCCTTTAAACATTATTTAATTAAGTACATTTCTGTTTCAATGGTCTTCAAGTTCACCAAAGCATGCATTTTGATTCTATTTGGACCTACTATTTATATCCATGGATGTGGTTTTATTTATCCCCATCACCACAATTTTTCCACACTCAATCTAAACACACAGATCCATCCTACTATGGAGGATGTTACAGAGAAGGAATTTGGTGTTTTGAATTACAGTGCTCTTGAATTTGGTGCTTCAGACCACAGATGCACCTCAAAGGGAAGTTTTCAGGTCAGAGTTCAGTGAGAGGAAAGTCTTATACTGTCGATGAATACTTAAAAATAACCAATTTTTTGGGGCTGTCTTCCTCAATTCAAGCAGTAAACTAGGTTATAAGTATTGGAAGCTTCCTTTTCAAAACATACCTAGGATTTTCCACATAATTTTGTTCTAATGGACGAGGACGAGACAAAAAGTTGTTACAAAGAAAATGCCCATGAAGTGCTGATTAGTCTTATCCTTATAACAAACAAACCAGACAAAACCTGGCTTACACACACAGCTCCACCTCAAGAAAATCAGGATGGATAAGGAAGAAAAACTACTAAAAATACAGACTAAAATTTTAAAACTTTGCAGATGATTAAACAAACAACAAAAGGGAAAAAAAGCCAAAACTTGATTTCTTTAAAAAGGAACTGACAATGTTGTTTCTACCAGCTATTGAAAGGATATGGAAGATCTTCATATATTTTCAAGCAAAACTTTGAGTGCTGTTTCCAAAATAATAGAAATTTCATGCAAAGCTCATCACATGAAAACAAATTATTCATGATTGGCACCACACTACTAT
The DNA here is from genome assembly GCA_024734555.1 of Trochalopteron elliotii. Lineage (NCBI taxonomy): Eukaryota > Metazoa > Chordata > Aves > Passeriformes > Leiothrichidae > Trochalopteron > Trochalopteron elliotii. Next base: position 59,725 of record JANPWX010000339.1, read on the forward strand.
TCTGTCTTGCATTACCAGAGAGGCAGCTCCACAATCTGGACTCTTGTAAACACATACACAGGAAAGCCTATCTTCACAAATGGCTTTTCAACACAGACCAGGCTTATCCTTTAATAAAATAGATACATGATACATTTCTTATATTGGTTAATGTTTATAAACTGTACTGAAGTTAGGAATATTTGTTATTATAATCTGTCATCATGATAAATGCTGATCTGAAGAGGCTTGGGCAGTCTTAGAGAGCAGAATGAGCACAGTCACTACAGAGTATGAAATGCTGTTTTCAGGCTTTGTAAAGTCACACGAACATAATTCTTTCCCACTGGAAATGGGTTAACAGTTCTAATCGTAAGCCCTTAGACAGTTATTTTAAGCTTTTTTGTTTGGAGCTGTCTGGGAAGGCAGTTGCTAGCAACAAAGACCAACATGCAGGGATCACAGCAGGCTCCAAAGTCAGAATGGCAAACAGCAGGCCAGAAGCTTTTCCCTGCCCTAGCATTCACATACCTGACAGGACCACAACACATCCTTCACTCCAAATGCGTCTCCTGCCTCAAACACACCAGCTGTAGAATTGCATGGACACCCCAGAGACAAACCAAATCCCTCTGCACTTTAGCCCTGAGAAGAAAACACACCTGAATGCACTGAGCTGCAACAGGAAAGATTGCTACATGTTCAGTTGTTCCCACCTCACCCTCTTCAGCACTCCATCACAAAATCAGGCTTGCACAGACGTCCAGTGTACGGAACAATGAAGTCTGAGTGTTTTACAGATTCCTTTGAGGCTTTGCAAGAGGTAATGGGCTACAAATAAGGGAAGAGAATGGTGAAAGTTCATAGAGACAGTGGTACTTTCCATTCCTGGAGGTTTCTTCATGAGAAATATAAATGTACTCAATACCTCAGACTGAGCCCTTGGCAGAGACATTCTTAAGACAGTCAAGCAGGCAGCACCACTCACCCAAGTCTGGCTGGACAACAGCTGAGACTACACGTACAGGCAGAACCCCTGGGACCTGGGGTCAGCTTCCAGCTCTGCTACAGACATACATCTTAAGCAAGCCACTTTACGTTGTTTCATAAAATGAGAATAACACTTGAGACCAAATACATTGATATTAATGGAGCATTTTGAGGTCATAAAAGCTGTATTATGTTTAACAATAACCACTAACAGCCTAGATGGGAAGTCTTCCACAAAGGGCTTAGAAGTCTAATTTCAGACAAGATGCAATCAGGGTAATGATAACCAAAGAAGAGGGAGAAAGAAAAAAAGTGAAGGAAAAAAGTCACACAGTAATGAAGTTGTTCTTTTGTCACATGCCTGCCTCTATCTCACTTGACCCAGAAACATCTTTGTTTATCAGCAGTTATCTAAGCTGAAGCAGTGCTGACCTTGGTTTGCCCACATCCACACACTTGCAGCAAACAGATGACAGTATTGACTGAGAGCAGTCAGTCTTTAACAGCATTGCTGGGGCTTTAGTTCGCATTTCTAAAATTATGTCTTTTAAGAATTCCAGCAATCACTGTTGACTATAAAAGGGTCTCTTTACTGTGCTGGCCTGTTACAAGGTACAGTAAGCTCTCTGCCATGACTGGGGCTGTCAGGCATTACAACAATGCAGCTAAGCACACTAGTACTGGGAGCAGGAACACTGAAAGACGTGGGCAAGCAGGATCATCACACAGTGGAAAACGGCAAGGTTTTAAGACTCGAGGGGCTAAAAGAGCATTCTGATTTCTTAACCTTTAATTAAAAATTGAAGCAGTCTCCAGGTCTCCAGATTCAGAGTTCCCTGCCAGTTACCTGACAGACACCTGCCCAATCTCCTCCTTTTAGCCACAGGGATTATTTCAGTGGAGGAAGGAAAGAGCAGATGGTTGGCACCAATACTGGATCAAATACAAAGCGCTTCCATTTCTGTAGTGGCTTATTTGTATCCTTACTAGCATTGTAAAGCACTTCCAGTATGCAGCATAAGTGACATCGACCTCATATGGACTCAGAGCAAAGTCAGAAATTTCCTAAAGATTCAGCTCAACAAGCCTACCTGAAACCAAACAAACCACTCATTCCGTACTTTATAACTAGAAAGAAGTCATTCAATAACAGCATGAGGAAAATTGTTCTCTATTAAGATCCCTTACAAAGTTATTTTAAACTGTGCAAAAGACTCGGTTGTTAGTAAAACAAAGTTAAGGTCACAATGATTAATTTCAATACTATGGGAAAAACGAAAGTTTATGCATTAATCCACCTGTAGATGGAATTCTATGAGTGTTAAGCAGATTGAAGTATCTTGCACAGTTTACTCTGCAAGTCCTGGAATATAAATAGATTTTAATTGAAGTCATAACATTTTGGTTCAATAATCCCACATTACACTTTGAACAGCTGTATCTGCTAAAGATACACACTATGTAATTGCTATGAACAGTAACAATAAGTCCTTGAAAATTGTGAAAAAAAATCCAGGACATAAATAATTGGAAGATCAGAAACTTACTAGAAAATCTGGTAAGATCATCTGCACTAAACACTTGACCATCTACAAAAGAAATCATGAAGGAAAAAATAAATTCCCTGACATTATATAGTTTTCACTTTGGAATGAAGGGCTAATGAACTAATCATGTCTTCAGGTATATGGATTCCATTAACCTGACTGTCTCACACCAAAGAAATTCTGAGACTAATGCTCCTTTACAATCCAGAATGCATCTAGTCTTCTAGTTGTAGGCCAGTTTGGATGGGGCTCTGAGCAACCTGGTCTAGAGCAAGGTGTCCCAGCCCTTGCCAGAGAGGTGGAATGAGATGATCTTTAAGGTCCCTTCCAAAGCAAACCATTCTGATTTTGTGATAATGGATTCTATAGGATTTTTTCACACCAGGTAGACAGCACTCTCTTATATCAAGTAGGTTACTTCAAGCAGTCCAGCTTATGTCCCACGGAGTCTGACGACATTATATTTTCAGCAAATCTCCAAACAGCAGGAATGAGCATCCAATCTCTCATCAGCAGGCTGACATTTGTTAAACAGTTCTTCCCCATTTGGAAAAGATCTATTAATCCACCAAGGCAGAAAAACATTCTACCACTTATTATATCACAGACAAATTTCTCCTGGGGAAAGTAGTTGAAGGAACTTGTCCACAAACAAACTTCATGTTATTGGAATACTCACCATTTACGTAATACTTGGCAACAGTTAAAGCAATATATTGACACCAATTCATTCAACTTCACAACACGCATCACGTGCAACATTCTGTACTTCTAACAGGTACACAAAGAGAGACAAAGCAGCCTGTTTCGCACTAAAAAGCAAAAAAGGTAGCCAAGATGAGGTTATTCTTCTTATTTCCTTTATCTCAGTTTTGTCCACAGACTGCATTTGCAAGATATCTGGTAAAGCATCTTCATTTTGAACAGTTATACCGAATTCAGAAAATACTGTAGAACACTACAGTACTACTTTTCCTACTACTTTTAAAGTACACCATAGAACTCCCCCCACCCTGAGGTAAATTTTAAGGCAATTGATATAAAAATCACATAAATTTTATGGCAATTTATATAGAAGTCAGAAAGTCTTCCACAGCACATGAAATTTCACCTGTAGACATTAAAGGCTCTAACATTAAAATATACATGTCAGTGTTATAGTAGAGATCTCTGATACTCCACAGATGCAGTGCTCTATAATGCCTTTGCAGCTCTCCACAAGCTCTGCCTGGAACTGCAGCCGAAGGGGAAAGGCTCTTCCACTTGCATGATCTGTATTGGTTGGGCTTTTAGACTTCCTTTTTTTTAAGAAAATGACAACACTAGCCAGGTGTACTGCTTCTTGTTGTCCAGGCTTAATTTCCTGCACTATAGTACAGAAACTGAATTACAGTAATTTCTATTTTACAGGGTTGCATGGTCTCATAATCAGTATAACAGCACTAAAGAATGTATAAAAAGTACATTCTTTATGCACTTATTCTAGCAATATCTCTTTAAGGGACTGAACCATTAATCCCTTATTATTGAAGACAGCAAAGTCTGGGAGAGGGAGATTTTGAAATTACTTGCCTGAAGATGCCTATGACAGAGGAGATAAACTAATTCAGTCTCAGGTTAGTGCCTATCCTTTCCATCATTTTTAGTCTCTTACTCAGTTTGAAATCCCATCCTAAGGTTGGCTAAAGTGCACATGAAACTCCTCCAAAACATTTCATCCTATTTCAGCCCACCCAGGAGACTGTATGCCATGCATAATAATAAACTCAAGATAAGCATACAGCAGTCAATGCAGGTTTATTGTGGATCTAAAAATATCATGCTAGCTTGTACTAGAGTTGTCATCTGTAAGACTTATGTGCACATGCACTAGCCTTGGCTGTGGTGGTGTCCAGGGGACACAGAACAGTTCAGGACACTCAGCAGACCTAGTCAGGTGTAATCATTACATTGTTACTAATTTTGCCTAGGAATTAAATAACAATGTTGAAAAATCTCACCCAATTCCTTCCCTGCATGCAATTACAAAATCATATGAAGAAAGAAGGGAAGGTATTTATTTATACCTATTAGTCGATTAATGTCGATACAAGCTTTCATCTGTTTACATCACTTATGAGCACCATAAGCATAAAAGCACGATTTGAAATCAGAGAATTAAAAAAGGGGGCTCTAAAATCCTGTAAGAGTGCTTTTAGCAAGTACCATGACATGTATATTCCTCCCATCTTTCCCAATCACCACTCCGAGGGAAAAGAATTTTTGTTCTTTTCCCACAACTGCAACATCTGAGATGCCACAAATAAGAAACAGCCCTCAGGCCCACAAGGAGCGGATGCATTGGAACTGCATGTGTTCACAGCTCACTCGTGTATGGACAAGCTTCCACATCTTCCACTCCTTAAACCCTCTGACTGAATGTTCTGTTTCACCTGGCCAAATTAAGAGCAACCTGTACTGATTTTTAGCAAGACAGCACACATCACAGCAGCTGGACAGGAACAAGGGTTCTTTCAGCAGACTGTGCAAAGGGCTCTGCCACTGCTCCCACTGCCCCTTCTGAGGGCCCCAGGGAGCACCACGGTCTGGCTACTGTTTTGACCTGCAGCAACAAATGTCAGATTTCTGTCACTGAAGGGGTGAGAGAGGGAAGGGAGGGTCAGAACCACCACACATTTGGTTGTGAAATATAGCCAGGTTTCACATAAAAAAAATAATAAATAGGGCCCAGAGTTTTTTAAATGCAAACAGTACGGATGAAATTGGCAGTGTCATTTTTCCCTTTACATAAAAAGGTATGTACTTATCACAGCTATTTACAGGGGGGGGGAAACAAACAAAAACCAGCAACAGAACCAAGCATTGAGAGGCTTTCAATGCTGTGACAATTTCAATGCTGTTTCAATTCCTATGCATGAGGAATGTTGTCACATTATTACTTAAAATGAAAGGACAAGAACTAATTTGCACGTAACTGATGACGTTAGCCTACTACAGTAGGTTAAGTCGTTAAGTCAATGCTCTTCCTAAGTCTTGCACCACTTGTATTTGTGGTTTTGCTTTCTGCCTGTCTTACTGAAAATCTTGAACATTGCACAAAAGTTTCCCTTGCAGACAAAACCTGACAAATCAGAGTCACAAAAGTACAGCCAGAGCCACAAAAATGAACGAAAAAGCAGAAGGAAATTCACACTCATTGCTATTCGCACACAGGAAAAAAAGTTTAGATGAAAGAATGGCTTTTACACACATACAGTTCCTGCAGGTAGCAGACTAAGTCTGTATTACTGCAGATATTTCTAAACTCAGTGGCTCTGCTTAGGCAAGGTTTCCACACTCTTCAGCTGTCTTCAGCCCACCTTCTGCAAGACTTGTGACCCTGGTGTTGGCATAAAGCTCCACAGTAGCATCAGTGCAGAGACAGGGATTCCCCCAGCAGCACTTTGAGCAGCCCAGGGCTGAAGAACTCACGCTTTCAATTTCAGACTGAGGTCAAGTACTACGGTTGGTTTCCATTCCTGTTGCAACACGCAAGAAGCTAACAAGTGAGAAAAGGGTGAGATGACAAAACAACCTGCAGCAAACAGACAATCTCCTCAAACCACGAGTCTATCGTCCCTCCATATGCCTTTCCTCTTGCTCCTACACTTCCAGTAGATTTTGTCCATCTTCTAGAATATGATGCCTTCCAGTTAAACATACTTAGTTCCACAAAGACATCATGGCAGGTCAAACTGCTCCAAAAGACACAAAGCACCATCCAATTAAGCCACAATAATTACTTCTTAGTGTGTCACCCCTTTTTTTAATTTTAAAGGTAGCTTTTTATAACTGGTAATTTCTTTAATGTAATTTTTTTACTTCTACCTTACCTGGTAATAATAAGATAGATTTGGACATATAAAAAGCTACATCCAATAAAAGGAAGTTGTTTATCATTTTTGTTACAGCTCTCAGCTCCCTTCCTTGAAGACATAAAGGGTTTTCTAAAATATTTTGCTTGTTAGTATATTTATTTTTTTTAATTTTATGCACAGATATTTGCATGGTAAAGAGAAATTGGCATTTTTTTCTTATATATGGGCAGCATGTTGTGTGCTAATTTTCTCAATATCATTGGGAAAATTGTTTATAGTTTCAAATATTGCAAATTGTTAAAAATCATTTGAAAAATTTCATACACAAAGCTCCCCTTAGCATTCAGTAGACACTGGTTTTAAAAAGCAGTGTTTTAAAAAGCAGCAGCTGGAAAACCCCCACCTGTCAGTTCCTCAGCTCCCAGAATCATTTCACTAGCTCTCTAGTCAACTTCTGAAATAAGTATATCTGCAACTCCAGTGTTAAAAAGGGAAATTGCCTTCCACATTCTGATTTTTTTAGCTTTTTATGCCTTCAGTAGGTAAAATGACACTTCTGGTGGTCTTTGAAAAAATGGTTTAAAATAAAGTCTATAGCAATAAATATACTTTGCTTGCCTAGTTGAGTAAAAATATCCTCAGCTGAGCATGGATACATTTTTTTTCTGTTCCTTGTGGAGAACTAATTCTTCTGTAACAACATCCAAGCCCTGTGTGTTTCTTGCTAATAATCTGTGTACTTAGAACAATCTCTACTACTGAGACTGACTTAGCTGTTAAACTAAACTAGCCTAGGAATATTTTCCACCATCATTCTGGGAAGGAATGAGGGGAGATGTATACTTGTAAATAAATGGTTAACACTCTTCCCTCTCCCTCCAAATAAACAGCACACACAGACACACAAAAGGCAAGGAAAACAATTAACCTTGCAAGTCCTGAATTTTGGCTTCAATTCCCTAAAGTAGCTTCGTGCACGAAATCGACATGTGGAAGGAATAATCCACGGTGACCAACTTTGCTGAGGCTTGTGGAAAACTGGCCTGTGCAGCACAGCAAGCTCCTGCCAGAGATGTGCTGCCGCACAGACCTCAGCGAACGTGCACCACAAAAGCAGCACCATGTCCTTCCCAGGCATTCTGGAAAACCTCACCATTCAAAAGAAATCACTGACCATCTCTTCCCTCCCACACTGAGGTTTAACAACACCCCCCCCCTTTATTTTTCCCCCCAAGAAAAACGTACAGACATACAATTACAAATATGTGCACTAACTTAAAAGTCATGTTTTACTCTTTAAGGCATGCAACTTCATCACATGGCCCCAAGGCCTCCTCTGGACTACTGGCACCATGTCTGTCAGGAGATGCCATCAATTTATTTTAAGACACACAGGTTGGTGTTTAAATCTACCAATTTGCTTTCAGTTTGAAGCTGTTTTAAAGCAAAATCCCACCAGTAACAACTCCCTCTTCATTGAATATTTAAAATTTGAAAATTAAGTGATGGACAGTACTTCATTAACGTATTTATTAAAGAACTCCCCCATTCTTGTATTAAAAAAAAAAACAAAACAAAACAAAACAAAACAACAACAACAAAAAAAACCAAACCAAACCAAACAAACAAAAAAAAAAAAACTGGGATGAACTTTACCAGATCCACGATTTCACAATCCTAATTCCTTCCTGAAACAGCAGCTCTCATAAGTGCTCTCCGCACCTCATTTCAGCTCAGTACTTTTCTCTATTATTATAAAATATTTTCGGATGTGCATTTGTAATTATTAAATATGTTCCAAATTTGAAATTTGTTTTAGTATCTTATTTTTCTGCATTTTGGAGGCAGCAAAACTGGGTTTCCCCCTGACAAAAGTGCTATGGTCCCCTGCTCTCTCCAAGCATACTGAGTACCTCTGGCACACAGACCTCTGTTACCCAGCCCCACTCACTCTGGAACTGCTCCCAGACACTTCTGTGGGTATCTGGGCACCAACACATTTTAATGGACATTGCTGTTGTAGCTCATGGCTGGTGTCTCCCCAGCTCATCTAGTTTTTCCAACCCCCTGAGATGCTTATCTCATTCCCACTAGGCAAGAGTAGTGTTCTCCAATCGCTGCTAGAAGAAGCTGGTATAAGCACAAATTTCCATTTATAGATCTCTATTAAAAGGTTTCCTCTCCTGCTCAGGCAAAGACTGGGCTCAGTACGATTACAATCCATCTGTGCATATATCTGCTAGAAAAGTTATTTCCTCTTACAGAGGGTTGTATTTATTTAGCTGCTCCAGTACAGCTGTTCCTAAGCCACTCGGGAGTCTAAAGGCATGCTTTTCTGATGTTGCATTTCCCAATGAAACGCCTCAGCTGCTGAGCAATATCCCCAGCGATAGCCTGAAGAAACATTATCTCTCAAAGGGTTTGTGTCCACCCCGCATCTCAGGAGTCACCAAGGCCAGGCCGCCCTCCCGAAGAGGCCCCTGGCAGCTCCCCCGCCCCGCAGGCAGCCCGGCAAGCCCCGGCCTGCGGCCGCCGGGACACCCGGGCCCGCCTCCCTCAGTGAGGCCCCCCGGGCAGCCGGCAATGGACACCCTGCAAAGGCGGGCCAGGCGCTGGGTGTCTGCAGCACCAGCACAGAGTCCCGCACGAAAGGCATTCCAGAACACAGTCATTTCATTTAGGTCTTGAATGAGGATTTTTCAATTTTTTTATTATTTTATTTTTTTTTAATATACAGCCTCTTCTGTTGTTTATACTACTTATTTGGCATTTCTACAAGCTATGAATAAACACAGCTTCATTTTCAACTTCTGAATTGGAAGGAAAGCAAAGTCCCAAAATGATTAGTTATGTAACTTTGTAACAAAGTCACAAATTTATTAAAATAAGTTGAAAAGTACCCCTGATAGGACTGAGGAAAAAAAAACTGTTTGAAACTAATGTCCAATACATACTTCAGAAAAAAAACAAACTCAAAAATAAATTAACATTCCTGCCTCAAGGCAATTTTTTCCAGCAATTATATTTAATAATAGTAAGGGACTGGGGCTGTTGCTGAACAGATAAGCTGACATCATTCCAGACACACGAGTTTTCCAGATCTTCCTTTCCATATTAAAAAATTAAAAAAAAAAAAGGCAAAGCAAGAAAAAACACAAAAAACCCCAAACAAACACAAAAAACCCACCACCACTTCTACTTCCTTAAAAAAAAAGGATGGTGAAGGAGACACCTTTCAACCAAAATGGTCTCATTGAGTCCAGTCAGCTTGCCAAGTGTTAACATGTGCTTTCTTTCTTCATCTGTTGGGTTTCTTTTAAATTTTGCTTGTGTAACACACAAAAGTCTATTCAGTGGTTCTTTCCCTTCAAAGTGATGGGTAACTCATCACTTTCATAATTCAGCATTTGGAAGAAATCTTGCAATACTGGTGTGAGACTACAAATTAATTGTGTGAATGAATAAAGGGATATGGAATAATTAAGTTACAAACACAACTTTTAACTTTTCAGTAACATAACTGCAAGTATCATCAAGCAAAATGTTTTGAAGTTACTTATTTCCAGAAATGAAGTTGTTTTCAACTAAACTGACAATACAGTTGAGAATTTCTGCTGGTGTCAGAATACTGAATATTGAAAGTCAAAAGAAAAACAACCTTTTTCCATGACAAACCCCCTATTTACTCCACACAACCTTGCACTAGCTCTCCAAACTGGGACCATAAGTAGTAGCTACAAGGAGAACACTACAAGAAAGCCTTCCTGGTTTTACTTTCTTATGTACAGTGAGTAATAGTTTTGTGTGAATCAGTCACAATCAGAAACCCTATAATACGAAGAGCTAAGTGTTCACTTTGCAGTTGTCACTGTCAGTTTTTGATTCTGTCTGCTGGGTCTCTCTAGTCACATAGAGCAAAGCAGTATCAGTTTCACAAAATACACAGCTGTGTTTTTAAACATAAATACAACTTCTCGCAGCTGCTCACTTCCTTACAATCCAGTATTACCTGTGTGCAAGACTGCCCTGACTTTCCTACCTCGTAGCCTTTTGTGTCCAGGACCAATTCTGAACCCAACCTATAGCTGTTCCAGGTGAAGCAATCTATCACCAAATATTTTTCCCCTTTTTCAAGCAAGAAAACCTCATACTCTTCAAATCTGTTGTAGGATGCATTAGGCCATTTTGCCTTGACAGACTAGTATTAGATTTTCATTAAAATATATCAACAATAGGCAGAAATGTTCAGGGGAAAAGCAAAGGGTTAAAACCTCCATGATAGTTGCTGCAAAGAAATAATAGCAAGTAACTTGACAAAATATTCACTAAGTCTCCTGCATTCAAAGTTCTTTATTATGCTTTTCCCCTCCAGACAGGGTCAGTATGTCCTGCCAATTCATGAGCTCCCAAAAATAAACCAGCTGACTAACTAAAGATGTCAATAGATTTTCACATTGCCTCCACGCATCCAAACTGCATGGCTTAGATGGTTACTTGTAAACAGCCAGGCATCCTACACTTAACCTAGAGCACTTTCCCAAGCAAATTCTGTCACTTACAATTACTCTGTTAGAGCTGTCACTGAGCAGAGAGTATTTTTCCACCTCCAAACTGTACTTCTGTCATAAATCAAGTCACTCAAAAAGAACTGTCTTTTTAAAATGCTTTATAGCACATAGCAAAATTGAGTAGTTCTAGTCATCTTCACAATAAAAAACCCACAACAGAGCAGCTGAGAGATGTAAAAAATGCCCTGAACCCATGCTACAAAGGAGAATGTTGATCCACCACTTTCTTTTCTTTCATCTTTGACCTTTTCTGTGACACTACCAAAGTTACCCAACTGACAAACAGAAAAGTATGAAATAACTCTGCATAAGAGGCAGACTGAAATCACCTAAGTGCACAGAACCAGGAAGATAATAATTTTGTTCACTGACATGATTGAAAGCCAAGTAGGTAACCTGGCTGGGGAAACTACACAATCTGCTCCACACACAAATTGGAGCACTCATTTCTATGCACGCATTTGTAGAATGCAATCCAGAAGCCTCCATTCCACATCTTAGATTTCTAGAATAAACATGATAGGATTAAGCAGAGAACCAAAACTCAGGCTTTTAATCACAACGTCCAGGAAAAGGCCAGTCAAGAGGGCCCACAGCAGATGCATACAGGCAAACATATATCTGCAATTCAATGAAAAATTGCTATTTCACCCAAAGATTAAGTGTCTCTATCTGCTGGAGGTCCATAGAGGGTGCCAAAAACCATTTCTGAACAGCGATGTCATCTCCTTCTCAAGGAGGTGTGAGAGGGTCTGGGCTTCTCTACAAAGCCTGCTGACAAAACACTCACCCAGCCACAGAGATGCAAATTCAGACTCACATACCGCACCTTCCCCTATCAAGAAGCCCCATCAATCAACTCCTCCGTGTGGGGCAGAATCTCCGTTTCTCCTCGCATGATGCCACTAAACGTTAGGTCAGAGTATGGTTTTGCAGCCCCTAGGCTGAAGACAATTACTTCACCTTCAAACGAGGACGATAACACGGCACAAACGATGTAAAGTACTTGTCAGCAGTGAGCTTGCAAGAAAGGGAGAAGACTGGAAACATTTTGTTGTTGTATCTCCTGTGGCACCAGAAAACAAATGCTTCCTGAATTGCATTTTGTTGTCTTCTCTTTCAGGTCTGTCGGCTTTTAGTCCTACTTATCCTACAGCTGTCTAAGAGCTTTGTAGATGCAAGTGTAGACTCATGTGTTAGATACAGGAAGTTCCATGACTGGAAGACCCAACGCTCTTCTGCATGAGGGCAAAGAGCATGACTTGTTCTAAGCTCAGGGCACCCGCTCCTTATTGCTGCCCATTTCAGTTTCCTTATAAGCAGCTTGTTGTGTCTAAGTATGAATAAAAGGCTCAATAAAATCATAAATCATCACTTCCCTTTAAGGGTGGGACGCCACAGAAAGAACAATAAAAGCACTTCAGGCTACTACAGAGATTAAGAGCAAGATTTTACTTAAGATTTTAAAAGGCTACATTGCCTTCTTGGGAAGAGTATGGATGTGACTTCTTAATTATTTAACCCAATTAACATGCTAGAAAGCTCCCCCTAGCTTCAATTACCAGGCTACATTCCTGAAACAGATCTTCATAAGGACTGCTGGTACAGGCCCTATCACAGCATTGCAACCTCCACTAGTAAATGAGATCCTCAAATCTGCTTTTGACAAAAGGGACACCTATAGATCACTTAGCTTTCCAAAAGTCTAAGTGTATCCTGCACCTTTGTAGCATATTATTCAAACTAAAATGGTAAAAACCTACAGTAAAACCATATTGCCTCAGGAAATGAAAGCAAAACTGTAGACTTACCTATGCAGCCTGAGACAAGGTGCAGTCTTTTTCACTAATGCTCATGATGAGATTTCCTGGTTCCAGCCAGGTCAGGGTTAATTTTTGTAGTGGCCATGAGGGGCATGACTAGGTCATGGAGTTTACTCTACACTATCTCACGTCATTGCTGGGATGGAGGAAAGGGACTCTGTTCCAGGGAAAAGGGGCTCCTTCTGGTGAGAAAATGTGGCAGAGAGCCATCAGGAGCCATTGGCTACTTTATTGCTCTTCCTGCTCCTTATCTCATTGCTGCTTCCAGTAAATTGTACTTATCTTATCTTTGCCTTTTGTGCCTCCAATTCTCCTCTTCAGCCCATCAAAGTGGGAGAGGAAGGGGAAAAAGAGAGAAACCCAGTGTGTGGTTTGGAGAGTGGAAGCACTGAATTGGGGAGTACCATTCCTAAACCTTGACAAAAGAGCAGAAACAAAACATCTTATGCAGGTCTGAATGATACTCAAAATCCCTCTTCAGCAGATCTCAAACTCAAGAGAATATAGAAAACTGGAAATTTTTTTTGTTTGTTTCATAAGAAATTATCTTTCTGTATTTGACACCAAAGGGTTGCTTCAAACATTAGTGTCATCTCTGCTCTTCAGCTGAGTAACATGTGAACCAGTTTAAACACTGAGTTTTCTTGTTTGCTTTTTGTCATGTGGTCCTTGAAGTGTGCTATTATGGTAGTACACAGGCTGAAGTAAGCATTGAAAATTTGAGATCAAAATTCCAAATATAGTTTAAATACCAATATCTCTCATGAAGGAAGCATTAGAATTTCTAAACCTTCCTATATTGGCACTTTTTTATTTTGTGTCAGCATGAGAATATTTGTTGATTTGTGGGTTGTCTTTTATAAACAAGAAGTTTTGCTCTTTCACCTAAATGTCATTCTTCCACAAATATCAACAGTTACTTGATAGTACTATAACAATAGAATATTGCTGATCAGGACTGGGACAGATTATTGATTTATCACCACAGGGGAAAAAGAAACACTTCTGTTAAGAAAAAAGTAAAAGCCATTTCAACATCACTTTAGTCAGCACAGAAGGAGCAGCATCTTGCCAACACTGATGTTTTAACATCAACTCCAAGTATCAAATACACTGTCCCTTTAACTAAATATCCATGTATGTGTGGTCAAGCAATTGCTGGTGTTGACAAGTATTTGGGCCACTGCCCTTGGTCTCACACTTGCCTAATGATACCTCTGACAGAGGTGCCTAGCAGAGAAATCCATAAAGCAGCAGTGCAAGCTGGAGGCCAGTGAAGGGTCTCTAGCCTCGCTCTGTTGCCTCTGTGTTACCATTTGTTTTATGATCAGTCCACCCAAGCTTCATCTGTCTCCTGTGCTTAAGTATTCAGCAAATACATGTTGATGCCAGTCTCAGACAAACAAACAAAGACCTGCATCTGCACACAGGCAAGCTAGTTCATTTTAAAATGCCAGGAGAGATTACCTGAATAAGGACACTGAATTTTCCAGTGTGCAATTTATATCAGGAGCAATTACCATTATTATTATTATTGAGCTCCTCCAGTTGCAGAGAAAAACTTTACAAATCAAGGCTTCAAATCTGCATTTCTTTTGCTAACAAAGGTCTCTGTGTTTTAATTTCCTCTCTAAAGGTAAGGTAACTAGGTTTATTTATATTGCAAATAAAAAAAGCCCAGATAGGTTTCTTCATCTTTTAAATAGAACAATATCATCACTGACTTCAATAAAGCTTCTTGCAGGGCAGCCCCTTATTTACTGTTAAAAAGGGCAAACCCAGAGTATAGTATCAGCTATATCACACTTCTCAGGTTTTTAATTCCTCAATTCTTCAAATATTTATTCTTTATATCTCAAATTAAAAATTAAATAAATTGTTTATAAGAAGCCTCACATTCTTTTTGTATCTTCTTAGGTGATAAAAGGTCTTTTTATTACAGATCAAAGTTTTCTACAGAAACATTTACAGTACATTTTCTGTAGAAAGAAAACTGCAATAGCAAAATAAGTCAGCTAGTACCATACCTGAAATATTTCACTTTTGCCAAAGAAAAAGGACTAAAACTAGAAGGAGTCCCATACTTCACAAGGAAAGAAATGTCTTAAATATCCTTTTGACTCTTAAATGTATTTAGAAAATCACGATGACAAAAGACCACTTCAATGCTGAAATTAAATTGGAAGAAAGTGAGACTGATAATCAAATGCAACGTTTTGCACAGTTCTTTACTTACAATCACACCCTTTATGTGCAAAGGCTTTCTAGTTATTCAAGGAGGACAGCTTAAGCCCCTAATAACCAGAGTGCCTAATGGTAGAGTAATACTTGACTAGTATGACAAAAGTCTAGCTTTTGTTTTAAATATATATTTCTTTTCTTCTCCAGAGTCATCTCAACATACCTTAAAATATGTTCATTTTAACAAATACTGTTTGGAAAACTACACTATTTACTCATATATTTTCTACAAATTTGAAAATACAATAGCTTTCCAATAAAAAATCCAAATAAATTTGAATTAGTAATGAAATATTATAGATATTATAATTGTCCCCAATATATAGTATGTCTCATGCTAGATAACATGTAGAATTTATCACAAAAGATTCAAAGGGAATAATTCAACTCAGAATTTTTGAGGTCATGAAATCAAACTAAATCATAGGGGCAGTCAGATTTCTGTGCCAGTTTCACATGTGCGAGTATTTGGGATCCTAAGTTATCATCACTGGAATATCCTAAAGCAGTCAGAAGGTCTTAGAGCTGTGGCTCTCTCTCCTCTCACCAGGAATTTGGCAGTGCTGGGATTTTGTTCTCAAATGGTATAAAATCAAATTTAAATAGGAAAATACTTTGCTAAATTCTTCTCCACCCAAGTGTAGTAATTTCCCACTAACACAGCAAACTCTCCTCTCAGGAAGTGCATGAAAGAATACATTATTTTGGGAGAAATAAAAGCCTGGAATCAAAACAGTTTGAACTCCTAAGAGTATTGTTAAGGATATCAAAAAACTGTAAACAATAATGCAATTCATGACAAATTGCCAGGTGACATAGGCAGGAGTTGAAAAGGAAATGCTCAAGGAATCCCAGGTGTACGCAGGCATAGCAGATAAGGCCACACCTAAGCATACATGATTAAACCAAGTCTGAAATCATGCAACATCCTCATGGAACTTGGGATTCAAAAAGAAATGCACTTTTACCTATGAACTACACCATAACAAGGTTACTTGGAGATTATTCAGACTTCTAGGACTAGTTTCAACTTTGGACCTCATTACGATGCACAACGCAGACAAGGTGACAAGCATTTCAGCAGGCTGACTGCCCCACAACACACAGCTCCAGAGAACAACAGGTTCTGCTTTATCTGTGCTGAAGGGAAGCAGCCACTCTGATAGCTGGAAATCCACCATACAACTCTGTACCACACACAGACTGCAAAACCAAACCAGTATTTCAAAAAGTCCTATCAGTTACAAACCCTTCAAAAAAGAAAAGAAAAAAAACAGACAAGAACAAAACTTACAGTTACAAATTGTGCATATTTTGGTCACCATTACTCTAGATATAACAAAAGCAACATTATCAAAGACAACAAATTAAGATAAACTCCAAAATACAGCATTATATTCAAGGTTAAAATAATAGTACAAACAGTCAAATGAAAATCTTCAACATGGTTTTAAAATAACCAAAAAACCAAAATCTCCCAAACTACTCTAGCATAACAAGGAAAAGAAACATTTGTTCTCAGGGGAACTGAGTTATAAAATGAGATACCTAAGGGTACATAACAAATAGTGTGTGTACATATAAACATACACAAACATTTCATTTGTTTTCCTAAAATAAATGACAAGAGGATATACCAACATATATCATTGTGCTGTAACCTCTCCTATTGGGGAAAGCCAAGCAACTGAGAAGCAATGTCAGAAGATAACAGGCAGCAAAGAAAAAAACAAAGCATGAACACTGACTTGATTCCTCTTCCTCTCGCTTTACTACAGTCCAACTCTGAACATGTAATGTATCAGTAAAGTATTTAGTAAAAAAGATATCAGAAATGTTTCTCAGTAGACTACTTCAGGTACTAAAAGCACTTAAATTGTTTCAATCCTTACCAATGCTAAAGTCAAACTATATAGAACTTAAACATTAATTTTCACTAATTAAGGGTAAAAAGGAAAGCATTATTCCATGCTTTGCTGTAAGCCTTTCAAAATGTCTTTAAGAACAAACAAAAAATTAACACGCACTGAACACTTTGCCACACCCCCTCCCAATCTAACTTTCCCCCGTTTTCAACTTCTTGATTAACACCAGCCATCAATTCAAAAAGAGGCATTTATGTAATTTACTTGTACATAAAAAGAACATTAATTTTGGGATATGTACATTTCAAAGAATATCTGTACATCATATTATACAGATGTATTATACTAATTTAAGCCTTGTTATCTGCTGGCTGTCAGTTGCACAAAATACAATAAAAAGCATTAAGAGAGCCTGAAAAGCAAAGAATTAATTACCAAGATTATCTCTGCATCCACATTCGAGTGGCTGTTCCTAAATAGCTGGACATTGACTGCATTCAAAACGCATGTATTCACACATTTTCCCGGTGTGCAGAGCAGAGCTTTCCCTCAGAACTCTTTCAGTCACGGCAGTCGATCAGCGGAGCACTGAGGGCCACAGCTGGAGACCGCTCGGAACCAGAAGTCGTGCAAAGCGCTGTGAAGCGCCCATTGAGCAGCCTCCTGCTGCACACACATGCCATTTGTGCACTGTGAGCTGCTGGGGCTGCCAAGGAGCTGCCACACGGAATGCAAGGGGCTGCTATGCAGCTACAAAAAAACTTAAACTATGACTTGATCAGCCACCTCGTTCAGGGACCTCTGTAACGCATAACGAGGGTTTCTTAGTTTGAAAGCTCAAATCACACCGGGAGAACGTGTGATTCAAAGTACAAGCAACTCCTGTCTGACATAAAGCCCTCTGCCACACTTGCAATTATTAGGGAAGGTCCTCAGGATATTTCCTTGAATTAGCAGTTCATCCCTCCTATTTACAAATTGCTTAGTGACAAGTCTTCCCTTTGGACGTGACTCATGAGCCTCGGTCTGGCAGTGCCAGAACCTGCAGCTTTTTGGGCATGTATTGCAAAATCTCAGCAGCAGAACTCCTGCCTCCCTCACCTCCCCATTTCACATTAAGAATACTCAAAGGAAAGTGGTTTATTTCTCACTTCATGTCTCTTAGAATGTAACTAACTGCACTGGAGACAACATTCATACTTACTACGTTTCATTTAAGCATAAACTAATTTACTGCAACCGGTACTAAGATTTTATGCAATGCTCCAGACAAAAAGAAAAATTTTGGTATTTTGGGTGTTCTCTTTTTTTATTATGGGGGGAGTGTTTAGAAAAAGTGAAACAGCAAAAAAAAAAAAATCAGCTCTTACCAACATTTGCATTGCACAATTTGATCAGTAAGTTAAAAAAAGTATTTGCTAAATGTTTACCTAAGTTCAACAGAAAACTATCTAAGTTTCTTGAGTAGAAATCCTTCAGGAACTGCTAAGCATATAGAAGACATATACACCTTTGCAAAGAGGGCCATGGGCTAGACAGATTTCCGCTCTGATTCACGGCAGTCCCTCTTGTTTCCTTATGTGCCTGGGCACACCTCCACACACACACCACCGAGGTGGCCATTTCCAAAGAAAGGCTGCATGTCCTCAAGTCACGAGCAACTTAAGGGCCAGATTAGCAGCTTGACAGAAGAGTATCATGAAAGGGATGACAGGCTTGAAAAATATCTCCTGTGGTTCTGCAGACACCACTGAGAGGTGACCATAAGAGTGAAAATGCAAAAATGTAAAGTAACATTTGGAGCATTCAGGCAGGCTTTTGAAAAGCTTGCATTGTGCTACAGCCCTCATCATTTCCTATCACCACTACTCGCATGCACCTGGATGGGTTAAAGGCTAGCACAGCTACACCTTTGTTTTGCTAACATGCACACAAATGTACATGTATCTGTGACTAACTCCACTGAGAACCACAGGACAACTCCAAGACATGCAAGTTACCTACTCAATTGTATACAAGTCCAAACAATCCTTGCCAAAAACTCTCTCTTACCACACAGGTTGTGAAAACCGGAAGACTTAGCATAAGGAATGACTATATTGTATCACTACCACAAATGATTCAAGAAATCTTTAAGAACTACTCCATGGGTAATTTTGACATTAAAACATCCAGTATAACATAGACTGACAAGTCAGTCAAGACATTAAGTACAATTTCGAGAAAAATCTACAAGTAGTACATCACAGTAATGCATGGATTAATATCTATTTGTTTCATATGTTTTATTAAAAGAAAATGCTCCCATAAACTTACAGAAGGATCACTAAGATAGTCTGTTGAATGACAAAAAAACACAAAACCAAACAAAACACAAAAACACTGCCAGCAGATCCCTTCATTCTTCATTAACAAAGCCACATACATTTTACATGAAGCATTTTCTTGACAACCTGAGGAAACTACCAATAATAAGATGATCTGTGTCTTCAGCTAAAATATGTTTTAGTTGAACACCAAGAAATTTTAAAGTAGCCTTCCATTTTTATAGTACTTTCCATTGCAGTGCTCCAAATACTTTACAAGCCTTTATAGCATTTATTAAGACATCAGCCACAATAGCTGAAGATAACACTTCTAGAAAATTGTCTCTAATGTTAGAAAGGCCAGTTTCTGAGCACCAGATCTAACATCTTTTAGATCTGATATGTCATGAATTCCAAGTATTCTCAAAACTAAGCTGATAAAAATAACAGGTGACCAGCATTTCTGCAAAACTAATCTTAGAGACCTTAACGTGTACCCACAAGAACTCTGGCATAATTACGATGTTCTTTAAAGTCTTAGTTAAAAGCCTTGCTAACACAGTGTCAGTGGCACACTTCCTCAGTGCCTCATACTATCCCTCAGCCAACACTGCCTGCAAGATCACTGAACCAGATGCAACTTGTGAGTTGTAGTTGAAAAAGCATGCTCTGAGCATATCTCTGGTCTGGTAGCTCTTTCAAGCTCTAAGTTTTTGTGGCCTGACACAGAAACTCTCCCGAATGCTCTCTCTCCAATTCATTTCCAAGCAAGCTAGCTGAACTGCAGTTGCTTATTTTAACATTTTGTCTTTTTCCCACACAACCAAACAAAAAATTAGACCAGAGCAAGAATTACGCTAAACGTGCAGGACTGTAGCAAACCTGCTTGGATTTCACCTGCTATATAATCACTTCAGAAACATGAACCCGCAGATTCAATGAGCTTTCAATTTCTGCCTGCTGTGATTTCAGAAACTACTGGTGGCGTTTCTGCTGAGTATTTCAGATCTGTGATTTCTACGATCAGCCTCACTCCACTTCTGCTACCTTCCTCTTCTAATTCTACGAATAAGTCAGTCTAAGAGGAATGTGACAGTCCAATGCAGAACACATTCTCTTTTTAGCATTTGCAATGCAAAACTAGGTTTTGTTCGGTACAGAAATCTTGCACAATAGCCTGTGTATACGTATTCGTTCAAACAATGCTGTCCTATGCAATCACTCAGTAATTACACACAGTCATAAAGCTGCTGCTGTTGCTGCTTGGAACTGCAGTCTCGCCCTCTAAACAACCTAATAGTCTCTGCATTAGGACATTTCTTTTTCTCTCTTCCCCTCCCTTAACTGCTTACTCCAGTACAGATGGCCTTTACACTAAGCTCAAAATACGCAGTCGGAATGAAATCAAGTTACTATTTAAAATTTGGATTTTTTAAAAGAATGTAAAGTAAATGTCTGTTGAGCAAATAGAATATTTCGCTAATTCTGCAAGCTGCAACCACACAAGACTTTACAAACCAAAAATAAATCCCGCTTACGCCTGTTAAAAAAAAAACCCGTAAGTATTATATAAGATTCACATACGCGCGTAGGTGTATTGTCAGCTTTTACTGCTAAACTGCAACGAATCGGTCTTTTACAGTTGCTGCCAGAAAAGGGCTGTACACTTGAGAGCACGGGATTTTTCAAAAATTATCTAACTAATTCCTCCCCACCCCCCTCCACTGCGTAAACCCCAGCAGAGCGATCCGACCCTGGCCACGATGCGCGCCCAGCGGCGGCCGGGACTCGGCGGCTCCCCCGCAGCACCCGGGGCCCCGCACAAGCCGGGCTGCCCCAGCTCCGCCACGCCGCCAGCAAAGAGAACCTCTCCCCGTCCCACACACCGACCCCCAAAAATTCCATCCGCAGGCAGCTCACCCGCACACAGACACATCCTGAAAGTGCTGCCGCAGCCAGGCAGTCGCGAAGAAACCTCTCCGGAGCGCTCGTAACAACTCAGGGCACGGCAAGAGGCGATGGCTCAGCAGCCGAGCGCGGTCCCCCGCAGCAGGCGGGCCGGGAGTGCCGCTGTTCCGGCCCCCCGGGGCTGCGCGGCCCGGACGCGGAGCCAGCCGCCCCCGTCACCTCCACAGGTACTTCTGCTCCTCATCCTGCACCCAGGACCCACAAACAAAGCACGCACCACAACCGCAAATGAAAACCCCCAGGAAAGACACCCCCTCTCCAAAATGGCAGGAAAACGGAAGCAAATCGTGCAAATTTAAAAAAAAAATAATAAACGCGCGGCAAACAGGAGAAGGAAGAAAGAGAACGTGCTGGCTTACCTGCGCAGCCAGGCACGGCGGGCGCCGCTGGGGAACGTGGAGCGGCTGTTTGCAGCGGGGGGGGCGGGGGGGGGGAAGGGGGGGGGGCTTTTTGGGGGGGGGGGGGGGGGGGGGAAGAAGGGGGGGGGAAAAAAAAATCAACAAACTTTGTTTCTTTCTCTCCGGGACTCAGCGAAAGCGTCACTTCCTAGTGCGGTAAGCGGGGAGGCTCCCAGGCCCGGGCTTCTCAACTCCTCCTCCTCCTCCCGCCTTCCTTCTCCTCCCTCCGCGGCGCAGCTCCCGCCGGCCCTCAGCGCCTCATCCCGGCACGGGCCTGAGCCCCCTGCCCTTGTCCACAGATCTCGGCTTGACCTTCTGCGCTTGCCTGTCGCTGCTGTTGGCAACGGAGGAGAGGAAATCCCCAGCGAGTGAGGGGCGGGCAGAGAGCTTGCAGCATAGATTTGAAAGCCAAGCCCTGCAAAATATTGCCGTGTCCAATACCCGGCGGAAAGCGCCGCTTTGATGCCCCGAGTTCAGAGCCAGCCTCTTCAGCGAGACCAAGCTTTGTCTCCTTTCTCTCTAAAGAAAAACAAACAGAGCTTTTGGTTTTTAAGGAAGCCCTTGTACCAAAGGAAAAGTTGCTTTTCTGTTTCGCCCTTTCACTCCCTTTTCTCACTTTTTCAGACGAAAAAGTGGGAAAAAAAAGGAAGGGAAGGGAGAAAGGATTTTAGTCTAATGCAAATCCTCAGGTCATGTCTATACTGTTGGTTGTTTTACAAACATCTGAAATTTACTTTTACAAGAACTCATATTTCTAAGGTTTCTAAACATGTCCAGCTCCTCTTCTGGAATATGGCTTCCTCTGCTGCCTTGGTCCGGGAATAAAAAACACAGTGTGCTGACAAATGCAGGCGCGCTACTCTACCCTACTAAGGCAGGAAATAAAGAAGCTGCTTTGTCATTGCTCCCTCTGTAGACTGCTCTGCTACTCGAGTTTGTTAACAATGAAACTTTTGGATTATAAAATAACCTTTAGCATTCACAGATTAGACTCACATTCCGTGAAACGTGGAGCAACACGAAAATGCCAGACGTTTTCCTCCAATGTGTACTTTACC
This sequence comes from Trochalopteron elliotii, assembly GCA_024734555.1. Taxonomy (NCBI): domain Eukaryota; kingdom Metazoa; phylum Chordata; class Aves; order Passeriformes; family Leiothrichidae; genus Trochalopteron; species Trochalopteron elliotii. The sequence continues at coordinate 82,325 of JANPWX010000339.1, forward strand.
TTCATCCAGGCTCAGATCATTCAGTGCACACAGCAGCATTGCTGGGTTTTGGGGTTTTTTTCCAGACCAGCAAGGCAGTTTTCCTTCCAGCATGTATTGTCTTACAGAGTGAAATATAGAAGTAATTTTTGCACTGCTCACTGTAATTTGTGTTTCTTTCACAATAGCTCCTTGCAGAAATTTTACCAGGGAAGCTCAAGATGTGTAGAAACAGGAGCCCAGAGAAGTGACTTACCCATGACTACAGATGCATAACCAGGTTACTCTGATGAGTCCCAGGTCAATAGTCTAATTACCACACCCAATCTTTTCCTGTCATGGTGCAGAGGATAACAGTAAGACACATGGTGGTGAAGAGCAAAATAGTAGCCACAGGTACTACTGGTAAAGATTTTTTTCTTTCACAACCAGAGGTATCATTTGATGCAACACTGTCTCAATAGGACCATCAAGGAAAACTCTGCTATAGCACCATTAATACATTTGCTCTTCCAAACTCCCAATAGACAGGAATAATAGGTCAATAACTATTTAAATCAATAGAGAAAAAATATTCCCAGGTGTTCACAAATTACCTAATATGTAAAGCAAACATAAATTATTGAACATATAATAACTAGCTGTAGTCAAAGGCATACAACTCATTAGTTTAATTTGCCCTAATAAAGATTGAAAAGAGAGATTCAATAAACTGGAGGTATTTCCTCTCTGTTATGTTAGGCAATGGTACCTCCCATGAAGCACATCAGATACTGATGAGATTGAAATTTCAGCTTTCATAGGGGGGAAAACAAACCAAACTAAAAATAAATCCAAACCCCGCCAGTCTTCTATGATTTTAAATCATGTTCTGACAGCAAAGTGAATCTCTTTGCTCCAGACAGAACAAATGCATTTTGTACTTCAGCTGTTTGGAGGCTGGAAGCAAAATGATGAGCAGCACCTTGTGTTTCACAATACTTAATCACGTAAAAGCAGTAGACAATGGCAGAAACGTCATCATCTGGCTACAGAAGCTAACATTGCACAGAGCAGGGAGTGTGCTTTCTACCCTGCTCTAGGAGATATTTTAACTTGTTGGGTTTGATAGTCCCCTCCTAAATAACATATCAGGTAGATAGGAATCCTGCTGAGGCAAAGACAACACAGTAACCACAAGGACGAAGCTGAAACACACTGTAAGATGCAAAATCTATAGGAAAGGATGACTGTATTTCCTAAACATACCAAATGGGATGAGAACGAAAGCAAGCTACTTTTGTAGCTACTAGTTGGTAGGTACACCAACTGGTTTATAGATCTAAAATAGAAGAAACACACTTCGAAGACACCATAGTGTTTATAGAGCTGTATGTTAGTGTTTATCTTACTGAGCAATAAAAGTTTTATGAAGTGTTTTGTAAGGATTTTACAGTTATACACTCTTCAATTGTTTCTTCATTCCTCACATTACATGGTCCCTACATGGTCTCCAGAACCAGCCATCATAATTTTCTTCTTTTCAGTAACAGCTTTTGCTATGCTTTTTAGAAGTTTTTCTTCCTCTTTTTCTCAGCATATGCTGAGACTACATGATGACTGCACTTCTGTTAGCTTTACCATGACAAAACTTAATACACACATATTCCCTGTTACGTCATTACTTTGTTACTACACTGAAGGAGATTGGAAGATCTCCTATCTATCAGCATATAAAATCTTAGTTTTCTTTGGCTTGTACAGGCACATCTTGTAGTGTAACAACATTGACACATATCATTAATACACTGGATTGCACTGAGTCAGAATTTGGATTAAAGAGTATGCTTTGCATACTTCAGTTTGCAAAACCTAGCCACAGGCTCAGTAGGTGGCACTCTTTTCACCGGGTAGGAGTAGAGCCAAGGCCCCATCGTCTTTGTAGTCCTCAGGAGTTGAACCTGTGCTCCAGTATGATGGGAAACAATATGCTGCTATTAGTTCTCCCTGAAATTAAGTGTAAAATGAAGGTCTTAACCACTATAGCTAATAAGGAAGCATTTACACCCTTTGTAATAGGAGTTTCAGATTCTAATAAGCCTAAAGCTTCCACCTCATAATCACACTGAAATTTCCTCTAAAATTTCAATAGGGTGCGATTTTTATTTAAAAATCTTATTGTCAGCATAAACCAGTAATGAATAGCTGCAGTGTTTTCCCCATAAATATATTCAATGCTCAGGGGCAGGGCTGCCTCTAGACAAGCCGGAGAATAGACTGACAGGAACCACGTGAAGTTCAACACAGGCTAATGCAGAGCCCTGCACTTTGCCCAGACTGACCTGCCACTGCACAGGATGGGACTGGCAGGACACTCAGTGACACTGAGTAAGACCTGGGCGTCCTGGTGGACAGTGGGAGAAACACCAGGCAGCAGTGAAGGCTCACACCATCCTGGCCTGTATAAAGAAAATCTGAACTAGGTCAAGGGAAATTACTATTCCTCTTTACTCATGATTTGGTAGCCTGTGTCTGGAATACTGAATGCAGTTTTGGGCATCCCAATATACAAAAGATGTTAATAAACTGGAGCCAGTAGAAAGTCAAGATGGTCAGGGGCTGGAGCAGATGTCCTCAGCAAGGAGAGGCTGATGGAAACAGTGGTCCTTTCAACCAGCTAGTGAGGATAGTGAAGCAATGACCCACACTGTCTGGTTTCAGTGTTGATCCTGCTTTGAGCAGGAGATTGAACTGGTGACCTCCCAAAATCTCCTCCAACCTAAGTGACACTATGATTCAAGAAGCAAATCCCCTTAACTCACGTAAGAGAAGACTTAATTAAATGCCAGTTAAATAGTTTGAAAATTTCTTATAGGAAATAGGAATGATTGTATCTGTTTCAGGTTTGTTGGGCTTTAGTTTTGAGGTTGTGAATTAAGAAGACCATCAGCCTAATTGCAAAGAAAGCCATTCTCTCATAGTCAGCATTTGCCAGCACTATTACAGGAGAAAATGTTTATAAAAATGTTTTTTATACAAGACCAATTACTCTCTACTACAGAGAAATTTTAATGTCTACAATACCAACATCTGGCTCTGATCTCTGAATTAGCCACTCAAGTTGTTACATTTGAAATATTATGCTAGGGCACCACTTCTCTTGGGGAAATTTGATGCAGACAGATAGAATGTTTGTAAAAAAGGGGTTTGACTTATTTAAAAGAGTTTCCAAAAAAAAAAAATTCTTGTACCTATATTTTACTCTTCATATCTGAGTTTAAAAAAACCCACTTCACTCAAGCAAGATTTGAGCAAGATTCAGCTTCTTTGATCAACCTGGGGAGAAAATACATGTATTTATAGAGTATGCATGTGTAAATACATATGTATACACACACAGTGTGTGTCATGACCTGGCTCCCTAGAACCATGAGGAAACCTTGTTACATGAGGGAAAGGGAGGGACACTGTGGTTTAGAGAAGAAACCACATGTAAAACAAAGTTATTCACATTGCTTAAACACTACTGAAAGAAGCTCAGATGCCATGGTGGGAAAGACAGTGCGAAAACCTATGAAATACCAAATTATATGGCATGCTGAAAACCAGGACTATTGAACCTTTCTTCTTAATTTTGCTGACTTGTGTAGCTTTAAAAAGACTTCACAGTCTTTCTGCATTTGCTATAACTTTTCCCAGAATGTCACATTATTTGTTTGTTTGTTTTACAAACAACAGTCTGTGGTAACATTGTTCACTAAAATTGAGAAAAATACAGTATTTGAAGAAGCTAAGTGGTGAGCTGAATGCCACATGGAGGTTCAATAGCTGAGCTATAGTTAGCTCCAAATGCTCAAGTCCACATGTAAACTCTTCTGTCAGGGTATACTTTTCCTGTATTTTAAGAGCACAGTATGCAGATTGTACTAAACTCCAACATGCCCCATCACCAAAGTGTCACCAAGCTACACATACAATAGGACACCAAATGTTTCTTGCTGTTCAATTGACTGAATAGTGACACAAGTCTTCCTGAAAATTAGGTTCAAGTTACCTTAAGGAGGATGATATTAAAAAAAAAAACACAAATAAGATCTTTTTAAAAAGCTGTCTGTAACCTGGCTCTGATTTTTGCTTCAATATTTATTGATTATATTTTCTTACATACTGTGTGAGAGGAACAATTAGAAAATGAACTGATGAATATATGTATATTAGAACTCTGAGAATGGAAAGCACCATAAATTCTTTAGCTTTATTTAGCTATTTATCATTATAATTTAGATAACAGGAATAATAATACTACTACCTAATGAAAAGTCCATGGACTAGTAGCTCTCAACAAGATCAATAATACTTCCAATCAGTGGAAATACTCCTGAAAAACATGGCAGGCAAGAAATATCAAGAACTGGTAGGCACATGTAAATTTTTAATCTTAATACACATTTTTAATGCTATAATCACTAAATGGTTCAATGGCTACAATTGTAAGAGATTTCTTTTCAGAATTTACCTCTCATTATGCATTACAAGAGTGCAGCATCCTTTAAAGGAGCACACTCTGCTACTACCGATGTGTAGACATGTAATTTCCAAAACTTTGGAGTTTAGACCTGCTTTCAAGAGCCTGCATCAATCCCTGCACCACACTGGTTTCACAGTGAATGTTTCATAAAATATGAGAGTAGTCCCACAGTTTCTGTGAAATATGTATGCAAGACTGTCAAGAAACTAAAATATAAATATTCTTCTTGGTAGTAGATACTCTGATTAAGGCTTGAGTGGATGACTCTCAGGGAGCACCAAGGGGGTGCTCCCCAAGGGTCAGGAGCCCAGGAGATTCCTAAAGCTGGCAGGGCAGAGCCTTTTCCAACTGGGGCTGGTCCCACTACAGCCAGTGAGGAATGAGGGCAGTCCAAAACCCACGACATCAGGCAGCCCCATGGGATGAGGTGGGGTTGAAGTTAAGGGGGTAGAAAAGTTCACAGTTTGGGGCCAGGTTCAAGTGCCAGGCACAGGCATGATTGCAGTGCAGCTGCACCGTAGCTCAGGCACAGCTGCATGCAAGAGCCTCAAAGCAGCTCCCAAAAAAATGTGGCAGAAGCCCCCCATGAGGCTTGTTTTGGCAATAACTCCCACTAAATCTTCTTCTGTCTCTCCTTCCCCAAGATAACCAGCTGTGCTTTCTTTAAGCTGGCTTCGAGCCCAGGCAGAGAAACCTCCTAGAAGCACTGAGACAACTCCTAACAACAACAACAAATGAACAAGAAAAGACATACTGACAGCATGTACTGCAAAGTAATAGTCACAGCTTGGTTGAATTTAGTGTAATAACAGAAATAAAGATTGGAATTTGAAACAATAAGCTGTGATATTCTTCTGTCTTTGTAGAACATTAATGTTATTTACTAAGAATTAGTATTACAAACAATTATCTAGGCTGTTCCTTTAATAATCTGAGCAGACCAAATTTCTTATTGAAGCATGCAGAAGTTAATTCATTTGATCTATAGGCTATTTAATAATATAAAAATAAGATTTCCCCCATTGACATCAAGAAACTAGTCATAATTAATGGTGCATTGTGTATAAATATTTGCAGGATTCTGGAATAATTGTGTTATGTATTATTTATATATATATACATATACATATATATATATATATATATGTATGTATGTATGTATGTATGTATGTGCATATATAGAAGAGCATCCTTAAAGTCGTCTCTTATGGATGAACTAGGAACTTCTGAGCTACACTAGCTGATAGTAGCAAAGTCCATTTCAAATCATTTGACACTTACAATCATCCAGGGAATTTTCAGCCCAAGCAGGTTTTAGTGCCTCAGTACCATTAGAATTAAATTGAAACATATGCTGCATAAATCTAGGGTCAGCAAGAGAATTAAAAAGCAAGCATTTGCTAACACCAGGTTCCATTGGTAGCCCATGGTACTCTCTCCTGAGGATTTTATCCCTATTCCATCACATAAAAAAATTATAGAACAGCAAGAGTACATAAACCACTGTGGGAGGCACCAACATGTATAAATAAGACACATGTGACAGGCAGGTACCAAATACAGAGGATAATCTGCAACCACGTAATTACGCACCTTGATGACCTTATCTGTCCCTCTACTCCTTAATCCTTCTTTTCTGTCACTCTGTGCTTGCCTGTGCTGGCAGTTTGCCTTAGTGTAAGCCAGGCTGCAGCTTCTTCTGTCATCACCATTATACTGTAACGTTTTTGGTGAATTGCTGTGCAGTTTTTATTCTCAGATTCACAAGCAAGTTGCATCATACTGATTTCCATGCCTGGACTCCAGTAGTATTTTGGCAGTCCTCCACGATTCCTTCCAATACCAAGTTGTGAGCTATCCCAACAGGTTGGTCTGTTTATCTCTGTGATCTCTGAATATTCCTTAGTTTTTGCATAAAGTAAATAGCATATTCCATTATAAGGAAAATTAATTCAGTTACTCTCTTTATGTTTATTAATATAAATCTCATTATGGAGTTTGTTCTTTTTTCCTCCCTTTATCCTGTTTTAGTAGAAAATTTAGAGGGTGTTTTTCTAGTCAATGAGAACCTTTAAAGGTTTGTACTTTTATCTACATCAAAAATCTACAACAATTTTTTTCCATTTCTACATAGGGCATAAACCACAATTTCATAGCAACAGCCCTACCTAGAATGTGGTATTCCAAGGCAGAAATGCTTCCCAAATATGGATGCAGTTATATTATATAACTATATATATAGTCCACTGAACATTTGAGCATTATTTATGATTTCTGTTAGCCAACAGAAACACGTATCTTCATGGCTGCCACAGGATTGCCAGCCTGAAGAAAATGCAGCAATTCCAACAGGAAGCAATGAAGTTTTTTTATCAATACATCTCAGAGATTTTTCAAGTACTCTCAAAGCCCTTCCCTCCTACACACTAAAGAGGATCTTTCTTCCCTTGCAAATGCATGGTCCTCTCTCATCTCCCCCCACCCCTGCTCCTGCAGAGATTTCTCCAGCTCCTTGAAGCCACAGTGGACTGAGAAAACAAAGGATATTATCTGGAGGAGGCTAATGTAACCAGGATCTACAGTAGAAGAACCAGGAATATACATGATCCAGGAGGGCAACCATGGAAAAAGGATTCAAATACCAAGCTCGAGTATTCTGTCTCTGCTGGATTCACCATAGTGTCTGTTTATATGTATTTGTAAGTTAGTTTCTTTACTCTTTCCTCATATATATGAGAAAGGCATCCTCCAATATCACTACTACCTCAAGCAATAAAAAAAGCAATCGCTATCTTGTTCTCAGCAGAATCTCTTCCCCACAAGAATTGTTCTGAATATGTTGTCTTTGTTGTGCTACTAAGAAGAAACAGCAGAAATCCACCGTGCCCAAGGCAGGGAGAAGCAAATCCACTGTCCACTAATAATCACCATATAATCATGACACTGGGCTTCACACAGCAATGTGCATCACAGAAAAGATGGAGAAAACTAGATTCTAGAGTTTCTCAAGAATGGGAAGTGGTTCAGGAAATTTGCATCCAAAAACTGCAGGGGGAAAAAAACTGCCCAACTAAGAAAAAAACCGAAACAACCCTTCCCAAAAAACCACAAAAAACACGAACCACACAGACAATTCCCAAACCTCCTCTCATCTGGAAACTATGAATAGTAAGAAAAGTTACCAAGTTATAGGGTCATCATTCTTAACATCTCTACCACCAAGCCACCAAGGAAACAAATGTTACTGCTGTCCAGTTCAGGCAACTACAGCAGTTGGGTATTTGGGGTGTTTTTCTTTTTGGTGAAAGATTAGTGGAAGCTCTTGAAAGATGCATATTGGCTGAGGAGCAGAAGACATCAGAAATTCAAAGCAACACAGAAGACAACAAAGAGGACTTCATAACAACAAAACACTGTCACAATTCATTATGAAAGATGATTTTCTATTTGCAGGGTGAAGCTTTGCTGTGCATGAAGCACACAGAGAAATCAATATGGACATAAAAATTAGATAATGGAGTTAAACAGGAACATATTTTTGGAGAGTATTGTTATTAAAAATTATAACTCCTACTGCATGCACTTCAGTCTTAGGTTCATCAGCTGTCATTCAAATGTCGCCAGCAGACCCTCAGCTACAATTCTTCCAATTTGTTCCAGAGAACAGCATCCACACTTCATTTGTCTGACATCCAAACAAAATTCTGTCAGGTCATTTCAGCCTCCAAATTGTAGTACTTGAAACAGTGAGAAAAGACTATTTGTAGAAATAATTTTGCAGGTTTACTTAGACAAGTTCACCTATCACAAGCTCCTTGATTTGTAGACCTGGTATCTCCAACCAGTCATGTATTGCTGTAATTAAAATACTCAACATTTTTGCCAGAACTAGGATACAGCTTACTTATTTCTGTCAATTAGCATTCACGATTATATTTGAAATTAATGTGACTTGCAGTGTTTCCAAAGCCAGTACCCATTAAGTGATCTAGAGGTGTGGACTGTTAGTACTATCTTGTATGGCACACCACAGGAAGCTGCACAAAAAAAAGAAAGAAAGGCATCCAAACAAGTTCTCATTTCCTCAGTAGATGTAGAAATGTTATCCCCAAAATGTCTTGAGAGACTGTCACTCAGAAATGGCAGAAAGCCTCTTTACTGCCTACCAGCTATTCTGGGTAAGACACAGAGTGCAGTTACAATCCGAAGCCAGTTTTGCTGAGCTGCCTCAGCCCTTCCAGTGACCAGTTGTTGATCCCTCTCTGAAAGACAACCCTCACAGTTATCCTGCAGCTGTTTGGCAGAGTGAGAACAGTTGTTGTCTAAGTTTCAAATGTTCAATAAAATACTTTATCACCCATGATAATAAGAGCAAGTACAGTGTCCTAGAATACAGTAACTGGCACCATTAATTCTGTCCAGGCCAGTTGTGCTTACTGATCTCTCTTCTTTTCCTGAGAGGAAACAGCTGAATGTCTGTGCAAATGCTCATTCCTAGGCCAGCAGAATATAACAGCTGATTTACTGATATCATAGTCATTAATAATTGACTGATAACAACCAAGTGCTGTGTATATCCAGAATGTTCACATACTGAATGGATGAGAAGCTTTCTACTAATATCCAGCAGCTCTGAAACAATCCCTACACAAAACTCCAAAAATATGCCTTTGGTTATCTTGAGACTTTGCAAATCTACATAGTCCTCTTTGACAAACCAGTACTTGTTTTTCAGAAACAGCACTGCAGAAACATGATGCTAGTGCAAGAAAAGTTCATTCAGAAGCAGCTTCCTCCTCATTAATTTTCCTCCTTGTTTACACCTATATTTATTCTCCTTTCATCAGCTTTCATCTTTATCCACATCCCAAATGTGTTTTTCCACAGTTAGACTGAAACTCCCAACATGGATTTTTCAATTCTATTTGATCAAGGATTAGCATACCAAGGAAGCTACACTACATATAGTTATACTATATATAGCTTTCCACAGCCCTATACACATGCCTCATATGAACAATTTTTTTCTGATTCTAGAAGACCCATTTCTTTTTGTGCTTCTATAAGCCATTAGCATTAGTTCTTCTAGCATTAGGGTGCATTATTTAAAAATACAGAGCAGTTTTCCAATTAATTTGAATGTCAGTTATGAAAAAGAATAGAAATACTATGAAGTATTCTGTAATGTTGGGATTTCACTATGCAGCACAGTCTGTCACTCACTGTTGCGTCTTGCACTGATGCAGCAATCAGTAGCATTTTCAACAAATGGTGCTCATATGTTTTGTGTCCTTGATTCAGACAGAAACACTTGTCTTGACCATTTGCTGCCAGCAATTTTAAATGAAAGAAACATATCTTAGAACAGTTCAAGTTTGATTGTACAAGGATCATTTCGTGTTCTGAATAAGTAATTTGAGCTTTTGTGACCACATTTCTTCCTTTGCCACATTTATAGGATGGTCTAGTATCTTGGAATCTCACATAATGCAGCTTAGTTTGTTATAAACTCAGTTCTTTCTAAATGACAAATTTAGTTTTCTTTTCACTAAATGTTGCAAGTTTCCATGTACATAGGTTGTGAAACAAATAAAAATAAGAGATAACTTGCATTTGGTAACTTTTTTTCAAATCTGGCAGTACATTTTAGACAAACTGGAAAAGCCAGCAGTAAGAAGAAATACTTTCAAGGTTATCAGTATTCTTCATTTAAAAACCCTTTGATCTTTTCTGTTTTGAATTAGAGCTTTGCACTACAAAGCATATACAACAACCACAGGCCATAACAACAACATTTTAATTTTAACTTTTCAGTGGTGATGCTTTATATACCATTGGGAAAATTCAAGGTCTTTTTGTTTTGAAACAGACATATCTGAATCTTAGAGTATGACAGAAAAACTCTACTTATATTAATACTTCACTGGTTGCAGATTTCAGAAGGAGTACTAGTAGAACCTTTTTTTTGTGTGTGTAACTGGGAGATATCATTAAATAGAAATGGCACACAAGGCAATAAAGAAAGAAACCTCCTACACAGACGTAGGATGCTTATCTAGCAGCGTAGTTCTAAAATAGAAGCTCTTAATTTCCCCAAGTGTGCTGCAGTAAAAAATGAAAGATGTTATCTTGACATGATACTGCACAGCAACAAAATCACTTTCATCTACATAATGCTTGGGCCATTTATAAAAATTAAAAAGTTTTTACATCAAAATGGATTTAAGAAACTGTCACTAACAAAATAAAGACAACAGGAAGATCATTCTCTGCAGCAAGCACTTCAGTATTCTGTTTCTACCCTAAAGGATGAAGAAAAGGCACAGGCTGATAAGGAACCAAAATCATGAATAAAAGTTTATGATGATCAAACAGTAATAATCAGAATCAGGTTAAACTGATAACATATTGTGCTCACTTTTTATGGTATTAGAAGGTTTTATGAAATAACAAATGGTTAAAGATCAGGCCAAACATTTATGGGAAATACTTTTGAGCCTGCGTTTTCCTTACAGAAATCACATATCAAGGCATGTTATTGTCATATTGTATTTTTCTTTATTTACAAAAGAAGATTCTTTTTACCTTGAAATGAATGTGATTCTTCAAGATGTGTCCCACAGATAGTCTTCTGTGTAAACGTATATCAAAATCAGTAGTTTTGACTAGCAAAGTATGTTTATAGAGCAAAGCTTCCTTACCATCACAAAAATTGTTAATGACAGAGCAAATCCAAATCCTACCTATGCCCTTTGGCCTGTCAGAACCCAGATGAAGGTTTCGAAATGATGACCAAGAAAGATGGGCTGAGACATTCCCAATCATGAAACATCAGAAAATCAAGTTACCATTGAAAGTAGCATTGTTTTTTATCTGTATACTTACCTGTACAGATGAAGTCCACTTTGTGATTAGGCAGCAATTAGCATCAGAAGGCATTAGTCTCTTATGACATCTTAGTGTCACCTGCAAAACTCTCCCACAAATATCCCTGCCTCAAGATAATGCTCAGTCCAGAAGTGATACATTGTGGAGTTCGTTTCTTTTTACAAAAGAGGACTTGCACGAATAAAAATTGCAAAAGCAGAATCAACTCAGAAGTGGATGGCATAATTGAATTGGATGAAAATTTGGTCTCCCCAGCTGTCTATCCTTTCTAAAATCTTCAGCCAACAGGAATTGAGCTGGTCACAAATCACCTTTAAACTGGCTCCAGAGCATGGAATGTCACTTTGACATGAAGTCAGCTGAATAGCTCAGTTCAACCTCAGCAGCTGTCTCAAGCTACAATTTTTCTATTTGTATGTTGCATCACTTAAGCAGATTCAAAGAGTCACTGCCAAGGGCTGTAATGACCTAAGGTGTTACTGTCTTCTCCTGGAGTTACTTCGTCCACAGCTTTGCTGCCAGAACAAATCGTCTGCAAACTCCTAAGCTATGTCATGCAAACATACATGGATTAGCTCAAATTACACTCGATAGCACTTCTTGCTGTTGGCTGACATTGCATCGAGTGAACAGGGGAGGTTTCTCATTGTCTGGTCTCCTGGCTCAGCAACAAGGATAAGAAACTTAACTGAAGTCTAATAAACTAATAGTTTAGAAAACCAGAAGCATTAGATCAACTAGAGATGACTTTGCAACAATTTTTCTTACTGCAGCCTGAAACAGTGTTTTAGAATTTGTAGGATGAGCAAACTGGTTTTGTTACCCAAGAACACAGGGTTCAGCAAGTTCTTCCACAAGGCCTATTTATCAGTAGAGAAACGCACCTTTTCTCAAGATACCTCACTTCTCTGAAGAATAGATTAAAAATGTTTCTCTAACTTCCTGTACCCTTAGAAAAATGCTTCCCCACAGCAGAAGATGACATCTTTCTTTCCTATCATATAAGAGCCATAGCACATCAAAAATAAAGATTTAAATTGAGTAATCTAATTGAGCATTTCTCTTCACAGATTCCATGAAGGATGCTTCTTGAGAGACCTCATAGACCACTCTGCTCCCTACACACACAGGCTAAAGAATCTGCTGTCACTTTGAGCTCATGCATACCTCAGGGAATCTTTATGGCAAAAACACACCTGCACTTCAGTTACATAAGCAACATCTGCATTATTCATCTAGAGAGATTTAAAGACTAGTCATTATAGTGACATTAATTAAAAATAATAAAGAAAAGACACATATCTGCCAAGAATGAGCTACCCATGAATGTGGCAATGTGTAAAAGGAGGCTTATTATGGCATACATTCATAAATATGACCCATGAGCCCAGCAAATCCTGGAATTTAGATTACTTTGTACTTTAAAAATATCTAAGCCTCACAGAGTAGGCAGAATATGTAAGTTTGTTGCATCTATATTAAGATCAGGCAAACATGAATAAAAAGGCTGTTTGGAGTCAGTTAGACAGTCAGTTAATCCTAAAGGGGGGGGGGAGCGGGGAAGCCTCCAAACTTTGATTTTTGACTTCTGTTTTAGCTATTAGTTTCAGCTTCGTTGAAACTGATGGCAATATGATTTTAACCACTCTTAACAAGACAGCTGTTTCAATTTCACACTTTGTCCAAGCTTACACATGATTTTGGGAGCTAATGACTTTTTATCCACAAACCTCTTTCCCCCACCTCTTTGTTCTAAAAGCATCAAATGGGATTTTTTTTTTATCCCACCATGTGGTTAAGAAATGTTTTTCCTTTCTCAAATGTGCCTGAAGTTGGTCAGAGGATACCTTGAGGATGTGTTCAGTAAGGCTCCCCTGAATGACATTCCCTATTTGAGTAGGCAGCAGTGATTTGTTGTCCATGACCACAACCATCTTCCAGCTCAAACACATCCTCCATTTCATCTCTGTTCCATCTCTGACTGACTTTAAAATTATCACATCAATGTTCATTTAGACTTGTTTATAGGTGGTAGCAGTCCTTAATATCTGTTCTGTAACAACAATTCCACAGTGGCCTGCTTGCATAGACAGTTTTATTTCACATATGGGGTGACTTTGTCTGGTTTAATTCAGTCTGAAGTGAATCAAGCTAAACCCCAAAAAAGCATTTTTAGAGTAAAAAAAGTAACCACAAGCCAAGTCAGTGCAGAATAGCTACTGCACTTTAAATTCACACTTAAGTTTATTTTCCAATTGCTTCACTTAACAAGTTCTTAACAAGAGTGGCAGGAGGAGGATGTGTGTGTGTGTGTGACCATAAAGGTTAAACAGCAAACTGCAGATGACTGTTGCAACTATGTCCGGGATCACCTTGTTTGTAGAGGAAACACAGCCACCCTATGCCAAGCAAGAGAAAATGGGGCTGTATAGAGATTTTGAAATACTATTTTTTGTATTTGGCTTAAGGGTTTGGGTTTTTTTTTTTTTTCATACTTTTATCAAACACCAGAAGTTGTATTGCCATTATATTATATAATACAGGTGAAAAAATATAGGTACATGTGCCAATATACAATATATCTTTTGTCTTTGCCCACTTTCCTTTCAATTATTACTAGTCATTGAGATACACAACTTCTAAATGAACAGGAAGCTCTCCAGTGATATGTTTCATATTTGCTCATGTAGTGACCCATGACATTGTTTTCTGAAAGAATTATTTTTGTAATTGTGCTGCTCTTTTCTTGCACAAGTAGGAGGCAAGTCAGTGCTCATTCTTTTGAATGCAGGCCTCCTACTCACAAGATGTGCCTGTTTGAAACTCTGAAGATGATTTCAACCCTGATGGCTTGCTTTCAGTGCATTATACCTGCAATCAGTGCACCTGTCATGAGATCAGATGATACAAGTTGGGGAAAAAAAAGTATGGAAGTATAAATCCCCTTATTAACATACTTAATTTTCCCCCCTCTGGACCATTCCAGTTCCAATGATGTTATTTCAAATAATGTGAAATGCAAAGTTTTGTATATTATAGTGGAACAAATATAAATAATTCACTTAAGCCTATATTACAGTGCTACTGGTCAAGCTACAACAGAAAGGCTTTACCTGCCTTTATGTGAGAAGCAGAGTACAAAGTAATTGGAATCATTAGTCTGGAAGAGTTTTTCCAGGCTGCAGCAGTCACTTCAGGCTCCACAGCAATTGCCACCAACTCAGTGGCCACTTCACAGACCTGTTTGTCCTTACAGCACAGTGAAACACTGCAACATAGGGCAGTACACAGAGTAAGCAAACAGTACCAGGACCTAAGCCTCATCCCAGGAAAGCTTTGGGTCTTGTACAGCATGTTTTTTAAGGAAAGAAACATCTGCATCTGTATTCAAGCACAGAAATATCACATAAATAGTAAATATATTATATTGCACACAACAGAAACTTTAGTGGAATTTGAGGAATAGCTATCAAACAATCCTATATTGCAGCAATGAACAAAATCTCATCCACTGGAACATGCAAGGAGCAAACATCTCCCAGTGTTACATGAAGAAACCCTGCTCTCATAAACTGTAAATGCCTTCTCCCAGTACCTCAGTTTAATAAGGCCAAGTGCCGAATCCTGCACTTGGATTATAGCAACTCCATGCAGCACTGCAGGCCTGGGGAAGAGTGATTGGAAAACTGCCTGGAGGAAAAGGACCTGGGGATGCTGGTTGACAGTGGAAGGAACATCAGCTAATGTGTGGCCAGGTGGCCAGGGAGGCCAGAGGCATCCTGGCCTGTATCAGCAATAGTGTGGCCAGCAGGACCAGGGCAGTCATTGTCCCCCGTAGTGGCCACTGGCAAGACCACACCTTGAGTCCTGTGCCCTGTTTTGAGCCTGTCATGACAAAAAAGACATTGAGGTGCTGGAGCAGATCCAGAGAAGGGCAGTGGAGATGGTGAAGGGTCTGGAGCACAAGTGTGATGAGTAGCTGAGGGAGTTTTTATCTTGGAGAAAAGAAGACTTGGTGGGGAGAATATCATTGCTCTCTACAGTCACCTGGAAGGAGATTGTAGCCATGTGAGGGTTGGTCTCTTCTCCCAGGCAGGAGAAGAGGAGATGGACAGGACAAGAGGAGATGGCCTCAAGCTATGCCAGTGGAGGTTCAAGTTGGACATTATGAAGAATTTCTTCACTGAATGGTTCATTCAGCATTAACTGAAACCCGGCTGCCTGGATGGACTTGCTCTTCCCGGGAGCTGCTCAAGGAACCATATGAGGCACTTAGTGCTCTGTCTAGTAGACAACGTGGTGTTCAGTGAAAGGTGGGTCTCGATGGTCTTGGAGGCCTTTTCCAACCTTAATGGTTCTGTGTGATTCAGGGAATATCCCACCACAACTCCCCACACCACCGCGCCCGGGCTCGGGGCATCGCCGCTTTAAGGGTGGCCCTCCCAGGCTTTCCCTGTTTAAGGTCCTTGCGCGTGCGCGCGGGCCCGGGGGACCGGCCGTTCTGTGGGGCGCCCGGGCCGGCTCAAGGTGAGCGGGAGCTTGGGGCTCTGAGGGGACGGAGCGCTGCCGGGGGCGAGCCGGGGCTCGGCCGCACGGGAGGGTGAGATGGTTGGTTGGTAGTGCTCGTACTCTGCTTTCCGGGAGTCATATCCTCAGGGATTAGCACCTCCTCGCTGCGGGGCAGGCGGGGGCACAGGTGCGGAAGAGGTTGGAAGAGGCTGTTAGCATTGCCCGATCCCTGGAACGGGAGCTGGAATTGAATTTTACTGAGCCTCCTGATCAAAGCGCGTCCCGGGCGGTGGAGGCATTCCGGAGGAGAGCAGCGGAGCCCACCGCAGCCCCGCACCAGCCTGTAGGACTGAGCCCCCTGCGCTGCCTCTGCCTCTCTCGGGTTCTCTCTCCTGGGCTGCTCTGTCTGCGGCTTCCGAAACTGCTAATGACCCGTCTGCAAGGCTCTCCAGAGGCTCCTCCACCTTCGGCAGCGCCGCTTTCTAACTTGGTCTTCGGGCATACCTGGGAAACTGGATAGTCACTAGGCTCTCTGAGGCGGCTCTCGCGTGGAAGTCTGCAAACTAAATTGTAGGTTTCTCCAAAACCCCATCGGGTGATGCTCCTGCCCTCCTGGGAGCAATCTGCATTCCTTATGTTAAATTCTGCCGAGAAGAAATAGGCCTTATGTATATATACCATATACATATATGGTATTTTAAATATTTTTCAGCAACTCCAATGCAGTGCAACTACTTATTACAAAAAAAAAAAAAAAAAAAAGAAAAAAAAGTTCCAGATGTGGTACCTAAAAGCTTTTAGATATTTTTTTGGCACCTAAATCTGAAAAATTTAAGTTTATACAGGCCTATTGTATGTAGAGATGAATGTGTATACTTACTGGAACTTTTATTCTGTAGGTCAGTGAAATCTGATAAAAAGCTCTTAGATTCTTGGGAATATAAAAAAAGAGATAATAGGATCAAGATCTCACTACTGTTGCCTTTTTCGTCTGCTTCTACCTTGGAGGAAAGATTGGAGCCTGCCCTCAACTGTTCTAGCATGCCAGAAAATCCATGAAGAAAACACTGAGAGAGACTTATCATCAGAGAATTCAGTGATGAGACATGGAACATTAGGAAATCTAATTTATTGGTTCAGTTCATGAAAGTACTTAGCTTTTTATGGCATGTGTTTTTCTCCATTCATGACAGTCAGTATTGATTCTGGCTTGCCATTAATTAACATTCATCAAATGTAGAGCTCCTTAGTGGAGCTGGTGGAAACTTTGGTGCTTAATCCATTACATTCGCTTTTCCATTTTCACTTAGCTCACCTTGCCAGTTACAGTTGTCTCTTTTTTTTTTTTCACCAGTCATTCCCATCTCACTTTGCTTGGCTGTCTCATTCATCATTCCCAGTTTCTTCAGTTTTCTCTCCCCATTCTGTTTTGCTCTTCTCTGCTTTACTGGCCATTAATTTGCTATTCTTGCCAGGTTTCTCTTTCCTTGCTGATTCCTAGTCCCAGTTCTTCCCCTCTGTCCTTTCTGCATGTTCCTCATTCAGAGTCATTCTTGAAATTTTTTTCCTTGAGTTTCCTTTAAGGATCCTTGCTCCAGGCATTTTGACATCACAGTTTCAGAAGTCTTCCAAATCTTTTTCTCTATTTAGGTTGCCTGCCTTCTTCCTCCTTGCTGCCTGGGCCTGATACAGGACTACCTGTTCTTCCTTTTGCTTTTTAACTAGACTGCATCTGGCATGGGCTTTAATGACTTGGAAGCAGGTGTCTTGTTTTGGCAAGACTGTAGGCAGCTGAAAACTCTGCCTTATGGGCAGTCTCAGAAACAAGAAGTTCTGGGAACCAAGCCCAGGGCAAACAAACTGGAGCATTTTAGCACTGAGGAATTTATTTAACTTATTAAAAGGAGTTGTCACGTGTCTCTGAAACAGGCAAGGGGAGACAGAGATAAAACTGGGCTACAACGTGCTTGAGGCTCCCCTGAAGATGTTGCTGTTATGCTGCTTAATGGTCCTGATGTACTCATAGGGTGGATCAGGTGATTGGCATAGCATAATGGTGTTAAAACTTGCAATTTTCACTCTATTTGATTTAAAGAGTAAAACCAACTCAGATTAGTTTTATTTGAAAAAGCTAAAAAATAATAATTGTGTTGGTTTTTTTAAGAAATAGTCAGAAAGATCCTGCACACTGGCACTATGCTTGTATTGAAAAGAATTGTGTATATGATACAAATCTCCTTTATTTCACGTTAAAGAAAATCTGTTCTCTTTTTCCAAAAGCTTTCCTCACTGAACAGTGCTAAAAGATAGTGCCTCTACTTATTTTCTTTAGTCACTTCTGTACTGTTTGTAATGTGAGCAGAGTTTGATTCTTACTGTGTTACAGTGTTACTGTGACCATTTGCTTGTGTAATGCTGTTGCTGACTTCCACTGTAGGTGCAGTCCCATTTAGAAGTAACTATTCATCTGCAGTGTTGTGTTTGCTGTGGCAGCTGTCACAGAATGAGTGACAATTCAGTTGCCAGTTTCACTTTTTGTCCACCCACTCACGGTATTTGGAAGATCTTCAAATTGAATCAGTACACAGGCTCCTCAAACAAAAGCTGTGAAAACAAACTGGGAAACAATCAGTGATTTTGTTCCTTCAAAATGTCAGGCATTCAAAGAGGTAGTCTAAACTTATATTGGATAATCTTTCTACTTGCATCTTTCTATGCTGCTCTGTGTTGCTTTGTCTTCCTTTTAGTATGTTAATATCTTTGATTTTTTTTTTCTTTATATAACTGTGGGTTTTTTTCCCCTCTGTATAATCATAGAAAGCAGATATTTCAGGAGTATGTTAGTCACAATAAAAGTTACCTTCATCCTCTCTTGTTCAGATTGGGGTTTTGTGTTTGCATAATAAACATATTTAGTTTCAGGCTAACAAAAATGCAGTCAGCATTGGAGCAGTGGAGCGCTGTGTAAGGCATGAGCTGTACAGCAATTCTCTGCTCTCTGTGGTTTACAAACAGAGGCTCAAACCCTCAGCCGTGGTTATGGATAGTCTGTATTGGGGAGTGGTTTGCCCAGATTTCATGTGAACTCTCAGATCTGTTGGTTTATATTCACTGCTTTCTTAACTTGTTATTTCTGCACAGAGCAGTTTGATTAGTGCTTATAAACTTCAGCTGAGTTGTGAATGTGTATAAATCATTTACTACAGTAGGTCTGTGCTTTTAAACTGCACTGGGCACGTCTGGCAGTTTACAAAATGCTCATTGTATTGGCAGAAATTCCCAGGTGGTAAATCAATTGCGCTGGGAATAAGAATTGTACTACTTAAATATAATTTTGTTGGGCAGGTGTTATCAGGAAGAATTTGGAATTTTGTTCTGAAAAATGTTCTGTAAAACAAATACAGAGTGTGATGTGCCCATAGTCACACAGGAAGTCTATAGCTGAGTACAGTGCTGAACCTAACATCAGCCAAACTTGCTCTTGGGCCATCCTTCCTGTTAGGGCTTTACATTATTTGTATTCTAAAGATTGTATCAGCTGTATGGGTATAAAGATAGATTTTTATTTCACTTTTTGATTGTTAAGTCCTTAATTTTCAATGCTTATTTTTGTTTATAAACAATAACTATTAATTTCATCGAAGTGTGGGATTTTTTCCTTTTGTTGTAGACTGTTGTTCTACCTTGTTTTGTCCAAAAAATTCTGCAGGTTACTTATTTTTCAATTATGTGATGCTCTAAAGACACATTTGAGATTCAATCCTTGTAGCTTATCTTGTAGCATTCTTAGGTGTTGAATTACTGGAAATAAATTAACTTTCTAATAACTTTTCCCAAATAAGTAGCTTTTCAAGTGCAAACACAATAAAATGTTAAACCTTGATCTGTTTCTTTAACAAGATACTTGTGTTTTGAGTTGGCTGTGTGTTTTAAAGGGGAGGGATGGCCAGGGTTATGCACCTTTTCTCCTAATACCTTTTTAATTATGTTTTTCAGCATTCCAGACTAAAGTTCTTGATGGTTTGTGAGTGCTGTTGTGTAAACAGTGTAGCAGTAGAGACAGAAGGTTCTGTATTTTGCAATGTTCAAAGAATAAAGATGTTGGATAAGTGATGATGATGTACTCTTTCTAGGCTCATCTTTTAGATTTGCTCCAATTTGCTGTTCTTGTCAGCAAAATAAACATTATGACAAAGATGTCAGCTATCATGTTTCGTTCCTTAATGTCCTTTGTTCATGTGGAGGTTGGTTATTTATGGCTGTTGGCTGAGAATAGTAGTCACATTTTTATTTTGTATTAGATCTGAAAGCATGTGAAATCATGTTTTTTCTCCTGTTAAATGAGGGTAATTTCCTCTTAATAACTTTGGGTCTCACAGATGCAAAATCACAGATTTGCAATCCTCTTTTAAACTGTTGAAATTCAAGGACAAATTTTTCTGTAGAACAAATTGAGTGATGATCTCATTCTTTCTCATCTCTGGGCACTGCTAATAGAAAGATTTGCTTTTTCTTACAAAACACCTTACACAACAATATCTTTTTATCATGTACCTGCAGACTGCTATTCTGGTGTGCCTGCCTGCCTGCCTGCCTGCCTTTTACTGAGTGACACCTGTCTTTGTGTGCAAAGCTGCCTCTGTATCTGTGAGGTGGGAACAGGCTGTTCTCAGTCAGCACAGGGAAGCAAATCAGACACTTCTCCCTCTGCCTGGTAGGGGCTGGTGAGGGTCTTACAAGGAGCATGGGACATTACAGTTTTCCAGTAGGTGCTACTGTGACATTGTATAAAATCAGGGCTTTTATAAGATAAACAGGGAAACTCCTTATTCACACATTTGTTTATTTTATGCTTGAGGTTGGTTTATATGAGTCTTTATATCTTCCTTGGGTGTGGGTGCTGAAGTTGGGGAGGTCCGAATTTCATCCCCAGTTTCCAAATTACTGAGTACTTTTGCCTTATATTCTTTTTACAAGAAAATTTATGTTTCAGGCCTTCAAACAACATTTTCTTTTGTAGAAATCCAGTGTGAAATTGCTGCAAAAGCAGAGATGATTATACAACGAGTAGTGCTGAATTCACGGCCTGGTATGTATTCCTCTCCACTAAAGAAGCAATGTGTTTGTTCTGACTGCCTAATGCTCCAAAATTGTGAGGGTAGAAACAGACACTAATTTGAGATGTTGACATTTATATATCTTAATATTGCATGCAGCAATAAAGTTTATTTCAAGTGCATTTATTTATATATAAATTTATTTCCTTTCCAGTAATATAAATAAATGTATTTGTAGCAAGTTTGTCTACATTTATTAATAAAAGTAAACTGTATTAATATAGATACATTTCTATTAAATATATAACACATATTCAAACTGCATTTGTTTAATCTGTATATGCAGATTTCTAACTGTTGGGTGAGAAAAAAGGGTTAATGCTTAATATATGAGAAAACTCTAAGAGTAGGGGCTGAAAGTGAAGAAAGATTAGGGAATGTGACTTTTTAGTTCTCACATTTATTCTTTTTGCATTATAAGAGATGTCTAAAATATTTTGTTACTATTAATTTTTGTTTTCTTGTAGTAAATACTGAATCTTTTGTTCCTCTCATGTTTCAAAGGGTTTGTTTTTTAAGTTTACACTGTTAAGGTTTTGTTTACTTGCTTGCTTACACATTTGCCTTGTTATGGATCAGCACAGTATTTTGAATAGTGAGTTCATAAATCTGGTGTAGAAGACATTCAGTTTTGGGGGGAGTATTGTATGCTTCTTAATGCTAAAATAGTTTTAAGAGTTCAGAACTATTGTGTGACCTGCAATTAAGTCTTTAAAATGGTACAGCAGGAGCCTGCTCCAGCTGTGCAGTCACTGGGTTAAAATAGGCAAGGCTGTCTGGCTGTCTCAGTGCTGGTGGTTCCAGTTGTCTGATTGATCTGCTGCACGTGGTACCAACCTGAGGATGAAGCTCCAGTTCTGGGGAAGCTTTAATGTAAGGAAGTCTCTGTGAAGGGAAGCCCTTGCAGCATGTGCAGTGGCTGTATTCTGTATTCCCTCAGTCTCACTTGAGTCAGAAGAGGCAGAAAGGTGGGGAGTAATTGGTTGTAGTTTTACACTTGAGTAAATGTATAACCTAATTTATTCTAAAAAGGGCTACCTTAAAAAAAGGTTTTCCCATATTGATTAAGGGAAGTTCTATATTGATTCATTTATTTGTTTAATTCTAATATAACTCCAGGTAAGAATGGAGTGCCAGTGGCTGAAAACTTCCGACTGGAGCAAAGTACGATAGCAGACACTGTCCAGGCGGGACAAGTGCGTGTTAAAACTCTCTATCTCTCAGTGGACCCCTACATGGTAGGTGATGGACTTAGAGCTAAGCCAGAATCTGTTTTTTAAAGTACCTTCAACTCTGTGCTTGTCATGATGTTTAACAGCAAAGTTAAACAATCACAGAACAAAAATATGCCTGGTGTAACTTAGTAATTGTATTCATTCTGATGGAGTTATATTGGGAAGGAATTTGGCATTAATATGCTTGGGGATATATACAGGAATATGACTTTATTGGGCCGGGAAGAGACTGTGAGCCCTGGTAGGCCATTACAGATTTGTTTGTATCAGCTTTTTCTGTACTTTGCCTTGTTTTTCCAGTCATACAAAATTACAGAAATCATGTGGTCGGGAGAATTGTGGATTGAAATAGAAGTGAAGGTAGAAGAAGGACCAGACAGACACAGTCTGTAAAAGTTTGTTATAAAGAGAATTCTGATCATTCATTCCCTCCATAGATGGCAATAGTAGAAAAAAAAACCAGTCTAGATTTCAAGAAAGTACATTTAGCCTGGGAATTGAGGAAAAGTTTAAGAATCTTGAAATACTAGCTGTAGCTACAGGGGAAGTTGCAAAGAAAATATGTCACATTTCAAGATGTTTCATTAAACAGATCTCTGTCAGGGATGGTCTAC
Organism: Trochalopteron elliotii; assembly: GCA_024734555.1. Lineage (NCBI taxonomy): Eukaryota > Metazoa > Chordata > Aves > Passeriformes > Leiothrichidae > Trochalopteron > Trochalopteron elliotii. The sequence goes on from JANPWX010000339.1 coordinate 105,174, forward strand.
ATATATTTGACAGCTCTTCAGTTCACGGGCATGAACTAAATAACTCGTGGGCTTTTTTGTTTTTTTTTTAGTGCTGCATTGCTAGGATTCCTTCAGCTGAGGAATGGCATTTGTAGGATACTCATCAGACTCGAGACAGTCATTGTCAGTTGTGCTGGTGCCTTTGAGCCAGCATCTGTGTTGGCCTTGGTAACACTGCTGGAGGAGATCAGGATGGTCCATCCTCCTTTTGTACGGAGCAAACAAGGGGAAAGAGGGATCTGAGAAAAGATTATGAATACTTGGGGCTTACTGAGAGGTTTTTGAGTGGCCCTTTGTGTTCGAACTTCTAAACACATCTTCATCCCCCACTCAAGCTGAACTGATAAACAAGTTGTGTTCCACCAGAGCCTTTTATTAAAGCCTTGTCTTTCAGCGCTGCCGAATGAACGAGGACACGGGCTCGGATTACCTGCAGCCCTGGCAGCTGTCGGAAGTCGCTGACGGTGGCGGTATCGGCGTTGTGGAGGAGAGCAAGCACCAGAACCTCGCTAAAGGAGACTTTGTAACTTCCTTCACTTGGCCCTGGCAGACAGCGGCAATTCTTGATGGAGACTTGCTACAAAAGGTAATACAAATGCAAAGCCCAGGTTGTGACTGGTTTTTTCCTAACCCCTTCCTCTCCTCCCCAATGTCTTTTTTTTTTTTTCCTCTAAATAGCTACTAATGGCACTATTTTTTTTTGAACAACAAGCGTACCTTATTGAAGCAATCAGTTCTCAAAAGGCAGCTCAACTCATAGGAGCTAAAATTTGTATCAATTACTTTTTTTTCCATAATAATTTTGCTGGTTAACAGACAGGCCAGTATTGTTTTAATTATTGTTTTTTTTAAAAAAATCCCTGAAGCTGCTTCAGTTAAATAATTCTCTTAATTATTTTAATTCTAATAGAACTTCTTGTTCTTCAGAGTGTAACTGTAAGATATGAAAGGCTTTAGGTATATTTAATTTATTTTTCTAACTTGTGTTAGTAAAAGCTTTTACGTGAGGTTTTACATTCACGTAAGAAAGGGTGTTCAATATTAAGTTGTAAGTGGAGAGGTTTCAGTGCATTAGAAATACTGTGTTGATCGTTCTCACATAACAGAAAATTACCGTAGTTTGAGAATTTATACTTTCCAATAAACTCCTTCCTTTAGGACTCTGCCACTGATCTGCAAACATGATATTTGATAAAATGGTGCATTTTTATCCTTAATGCTAGCACAGGGATAGTTCACCATTGCTGGAAACTTCTTATCTCCCAAATGCTTTTTAACACTTCCATAATTTAAGTTTTTGTGACTTACTTTGTTTAAAAACTTTTTCTAAAACCACAGAGGCATAACATTTTTGTACAAACCTGTTATTAGAATAGAGCTAGAGACAGCTCATCCCTACCAGTTGTGCCTTGCCTGGTAAATATCCTGAGTTAGTTTTCTACCCTCAGGCAGTCAAAGAGCTAAACCTCACCTTAGAAACAAGTGACCTCCTACCTACGTTTCTGCTCCGTAGCTGGTTCCACAGCTTGTGGATGGACGCCTTTCCTACTTCCTGGGTGCAGCTGGCATCACGGGGCTGACGGCCCTGCTGGGGGTCCGGGAGAAAGGACACGTGGCCGCGGGTGCAAACCAGACCATGGTGGTGAGCGGGGCCGCCGGCGCCTGCGGCTCTTTGGCCGGCCAGGTGGGTGCAGGCCTAGGGCGTACAAACACACTCTGTTACCAAGTCTTCTCTTCTGAGACATGCTGGTTATTAAACATACTGATAAAATCTTTGTAAACATCAGCAGGTATAACCCTGTGGGAACAGCCAGTTTCACTGATTTGACACACACTCTCACTGTGAAAGACTTTACAAATGAAACTCAAGTTTCATGAAATAGGGAGAGGAGAAAACAGATGATTGGTGATTGCTTGTTGCTAGCACAAGTAAAATAGATTGTATATATATACATGTATTTTATTATACTTCTATATGGTAGTCTGCCATTTCAACACTGTATTGACTGGAGACTTCTTTTTTTTCTCTATTAGAAAATAATAATGTGGTAAACCCTTTGTGCTGTGTGCTATGACATCCTTTGTGTTTTGAGATTTACAGTCCTTTTGTCCACCTCTGCTTTGCAGAACCTGTTTGCAGTGTGTATGTGCATATCTACAATTATCTCTCTAGATATATATATACAAACAAAATTGATATTAAACAAACTTTAGACCTACTAATAAAGAGAAGCTATGAAGAAACAATGCATGAGCAAATCTATGAAGATTGTATTTAAATCAATTATTGTCTAATTATTTTCCCTTTTATTAGTTATGTTACAGTACTCGACAGATGGTAGTTTTCTACTGTATTTGGTTCTCCAGTACTGGCAGTCATTGGTGATTCCACAAACATAGTCTTGTGCAGTCAGTGAGTTTGAAAAGATGGCAAATTTTGATTGTATCTGCCCTGTGTGTAGTTGTGAGGAGGGAGTGACAGGAGGCAGTTGTGTCACATGAGATGGGAGTGTTTGCTGCCTGGGGTTTAGTGGGATGGGAATAACTGTAACACCCCTTAGGAACCCCTTTCTTCCACTGGCACTTTTATGCAGATGAATGATCTAATTTGTCTTTATTTTTTGGGGTTTTTGTTTGGTTTGTTTTTTTAACTGTGTTGCCTGCAGATTGGCCGTCTGGAGGGCTGCTCTAGAGTGGTGGGGATTGCTGGCACAGATGAAAAATGTTCCATTTTGGTCCAAGAAATGGGGTTTGATGCTGCTATCAATTACAAGAAGGGGGATGTGGCAAAACAGCTACGTGAACTCTGCCCAGGTGGTGTGGATGTTTACTTTGACAATGTTGGTGGAGACATCAGTGATACAGTTATAAGTCAGGTGATTATTCCAGCTGTCAGGTTTATTCTAGTCATTCTCCAATGTCTGCATGCCCAGCTTTCAATTAATTCATACTGGAGTCCAGCCTGTCATACAGCACAGCAGGCTTTCCACTTCAGTGATCAACTTCAGGTGCTGATCCTGGGGCCCACAGTAAGATAACAATTTGCTATTTTCCTTCTGTGTAGTACCTTTTCAAATAACACTAGGCTGTATAGCAGTTATTTTTCCACTATTGCCTTGCATTTTTACCTGTTTGAATGTTGCCATAGATTGAATAGGACTGCATGCAGTTCTCCCACTCTTTTATAGGAAATGTGGCTATTGCAATAACATCTATTGTATCTGAAAAATTTAGTTTCTGAGACCAAGGAATGTAATTTTTCTCATTTTATGCTGTCCCAAACAGATGAATCAGAACAGCCATATCATCCTGTGTGGACAGATTTCTCAGTATAACAAAGACATTCCTTACCCCCCTCCACTGCCTCCTGAAACAGAAAAAATACAGAAAGAAAGGAACATCACAAGGTACATTTCTCCTCCAGAACTTGTGAGCAGGTTCCAGGTAGACTGTTCATATGATGTTTGGAAGGTAGTCTGTAATCTGCAGACTTGTAAATTTTAAACTACTTGTAAAATCGGAACAGAATGTTGCCATGCCTAAAAAGGAAAATATAATCATGGTATCAGTAGATCCTTTCCCTTACATTTTTCTTTATCAGCATAAAAAATGGCAAAGGATGTTGTTATTTCAAATCATAGATGTCAGTTGTTACATTTTGTTTGAGGTTGCTTGATTTAGTCCTGTAATCCTTGACAATTCTTTAGTACAAGGAAAGGTGTTGCTATAGTTCTGTTCTCAGATGCTTTGCAAAGTGCCTTCTCTCAAAATGTTGTAGTTCAGTCATAAGGATGCAGCTGATGCAGTAATTTTATTGAAATTGCATTTTTAGTATTTGGGGGTTTATTGGATAATGGAATTGTAAGTGTGACAGATATATATGGGTAAAACATTTTTGTTATGTTCTAACTCTGGGCATTTCTGAATTTCCTCTTAGGATTCAGATGGACCTAAGGCAGAGATTAGGAGGAGAGTCTTACACTTTTCAGTCATTGCAGTGTGGGACATTTGGGGGACTTGATTTCTGTGCAAATTAATTGATCTCTTCTAATTAAAATCTTTCCTTGTCCCAGTTACTGTTGTCCGCCCTTTTAAAAAAATGGATAAAATGAGTAAAATGCACCATGCATAGTAGAATGCAGTGGAGAATTTAGTCAGGATGTTCCTACAAGTAATTATCATTTTTGATGATCATTTCCATTTCTCAATTGCTATGGAAAGCTGTGACAGCAGGATATGCAGAATTGTGGGGAGCCTAAAAGTTATTCTCACCAACTAGTTGCAGGTTCACTAATTATTCTCCCTACCACTTAAAAAAAAAAGGTAAAAATAATAGGAATTTGCTCACATTTTATGGGTATTACTTATTCTGGTGATACTACTTTACTACTTGATTTTTATTACTCTTCTCTCTCTGATACTTGAAGAAAACTATCTAAGATTGATGTTACTGTCAAGCTCCCACTGCAGGAAGGTGTCACAACAAACTGGCAAGTCCCTGAGCTACATTTCTTTATAATATGTGCTCATAACCCTTCAGTTTCAACAAGGCTGTTTTCTGAAAAGATTTTTAAAGATTTTCAAGTACATTGACCAAAGTTTCTTAAACCAAAGCTCGTTCTTTTCTTTCACAGGGAAAGATTCTTGGTGTTGAACTACATGGACAAACAAGAAGCTAGTGTATTACAACTCTGCCAGTGGATCCAAGAGGGTAAACTGAAGGTGAGAACTTCTAGGTCTAGTCTGTGGCCTTTGATACTATTTCCTACTAGAAGAGGACTAATTTCTTTGTCTCTGGCTCTCTTACTGTGCCTCAGGATTGAACAGACCTTTTAAAAAATGAGTAAGTATAATTGAAAGCTTATTAGGTAGCACTGTTTTAAAAGGTACCTGTTGAGGGTGGTCTGACTGTAGTATGACAGACTTCTCTGATTACATGCTGCTCATGTAATCAGATTATTTTATTTCAGTTTAGGGTGCAAGTGCTTTTTTACATAAAGATTCAAACTTTCAAAAAGATGTACTTTCAAATACCTGATGAGATAAGCCCTGAATGCTTTTGAGGATCTTGCCAGAAATTTTACTTCCAGCTTTGTAATCACCATTTATTACTTTGTAATGAGTATATTCTTAACCAGGCCTTCCCTGTGGGGTCTGTCTGTATTAGTTTTATAGACAAAAATAGAAGTTTTTGTTTCTTCAAGTGATCAATAATTTTCCTGGGAAAATACCAAGACATTAAATTTTGGTGGTAGTAGGGATCTGATTGAAGAAATAAATCACCTGCAAATTTATCAGAAAATGTTCACACACCTCTCTTGATGAAAGAATCTGGTCCAAACAGAGCCCTGTCCATTGTAGCAAGAGAAGTCTTTAGATTTTGGTGGTTTCTATGGCAGTTTCTTGGCATGTTTCTTAAGAAATGTGAAATGTTACTCTTGTTTGAGGAAAACTGAAAGGACTTGTTTGCATTGACAGGTCAGAGAGACTGTGGTAGAAGGCTTAGCAAACATCGGTGGTAAGATATTTACATCATTTTTGAAGAATAATAACCTGATTATGTACACTGACATTAGAGGTTAACTACCTCCTTTGTTTCATTTGCCAATTCAGATTTTATTTTATAAAAACCATTATTTTTATGTTATAATATTTTTTCACTAATTATTAAAATATTCTGTAAGAGAATTATTGTATATTTAGTATAAATTTAGATTTTTTTAGTTGTTGTTTTAGTACTGAGGAGAATTTATTCTTAGACTGCTACCTTAGCAGCTGGTGATAGTCATCCTGATCTTAGAGGTTTAAAGTGGTGCCCCTTTCTTCAAACTTGTGTGTAAGGAAATGCTTTTTTTAAATCCATGAACTTATACTTTAAAAATGCAATATCTAACAGAGATTGTTATTGGATTTGCTAACAAAAAATACAATGAAAAGTACACACAAGAAAGGGCAAAGGATATTACTAGAGAAAGTAAAAATTAATTTCTTTTAACAGAAGAAAATGTTGTGTAGCCTGTTCAAAGTATCTGTGTAACAAAGGAAATAGAAAAATGAAGGGGGTCTGGTGACATGAGCCATGCAATCCAAGATGTGTTGTAAGAATGCTTCCCTTTCAAGGAAGAGGGAAAAGTATGATTTAGTCCATTTAGTCATTAGTCCCACAAGATTGAAAACTAGTAGAATTAAGTGGTAACTAAATCTTACAGATTTCAATTTATTTTAGTCACTGCTAATTTCTCCTCACTGGTATACATACGTATTTTGAAGTAACTTGGTCAAATATATCAGTCATATATCATACTTTCATACCTTGTTTACTGAAAGGTATATTCTTTTGCACCAGCTTCTCCCACTGTTGTGCAATATTTATAAACCTTTTCTTTCACAAATGATTGTGTGATCCACTGCATTTGTGGGCTGTCCATGTGCCTCGCCTCTCTTTGCTGTTTGGGTGACCTATCACAAAAGCAGCAAATGTAGTCGTGAACTTGTATAGGGTTAAACAGTCGCTTACAGATAATTTTTTAAAATTATTACACGAATCTGCCCTTAGCAGTTTATTACAGGCTAGCTTTTTTTTTTTTTTTTAAATCCCCTTCTTAATTTAGCACATCATTAGGGATAAATATGATTAGGTCCAAAGGGTATCTCTCCTTTTTGGGGAGCTGCTTAATACACTTGCTTCTACTGTTTTTGGTTTCTTTTTTGGAAGCTACTTGGCTTGTTTTGCTTGGCATTAACTTATTTCATTATTTCCCTTGAAGCTGCTTTCCAGTCCATGATGAATGGAGGCAATATTGGAAAACAGATCGTCTTAGTTTCGAAGTAAAGTCATTGGTTCAAGAAAAAGAATTGCATTCTGTCTTAACAGTGGGTAAATTTTTACTTATACTAATTTCCATTTCTCAACTAAACCCCTAAGTTGTTCTGTATGTACTGAAAGCAGAGATTTTGGGATGCTGGTGAATTAAATTGAACTGGAAACAGCAATGCAATCATTTATATTCAAAATGAGTAATACGTTCTTGACATGATTTTAACAGTTGCCGCCTACACTTGCAAATATTTAATGGGTGGGGTTTGAAAGAACATCCTGTGTTGTCTCAAGCAGAGGCTCATCACCTGTTTGGTGTGTGACAGCACTTCACACACCAAGGCAAGGAATTCCTGTATCTTCATTGTATTGTGTAAACTAGGAAATTAGGGGGCAACTCACAAAAGTCTGGCTCATCATCATCATCAAAACTTTACACTCTATACACATGGTAGCAAACAAAGCCATCAGTACTCAATGGTTACAATTGATATAGCTTTTTCATTAATTAGTACTCAGACCCTTATTTGCCAGTTATATCTCTTGCTTCCCATGCTAATTATTCCAAATATGCACTTCTTCCTGCCATTCCATTTGGGGATCTGTTTTAACTCAGTGGTCAGGGGGTTGGTGGTTGTGATCTCCCCTGCCAGGATTACCTTTCCCCCAGATACTGCTCAGTCCTGCTGACTTCACTCCAGGGGCTCTCATCCAGACAGCCCATTAATTTTGGGATTGTGTTTCCTTTTCGTTAAAACAAAGGATTAGCCATGACTACAAGTTAATCATAACTGCCTAGCTATAGCTACTGATTAACAACAAAAAAACTGCAAAGTTTGGTTCAAATCTTGAGGGAGTAAATATCACAATATTTGCTGAAGAGCTACTCCAGAGCGAGCTCATCTCTGACACCATAAGTTGACACACCTTCCAGGAGTAATTGTCCTTTAGACAGTTATTTTTCACAACTGGAACAAAATATGATAAAATTATAACATTTCCAGCACTATTATTTTTATAGGAATTGCTTAGTAATCCACACAACTCAGGAGTCTATTAAGAGCTGTGATGTGAGGGGTGATTCAGAGTGAGATCATGCTGAGATACTGATTCCTTACCATAATAAGGGCAGCTTGATTGCAGTAGCATTCCAGTAGTTAGGTAAGCTATGAAGGGCAATACAGGTTCTAGTGGCATTAGTCAAATGGTTTTAAGAAAAAAAGATAGGGACAATCAAAGTAAACCTCACTCTGATATTCCCAGTGTTTATTGTTCTCACAGAAGTATTCCTTTGCTGGTGAGTCCTGGTTCAGGTCACCTCTTTAAGAATAAGAAGCCAAAGGGAGAAGATTCTTTAAATTAAATGCCATCAGTTATAAAAAAATACTGATCTTTTTTCATCTTGTCCTAATTTCTTAATATTTGTAATAGTGTGGCTCTTCAGCTGTCATATATTTTATACTCTGAGAGGTGTCATTTAACAAAGGGTGACAAATAACTGGTAACAAAAATCCAGTATGCTTTGGAGGTTGCTTCTCATGGTAATTAGTCCACATGCTCAGTCTTTTCCTCTGTTTGGGTTGGTGGGTTTCCTGAGTGGGTGGTCATGATCTCCCCATGTCAGAATTACCTTTATCCAGTCAGAGCCAATTTCAGCACAGTTGCTGAGTTGTTTTTACTAGTTTCTTCCTTATCTTGGGAGTTCTGCCAGATGTTCTTGTGGCCTGTAAACTCTGCATTCTTTGTATCCTCTGTCAGTAGTACATTATCCCCAAGCTTTCCTAACTTCCCACTATGCCTGAGATCAAGCATGTCAAGCCCTAAACCTTAAGGAGGCAGAGAAGTACTTTGTTTTTCTAACTCCTGGGCATCACTTAGAGCTTGCTTGTTAGTTGCTACCTCTTTTATGGATTATATCTTCTTTCTTGTTGATTAGGCTTGAAAATATATAAATATCAAAGAACATCCTTTCTTAAGAAAATTTTTACATATTTTATGACAATAAGGCAGAACCCTGTTTCATAACCCCCTCCTGATTCCCTGTAACTCTCTGGGCAAACTCTTAATTATTTCTGTCTCTTGAGATGTCAGCCTCATAATCAGTCTCTTCCCTTTTATCTCGTTTAGTTTCCCTTTATTGCATTCCCTGTTTTTTAGGTCAAGCTGTTCTCCTTTTCCCAAAAACATCTCTTTCTTATCTCCATCAACACAGCTGGTGGTGTTCCTCAAACAGGGTTCAGTACCTGGTGTGCAAAGCCATTATCTGGCTCAGAGCCAAGATATTTGGTTTATTTCATGTTTGCACCAAGATGGGTGCTAGGTAGTAATTCCACCAAGCCAGCTTGGAATGCATGTGTATTTATACATTTCACATTTGCCTCTCTCTCTCTGTGTAATGCATGTTCAGTTTTACTCATAATTGACTGGCATCATCTTTGCTAACTAGGTCTGCATGTGCATAACTGCTCATCTTTTGAGTCAGTGGGTTTCTTCAGTCCATGGTCATGATCTCTCACTGCCAGAATTACTTTTTCTCTAAGGACATCATTTCTGAGCCAGAGCAGTTCACAATCTTGTTTACCTTCTTGATTTAAGATGGGCCCCTTAGAACCAATTGGCTGGGGTCCTTTGATTCTTTGCTCCTCTGCTGATCTCTTTAGGTCATCTTGACTTTCTGGCATAATCCAGCAATCTTTCCAAGTACACTGAACTCTTGTAACTCATACAGCATTGGCACAACTTCTAGGAAACAAGTACAGTCTTGTATACAAAAAGGTGTCAAGGGAAGAGTCATACACTGATGAATAGTCATTCATGCCTAATCCCTGATGCCTATGACAAAATTCCTAATGCACATGTGCAAATCTTGGTCCAGTTCATTATATTGTGATTTACAGTGACAGATTTTCCTGGAGGGGGGGTGTCTCTGAGTACTACAGTAATCTAAGGTAATTCTAAGTTACATTTCCTTCTATCAACTATCAAGTTACTATTTAATGTAATATTCTATTACAGTTTCTGCTTGAGCCTCTTTGAAAAATTGGTTGTTAACTAAATAAGGATTTATAGTATTTTGTACCTGGGGTCTCTTCAGATAGCATTCCACTCCTGATGACTCTACACTGCTCCATTACTTCAGCCCCCATTGTTATGGCTTCAAAACTGACCTAGGGACTTTTTGTGAACTTCTATGCATTTTTAGCTTCATGTGACATCATGACCACAGTAAGGAAGTTCAGCTACAATCTTTATAAATAAGCACTTGCAAAGGGTAATAAAATGCAAACAGTACTGGGCAGAGACACATTTTTTTTCTTATTTTTGGTTAAGCCAGTCTTCTGCTTTGCATTTATTAGTGTTGTGCATTCCCATTTCTATCCCATCTCCCTTGTACCTTGAAGTATTGCTGTTGTCTGCCCTATATTTAATTTTCTTCTCTCCTGCTTTCTTCACTTCTGTTTTTGTTCCTTTCCTGTTTTTTGGTTTGTTTGTTTGGGGTTTTATTATTTGTTTGGTTTGGGTTTTGGTTTTGGTTTTTTTTGGTTTTTTGGGTTTTTTTAGTTAATCTTGTTTCTTGTCCTCTTTTTTTGGCTTCTTCACTGACAATCAGAAAAACATGGTGTTTTTCATAAGAGCACCTATTAGTGTTTAGTGCTAACCTCTGCAGTTAAATGTCAGGATTTCATGCAAAATGTCACCAACACCATGAAAAGACCTTTCCAGCCCAGACATAAATGTTTCTTACTGCAGTTTATAGTAGCTGTTGTTACAAAAGTGAAGAGACCTGAGGCAGATGCCTTTCAAATAGCTTAATCTCTTCATTCAATATTTTAATGCATTGATTTTGGAAGAACAAAGTGTAGGATTACTTAGTCCTGTTTTAACATTGCTCTTGTTTTTTGCTATACTACCTTTTTTAACATCGCTCTTGTTTTTTGCTATACTACCTTTCTCTTTACTGGCTTCTCTTCACAGTGGGAAATGTTTATATAATCCATAGACTACCAGGGGAGAAAAGAAGATCACAGGCAGATGGCATTATCCCACAATTAGAAATGGTAGCAGCAGCTGGAGTAAGCTTCAAACTGAGAAAATGCTTTGTGAGACAACTCAGAACTCTAGGAAAAGCACAGAAAGAAGCAGAAATGAAACACGATGTTTTAGCCACACTAACACAGAATTTTGCAACCAGAAGTATAGATTCAAAGTAGTAAGATAAAAAGTAGTGAAATTTAGTTTTGCTACAGTACTCTGGTCTGGGTGGAGTGATAATAAGAGTCCTGTATGGGCAACAGACCCTATTCTCTGCTAGACAGCCAGCAGAAACCAAGAAACGAGGCTCCAGTGAGAAGTGAGAAAAAGATGACTCCATAAATCTGCAAAATGAGTGTGAAGCAGAGGAAGATGGTTCTATAAATCCAGTAAACAAGAACATAACACAGGAACAACTGCCTGATAAAGCCAAAGAAGATGTTTGCTTGACTTTTGTGCCAACCTTTAGTCATTAGCATAGTAAAATATATTCCCATCAGCCACTTTCCCCTAGAACATGGGTGGCAAAATAAAAAGTAGCATGCCTTTAAACAAAGGCAAGAAAATGTATAGCCAATGACTGCAAGGGGAATGCTGCTGTTCCAGGAGCTGGGATATATAAAAGCAGGTACTGGCACTGCAGGTGTGCTGGCTCTGTGGATCCACTGCCCAGCACCTGCTCTGCACACACAGGAAATGCAGCTCAACTCTGTGTCCACTGGCTCCTTGCACACCTGGTGAGAGAACGCACAGAACAGGAGTCAGGGTGGCACAGCCACAGGGCCGGATTGTCCTGCTGTCCCTGCAGCAGCGAGTCGGATGGCACAGGTCTGCAGCGGGCACCGAGCCCTGCCTCAGGGACCCCACCGAATCCTCTGCAGTGCCGGGGAGCTGCAATGCCCCACAGAGGTATTTGGGAAGCCAAAGGGGGTTGGAATTTTCTAGATTGGTAAGTGCACTTTTGTTCCTTTCTTCTTAAAAAAAAAAATTCAGCCTCCACATAAGCCACGCATGAATGCTCAGTGTGGGGGCTTAATCAATCAGTCAGTTCAAGTGGTGTGGAGTGCAGAGACTATTGAAGAGGCCCAGCCTAAGGGTTAAAGTATTGGGTAACATTATATTTAACAATGGGAACAAGTTAAAAGGTGTGAAGTATTTTATTGCCACTTCTTATTCTCTCTAATCACATAAAAGTAATTTAATTGTAAAATGTCATTTTATTATCAATTTTCCAGTATTGTATCTCACAAATAAATTTTGCACCGTCTCTGATTTTTTAACAGCTTTGCAGAACAAACTTTTGTAGCAACAAATGACATTCTTTATTCTCTTAACAGTGTACTTAACTCATGTAAATGGGTGCTCTTGCTCTCTTTTTCCTATTGCATTGAAGACATTACATTATTAGTAGTATTACTATTTTTCTATATCATTGAAGAACAGAAATTAAGGAATAGGAAAACCATCACCTGTTAGAAACAACAAAAGTCCTTGTCACAGTCAATATTTTCCTCCACTTTATTTTCCTATGTGTTCTACTACAGTCACTGCTGTTTTTTTCCAAAGGGACCATAAATAAATTAGCCCTCTTTTTTCTTGAGGGGCCATAAGTAAGTTACTGTAAAATTACCTGAAGTATTTTAAATGTTCAACTCACAGCAGGTCTTTTGTGAAGCAACACAGTGCTCTTTACAGATCAAGGCACCTCAGCTTTCCTGGGGCTCTGCATCACTGCATTCTTCATTAATGTAACTAACTGTTCTACCATTTTTGGACTTAGAAAAAAATGAAAACAAAGAAATAAGTTTTCTTAGGTCACTCTTTGGTGCATTTGGCTGAGACCCAGAAACACAGCTGAGACCCAGAAAAACAGAAATTACAGACTTTATAGGCATCAGACCACATTATTTCTTCAGTCTCTCCCATCCTGAGGGCATTGTCTCCATTCTTTGCTTTGAGGCTGAAAAGCCCAGCACCGGTGATAACTCACTGTACTTTCACCAGTCACAGGTGGGAGGACTGGCAGCCTCAGTAGTGGAGAATGAAACTCCCTTCCTTCCAGAGAGCGAGCTTGTTAGGTAGCCAGCACTCCCAGGGCAAGAGCTATGGGCCACAGCTCAGGTAAACATGAACACAAATACATATACACACCTTGCAGCCTATAATCTGCTTGTATACAGCATTATGAACTGAAAACATGTATAGGCATAGGACTCTGACTGTGAAGGCCACTACAGTGCCTTTGCAGTCACTATTACTTCATAAAGACATCTGGTTTAGTCTTGTAAAATCACATATCAGCCCTGAAATAAAATCAAATTAAGCACAAATCCAGAAGCTCATCAAGTTCAATACCCATTTTTTGCAGCATTATAAAAATCAAGAATTTAATTAATTAAAAATATGTTTACATTCATAGTAGCGATAGGCAAACATTTGTATTTGTGAGCCATATGGACACATCTATCTCTGTATCACTAAAAAAACCTCATTGATGAGATTATTACACAGTTTACTGTATTGATGTATAATGCATAACTATTACATAACATGTATTACTCAGTATGTTGCATAATACAAGGAAAGTGTGTATAACCAATTGTACACTTACTATTTAATCTAGTTCTGTAGCAGTGCAGGTGCAGCTTTGGGTCTTACCATCTAACAGTTGGGGTGTATGGAATTCCAGCATCACAAAATGATGAGGTTCTACCTTGACAGTTTTTAAGACAGAACTTTGAGTACTTATATTGTAGTTCAGGAGCTTTGGCAGTTTTTCATCTCTGTTATGTAAGTTCTGAGCTGTGCTGATTTCAGTGTCCAGGTTTTGTAAATGAGAGCTGTGGTGAGTGCCACCAGCCACGTTCTCATTGGGGAGAGGAGGAAGGCCAAGGTGCCGTATGTTCGCAGCAGGAAGTAGCAGGAATAGAGCTGCCAGGCCAGGAGCAGGGCCATTGCCAGGTGAATGGGCACAGCCACCAGGCGTCGGGCGTGATGGATGTGCGAACGGAAGCTGTGGCCCTGGCACCGCATCAACAAGCACCAGCACAGATAGGCCATCAACGGCAGGTTGAAAAACAACAGCTGGAAGGAAGAGCAAAGAAAAGTAAGACAATGAGCAAGCCAAGGGGTTCTGGGTAACATCTATGAAGGCTTAAAAACATATGCACAGCTAAAGCTGTCCCATTCTAAGGGCTGAGTACAATTCCCAGAGATGCAATCTCAGGATGCACCTCCATGACTCTGCAGCTGATAAAGCTGTGACTGCCTGTGCCTGAGTCCCGGGCCAAGCATTCCTGCCCATTCCTTTGCAGTAACATGCATCTGACATTTCCTGAACTGATTCAGGGAGCTGGACTTAGCAAAAAATTAGCATGGAAAAACCAGACAGTCTATATGTCAGCTTAACTCTGACCCAGCCCACTGCAGTGTCACACCGGTACAAGGGAGACACCATGAAGGAGGCAATGCTGGTTTGGTCCTCGATCTTAAATGCCAAGGAATGACACCTTGTCTTTCAGATTAACGGGGAAACCACTCCTGGGAAAACTGGACTCATGTGTGCTTAGAGAGTGACACCTACTGATCTGAAGGGTTACTAAGGCTGCAAGGGCTGCCCAAGCCACTCAGGGTTTTTGCTTAATCACTGTGTATGAGCCAAGGGCAAAACCAGAAAATTTATAGAAAATTTAGAGTTGTAAATCTGTAGAGACAACCTCTAATCCAGATATCCAGGGAGTCCAGTCCAAAACAACATCATTTTATTAGAGAAAAAGAAAAGTTTGTGAAAATAATGCACAACCTCCTTCTGGGAGGCTTTCCTCCTTCCCTTCTGCCTTTTAAATCTGCAGAAAGGTAAGAAAGATCTCTTGTAGTCAAGCATGGTCACTAATCTCTCTACTTCCAAGACTCCTTTCTTTATAAAACTATATTAAAAAAAAAAAAAAGGAAAAAAAGTCCCTGAGAAAAACCCCTGAGTTTTAGCCTTTATTTTATAAATACTCACCTGTAAAATTCCAACCACAAATGTCATACTGCCCTGTAAGAAGGCACCACCAACAAACACCCCAAAGGAAAAACAGGCCCCCATCTGGCCATCTATCAGTTCACCTACAAACCATGGTCCTGCAAGAGAGGAAATCAAACATCATCATCAGGAAACACAACAGGGACACAGCCCTTTCCCACATGGCCCTTTGTACCCTGAGACTTCCTTACTGCTTGCCCATAGTAATAAGCCTCATGTTTTCATATTCAGCAAAGAGCAGTCTGGTGTGAAAATACCACAGTATGACAGGGGGTTGTGGCATGCAATGAAAATACTTTTGAATTAGTTTCATCTCTGTGACAATTTTCAACACCACATATAATATCTTCCTTATGAGAGGAGTGAAAAGGTGGATCCTTTTAAAGGGTAGCTTTTTCCCAGAATTACAATAACATATATGAAAAATGTGGTCATAAGCAATTCCAGCCTGGCTCAGCATAGAAATTAAAACAGGCAGGCTGCTCTGTGTTATGCATACTGCACCGACTAACAAGAAATAGCTATTTCAGTAACATGTTATCAGAGAAGAATAAGATCAGATTGTTATCTCATGTTGTTGATGCTAGCAATCAGAAAGTAAGTCAAAACCAAACAAAATTTAAAAATACTCACTTTGCTTTCAGAGTAATTTAACAATCTAAGTGTTTAATTAATTCAGGGCTTCTAAGTTAGGCTCTTACAACTAAACCTTTAGTCTCTTTGGACATTAACTTTTAAAGCACCACATAGATTTTGTAACTTAAGTAGATTTTCCCCCTTCTCCGAGATCTTAGAATTCTTAATTTTCATCAGGATCTAACGTGTAATTTCAAAATACTAATTTATGTCCTCCAGTACTCTAGGCTACTTACCCAGAATGGTGTATAAATTCAGAACCAGAACTGCGTAATAGAAGGTGTTTGTTTTACTGAAGACATGAAGAGAATATGAAGTCAGAGTAAGTAATCCTGGCTTTCCTAAACAGAGACAACATTTAAGAAAAATACACTTATTTCAGTCGGCAAGGCCTCCCCAGATATATATGTATATATAATACTAGTCTTTCTGAAACAAATCTGCACATTATTTACTCATTCTTTTAAATAAGGAATATAAATCCAATATTTCGTATGTCTACAGAAAAATGCAGAGGAATGCATTACTATTACTGTGATAACTGAAAGCAAAGAAACAATAAATACAACAATCTATATTAAAAACAGCAGAGGAACCTGCCACTCTAAAGGAATACACTTACTGTATGTAAATAATACTGAATGACTATTCTATACCCAGAAAATGATGTCAGCTAGAATGAAAAACATGGAGAAAGTAGGTATTAAATGAAAAGTAAGAGAATCAAAACAGTAACTCTGCAAATCCAGAAGGGCGGGTCACCATGGACTAGATTAATTGGATTTCCTTTGATTAAATCTATTTTAGTGAAATCTGATAGCAACTCAAAATTAAGACTAAGCATTAAAATAACATTCTGACAAGTCTGTGGTGTTAGCAGAAAAAAGCAGTATTAGCTCTCTAACTGAAGCAGAAAATTCACAGATCTAGAGAGCCTTCCTAAAGTTAGCTTGTAGACTTACCACGTATTATGTGGCCTTCTCACAAAGAATTAACCCCCAGAGGACAAGCTCCACCTTTGGAAATCAACAACTCTAACAAATTTGTTCACTGATTTGTCAAACATTTGTCATGGTCCACATGGACCCAGCTGACCACAGAGTCAGTTTTTTTAATATTTAGCTGCTGAGTTCCATAAAGGCAACTGAAAATCTGATCCTTTTCTATGTAAGCAGTTGCTGTAGTTACCTCAGGATGCTACATGATTTAGGAGTATAAAGGAAGGGACAACACTGACATGAATAGGAAGGGAGGTGGCTTCCAGAAAAATCTCATTAGTAAGGTGTGGTTCAAATGATTGTTTAAAGGATAAATGCCATGAGCTTAACAGTAATCATTTTCATTCACTACATCTATCACAAAGTATCAAATTCTGACAGAAATGGCCTTAATGTTGTTTTGAGAAAGACCCAAGCCTGTTCATGTTCTTTGCAAAAGGCAACAAATACTGTCTTTGCAGAAGGAAGTCTGTTTCTCCACTCAGGCGAGAGAGAATTCTGTGACACTGTAGTGAAACAAGCACACACACAGAACTAATACAAAACAAAACATTCCTTTCCCTACATACTGGATTCTTCAGTGAGAAAATTCAAATGAAACCTTGGCCTTCAATCAACTTAATTGTTGTTTAAACAAAGATACCTGCTCAAGTTTCTAGTTTACTTTATTTGATGTATTGGAGGTTTTCCAGGTTCCCTTAAAATCAAAACAGCAGCTTCTGAGAAACCAATCAAACTCCACAGCAGCAGATGTAAAATGCCTATGGTGATTAACAGCACAATTACTTACGTGTTGTTAGCACGCAGGTCAACAGTAAAAAGTTCAGGGGAAAACAAATCTACTAAAAGCCACAGGTAAATATTAGTTCATACCTTTCAGTGCTGGCTTCTGGAGGTGTCGGAAAACAACAAGCAAGGTAATCTGAATCAGCACAATCAGTCCAAAGAGCACTCGAGCCTGAAAAAGACAGTTTTGACTGTAAGCCAGCCCTGGAACAATAGCAGCCTTTCAGCATGCCTTATGGACACTGATAGAATGGTACAAAGATTCTATTTGAAACACATATTCAAAGCTGTTGGTGTCATTGAACTGAAGAGTAAAAAGAAAACTTAAGAGTTTCTAAGTTATTGGATTTGTATTGTACTGACTTGAATTCTGCTGAATGGCTGAAAGCAATAGGCCAAATCTTTAAAAAACAGGGTTTGTAAACACATTGAAAACGTGTAGTTACACTTCCAAGGCAAAACGTTGTCTGAGCACTGTTCTGCGGAGAAATGCAGTTCAAGACGTGGTGTAGAATGCGTGACTGATTAACAAAACTAAGTTAATAATTTTGAGCCAATTATGGTAAGAACTATTGTCATGTGGCCTTTATGTGGTTCTAAAGTGCACCTAAACTACTTAGACATGACATCCTTCTTTGTATGTACTGAGCTGTAACACATCTGGATATGACCTGGAACTTACTAAAGTTGATGGGGATTTTGCCCTCCACTTCGCTGGAGCTAGTTATAATGTCAGCAGCTGACAGTGAGAATATTTGCAGCATTCTTTCCAGAAAACACATTGCAACAGTTCACAGTGAATTTCTCTTTGCTTTAATGTTTCCTTTTTCTATCTCCAGTAGCTCCTTTTCAATTTCTTGCTTGCACAAAACGTGTGTATGCTTATGCCCAAAAATGGATAATTGGGACTAAATCCAGGATGTCAACTATTTGTATAAACCATTGCTGCACATTTGTGGTTGAAGTGTGCGAGAAACTTTAAATGTTTTGAAATTCCAATAGAGTCGCATATAGAAAAAGTAAACTGCATTCAAGTCTATGAATTCCTTCAGGAATTACAAAAATGCCTACTGCAGCTTGGGAAACCAACATGGAGTAACAGCTTTGCTGAAAGTACTTACTAGAACATAGTGGTCAGTGAGAAGAATAACAGATGGCCAAAAGTCAAATCTAAGAGAGAGGTTTTCTTCCATACCAAATAAATGGCCCCGTGTGCCAATTCTTCCTGAAGCATCCTAGATATAAAATGAGAGCAATTACATAGCAGTGGTACAAAAAACTGTCTAGTTAAAGTTCCTAATTATCATCGCAGCTTTTCTAGAAAGATACAATTGATGCATGCTTCTCTGGCATACTGCTGTATTAAATTCTACCTACAAAGGATTGCTTATAGTCAATTCTGCAGTTTCAAGTAAATTGGGGATTATAAAATCATAATCTGAAAGTGCTGCATATGAAGAAGAACCTGTCAGAGATTCAGCAACTTATGGAAGACTGTGACTGTTTACTGCACCCCCCCTTCCCCCAACTGTTTTCTGAAAGTTCAATTCTAGATAATAGCCCATACTAAAATATTTTGAAATTTTGTTCTGCTTCATTTCTGGTGTATTTGCCATAAACTCACATAGATAAGCAAACATTTGTTTATTGTCACTTATTCAGTTTGAGCACAGTATTCTGGGTGTGGCCTGACAAGCACTCAGTACAGCAGGATAGTGACTTATCTTGGCTGGTGATGCCCTTGTGGATGCACCCTGGCATCCAGCAGGTTTTCTCTGCTGCACCAGCACACTGTTCATTCATATTGAGCTCGTGTCTACCAGGACACTGAGGTCCCTTTCCACAGAGCTGCTCCCCCGCCAGGCAGATCACAGCCTGTACTGCACTCCTGGACTGTGTCTTCCCGGGTGCAAGTCCTTACGCCTTTCCTTGATGAACTTCATGATGTTCTTCTTAGCCCACAGTTTGCCCTTGGTTAATCTGTGATGGCTCTTCCCAGTCATGTGCTTTATCTGACTTGAAATAGCCCCCGACAAGGATTTGTTTCCTAATTTTCCCAGCGACTGAAGTAAGACTGATGGGCCTATTAATTTCCTGCATCCTCCTTTAAGCCCTTCTTGTAGACAGGAGAGTCATTAGCCTTCTGCCAGTCTTCTGGGATGCCCCCTGATCTCCACAACTTCTCCAAGACTATGGAGAGTGGCCTTGCAAAGATGTCAACCAGGTCTCTTAACACTCTGGAGTGGAAACTGTCAGGGCCCATTGATCTGTAGGATCAAGCTCCTATGACAGGTCTTACTCCATCTCTCCCTTCACTGACAGTGGGTCTCTGTTTGCATCAGCCTTGATCCTTGTTCCCAAGGCCTGAGGCCCAACACTGCTGGTAAAGACAGAGGTGAAGAAAGTGTTGAGAACCTCTGCCTTTTCAGAGTTTTTGGTGAATAATTCACCTTGTCTGTTTAATACCTGGCCAGTATTTTCCTTCTATTTTTGCTTGTTGTTTATGTACCTTTAGAACCCTTTCTTGTAATTTTTGACATGTCGGCCAATTTCAATTCAAGTTTGCACTTCTGTCACATCTTATTTCACTTCTTACAAAAAATAATATTTCTTTCTTTAGCTCAGCAGCTTTATGAGTATTTTGGTGTTTTGCAGTCAGTGTTTATTCCTTTATTAAATCCTTTGGTTTTTGTCATCAGACAAATATGAAAGTATGTCTGTTATCATGTATTTTGGCAGGAGGGTGATAGAGAAGCCATGAGAAGAGAAAAAAAAAATCAATACAAAGAATGCCAACAGTTACCTTACCTGGACAGTCACATCTATGTGATGGAACCCTTCACTGTAGTTTTGTGGGCTCCACTTCAGCACATAGAGAGGGCCAGACACCTGATGTGCATTCCCCAGGTGAACTCCATCTATGTAGACTTTGACAGAGATAATGACAGAAGGAGAGAATGCCAGAATTCTAAGGAGTAAATAAAGAGCAGAACAGATTTGTTACCGGACTTGCAGGTATGTCATTATTTCCTTACAAGAAAGTCCCTAAAGGTTAAGCTGCCTTGTAGTAAAGAGTTCAAAAGATTTGGAAATTAAAACAGTGAAATATCCATAGGCTAATGGTAAAATGGTAGCTCTTTCCTACAGTTAAAAAAAAAGTAGCTCTGTATGGCACTACACAAAAGAACAGGAGAGAAAACTGGCTGTGGAACAGACAAAAAGGTGTCAGAAATTGTAAGGTCCTAGCAGAAATAATTTTAGAACTCTTGCTTCAAAACATTTGCTAACACAAGTGGGATGCATCCTCCAGCACACATAGACACATAACCATACACTTGTAGATGGCTTCACAAAAAATTGCCAGGCTCTCTCTCTCTCTCAAGTCCTTTTATGTTGGAAGTTGGGTTTTTTCCTTTTTTTCTTCTTTTTTTCTTTTTGCTAGTCAGAATATAACCTCTCAGAGTTTGTAACTGCATTTAGGACAAATGGAGTGGAATGCAAGATTGATATTGCAGATCTCAGATACCAACAAATGTATTGTCACTTGGCAGTGCTTATATTCATAGAAACAGTGATACTAATACAGACTCAAAATATTGCACATACAATTCCTTTCATTTCTGGTAATACAAAAGGCATTCCAGAGCATGTTTTAGTCAAATGAAAGAGTTTCATACAGTTATGGTGAACAATTCTACCAGTTCATGTATTTAATATAATCATAAGAATGTTCAGATAAGATTCTGAATAGGAAAGTGGAAAGTAATTAGGACACCTAGTAGGACACTGCTCCCTAACTGAAAAGTATTACAAACTTCTTTTTATTGTAACCCTATGTATGTAGTATTTCAAGCATTAGTCTTATAGCAAATATAAAATGCTGAAAAGGGCCTAAAATTTGAAATACAAATGTAAAAAAAATAGATAAGGTAAAAGTGGAAAGATGAAGAGATTTAAAATTAATATGAAGATTGGTAGATACTTGTCATGTTTTAATATATGAAGGATGTAGAATTGAAAAGACAAAAAGCTAAGAAGTCTGAAGTGAATAGAGAAAACATTTAGAAAAATACACAGACAAAATCCTGAAATCAGCAGAGTCAATGTGAACATGTGAGATAAATAACAGATTATATACTAATTGATCAGCTTTGGTTACATACAGTTCAACTGACTTTAGGGGAAATAACTGCATAAATAAAGCAAACATGCATTACTACCACACAATCATGGATATGATACAAAGAGAGCCCTCTGGAACAATCTTCCAGAGAAAAGTGAATTCTGAGAACAGCAGGCACACATTTAAATGAAAGGTTTTGTGTATATACATATAAATATAGTTAAATATTGTGAAATCCAGAAATTACAGGGTACCTGATATGAGTTGAATGAAGAATTCTGACTAGTGGTTCATGAGTAGAGCTGCTGTAAAGGAAGGATTTGGGGTTGGTGATGAGAACTACAGGCCACTGTTCAAAGTTAAGATCTGCAAAGCTGAGGAGGTCATGATCAAACGCGAGGATCCGGTACCTGTAATGAAAGGAAAAAAAATCTGTTAATACAAACTGCTGTGTGAACAGCTGATTGCCATGATTCTCAAGTTCCTAAACAGAACCTGGCTTTATTCTCTATTCTCTTCTGTAGTTGATTTTACTTTTCCCAACTCCGCTGTATTAACTGTACAGTTGCTTATCTCTGATGAGGTTAATTTTATTATAAATCATGGAAGCAGTACTCAAAGTTCCAAGTGTGAAGATCTATGGAATTTTGTACATGAATCAGATAGATGAACATTACATTAAAGAACTCAAATATAAGGTACATTTCCACAGTGTCTGTGTAGGCACTCTAGTTAAGGACAACGACCCCAGTGTGCTCTTTCCCTGTATTCATACCAGTATCTTTCTTTGGATTACTGCAGAATAGAAGCTACTATACTACTATACACTCCCTGTGGCATCAGACACTTTTTGATATGCTAGTAAGGTAACATTTCTCAGGTGGACTATTTCTGTGACAAGAATTCTAACAGCTAGTGCAGAGCATGTATATTTTGCAGTAGTGATGCTGAATTTTATTAAAATTTATTTGTCTACATATGAATACTAAACACATACTAAAGGGACATTTAGATGCCCCCTTTTAACTTTTAAATACCAATAATTAATAAAAAAATGTTTAATTTATTGGCACACAGTTGGTGTGGGGGAAAATCACAAACATACACACAAGGCCTTTTTTTCAGTAGTATAGCAATAGTAATAACCAGGCTGATTTCATGCTTCTTTCAAATTCACCACACAGCACAAAAGGGAATCACAGTACAGCAAGGTAGGTTTCATATAATAATTTGCTCATATGGGCTTTATTTACCTCCTGTTATCCATCCAGTCTCCCAATTCAAGTTCCAGAGTGCCACCACAGTGTTGACTGTGCAAGACTGGCATCAGCCCACCCATTGTATGGAGATGTCCACATAAATAGGCTGTGGCAGAACTAAAAAAACAACCATAAGAATTGTGATTATTTGGGTGGGAAGGAAATATTACTGCAGAAAACCTGAAAAGTGAGAGGTGAGTATGTGAAGACAGGCAAGAAATGCACTTCATGCTGAAAACATACAGGATAAGATCTTACCTCATTAGTGTTCTTATTCCAGGGGATGGGGAGATGATTGTTGAGGTGGGGTAATGGCCAAACCAGACAGTATGGTTGCTGTGTAGACTTTCTTTTGCCATCAAAGACAGCTCTGCCATTTGATTCTGAAACAGGCAGGTAACAAATCCATTTTGCTAAATAAATGCATTATAAGTTAAAAATGTAAACACTATGAACACATATCTTTCAAACAAATTTTCTGTATTAAAAAAACCCCAAACCTCCAAACAAACCACTACAGAAATAAAACAGCCAGTGAAAAGGAATGCAAAGACTTATACAATACCGTGTTTAAAATCCCAAAAAAATTATAGGGTCTCTTAGGGCCTGGGCTGAGTGTGGCATCCACGCAGATGAATGAATAGTTCCCAAAAGAGGTGGTGTGGATGTAATGGAAAGAGCCATCTTTATGCCAGGCAGAGTATTTCCTAACAAAGTAAGATGGAAATACTTCTGTTAGGAAAGCTTGTAGCCATGACAAACATACATTGCTTTCTCTCCTTCCATTAACAGCAAGTAATTTCACTATTTCTGACTTACAAAATTGAAGTGTTTTTGTACTTTATGCTAGATGGGAATTGTACATATCTTCCACTGGCAAAGACATAACATTTCAACTGACAGTACCACCTAAATTGCTCTATTAAGGATTAAATTCTGTAACTAAAATGATTGTGAGTTAATCTGAGAGTCACTAAAATTCATTAAGTATAGGTTGGTTTTTATTTTTTAAATTTTCTTTAGGGGTTTTGGAGTGGGCATTTTGTGTGCGTTTGGATTTTTTTGAGTTGTTTCAGTTTTGTTTTACTCCCTGCATGATTTGTGGAAGCTAAAACATTCCTGAGTTCAGATGGTGAGTACAATTTGAACACAGCCATCCAGAAATCAGTTCATGTCCCTTTTCCTCCACCAGTCAGATCAATAAAATTACCAGAAAGGTTGACCTGAATGGAATACAAGCCAATATATTAAAAACAAGTTTTCAATACTTCTAATGCCATAAAAACCCTTTCACAATATTTAAGTTAACATCATCTTTATGAACATCATCAACTTCAATAAAATATCTTCCTTTAGTCACACTTTGAGTATGTGTAACAGTTGATTCATCCTCTGCTAATACTGTGAACATATAATAGGAACCTATGTTTTTGTGTAAAAATATTCTATTTCAATACAACCCACTGCCCTCTTTAATTTTAATGCACAATGAACACCAGGATGTGGTGTTGAATAACTGTTTTCCCTAGCTTCTATTTTTATTTCTGCAAGCAATTTTTATAATTTTATAATTTTAATATTTTTATATTATTTATATTCTTATTTATTATAAAAACAACTCCATTTCATTCTTCCATCATCTCTCTCCTAGAGTGTGACTTCAAAATATTTTAGACATTGACAGATTTAACATACTCAATTATAAAACACAGAAGGGTAAGAAATAAGAAATCTGCACAAAGAATTCTCTATTTTATCAATCAATTCTGCTCTACTAACTGACAATACAAAAGGGGTCAGAGGAAATAGTAGATATGATCCTGGGCTATAGGAAAGTCAGTGAAAAAGCATGTATGTGATAACTGAAAACAGAATATTGTTTAGTGAATTTGACCTTGAATATACCTGCATCTGTGTGGTAAAGAAAAGTACCTGTAATAATTCTGAACACTATCCAGGCGTGGAATGTTGAATGAATCTGTAAGGGAGACAAAAAGGAAATCAGGAAACTTTCAGATCAAATTGATCATTGGCCCCTGTATCTAACTAGGTTATGTTGAGATAAAGCAGTCTCAGCAGGTGCTAAAGAGCTACTTTTCAAAAAATAAATTATTTACAAGCAGACTAACTGGGCAGATGAGATATTTTATACTCAAAGCAATTAAATGGCAATGGTTTTCTCATTTAAGTTTCGATTAAAAGATAAAGGCATTGTGGGAATATAAATTTTTATTTGGTGGCTAAAAGCTAAACCTGTCTCCATTTTGACCAAAGAGCTTTTCAGAAGCTTTTCTGGGCTGGGTGCATGCTCTGTAAGTTAGACTTAACTCATTCATGGAAAATAAAGGAGCCATAGCATCAGAGGATAGTGTGTGTAGAACAGACATCAGCTTGGGGAGGTCTGTACTGCAACAGTTCTACCTCTATGGTATATATGACAAAGCATGCACTTTTTCCCCCGAGTGCTGTTTATACAGCCTACATGATTGTCAGCCTGTGTTTGAATGCTTACAGTGTGGTGACAACTGATGGATATGAAGTCCCCTGACTCCCTTCTATTCAGAAGAAACCAAATTTCCTTTAGCTGCTGGACATGTGATACCTTTTAAACTTAAACTTGTGAGGGGGATGTCTATGAAAAGTAAATGGAAACCATTTCTTCAGCATGGTAAGGTTATGGTTTGCCCCGCCATTAAATAATGTGGTATATAAATAATGACATGGAAACTAACATCTGAAGTCATGTTCTACCACTTGCCAAGTAAAAGACTCTTACTCCTCTGATACTAAAACTCCAGTAAGAGCTTGTATACAAAGTGTGTCCTCTGTACCATGTGGATGGCAAGCCCTTCTCCTGATTCCTGAGTACTAACACACTCGTGAGTACTAACACTTTATCTCTATATTCTGTGATCTGCAGTCACAGGGAAGACAGAAATGTTCCATTTTCTTCTTACCATGATTCCCTTTGATGTCTATCCACTTGGTTTTTTCCATGACCCTTGATCTCTTCAGGATTGACTGGTAGGTTTTCCACTCATCTTCTATCTGCTCAGATCCTAGTTTATCTCTTGTCTTAGCATCTGTCAGATCACCTGAGAGTGTACAAAGGTGAGATATAACCAGAGGCCTACACAGCTTATACAAATACTGTAACTAGACATGCCATCCCTGCCTCCAAGTGTAAGTGGCTGCAGGCCTGTGTGCAATCTGGATGTTCCTGAATCTGGTCCACAAGGTCAGTGCATCTCCTAACACAGATGCAGAAGCCTCGACACCTATTGACCACATCACTGCAGCACTTTCACTAATTAGATAAGTAACTCTCTGTAGAAACAAAACTCCAGGTCTAGCATTAAGATTCTAAAGCCTTGCATACAGTAATGGCTCAAAGTATTTTGGTTTTCTTGTCAAAAGTTAATCTATTTCAATAGCAAGCTGTCAAATGAAATGGCAAGGCTTATTTCACCTCTCTTGGTATGATATGTTCAAATGGAAAGCAGCAATAAAATCTTACATTAATTCACAGGTGAATTCACACAAATGAGCAGGGATTGTTCTGAGAGAGGAACTGTCTCCTAATGACTAACCCCAGACATTGCTCACTTCTGTAATTTCAAACACAAAGAATGTAGGACCAGGACAAAAGGGAAGGTCCTAGCAAGGACTAAGATGCAGCAACACATATTGGGAAAACAATAGCTATCTTGTGTGATTGTGTCTGTTACATACAGAACACACTAAACTCACTGAAGAAACTGAACACTGAAGAAAAAATAATTCTCTTGTTAAGAAGTTATTCTTTTCAGCTTCTAGCAGTCTCTCTTCAGCTGCAATTCCATTTCCATTGCTTAAGATACCTTAATGTTTAAAGTTCTGTCTTGAGATCCTAGAATTTTGCCTATTTGCTGTACCTTTGACAGGATTGTACAGGAATTTCCTGTACACTCCACAGGAAATTCACACTTTCCAATTGCTTACCTGTTGCTAGAACAAGTGCTGGCTGAATTACATCAATTGTTTCAGAACAGAATTTTTCAAAGTCAGGAGCTCGTTTGGGATCCCGAAATTTGCTGATATGAATATCTGACACCTGCAGAAGAGAAGAATGAAACAGTGGCCCAAGTAGAGGGCTATTGCTTCCCTAGGTTGTTCTGCAAAGCCAAGGACACATAAGAATGCAACAGAAGAGCAGTCACAGTGATTCATGTCACTGTAAGGGATACAGGGAGAA
The DNA here is from genome assembly GCA_024734555.1 of Trochalopteron elliotii. Taxonomy (NCBI): domain Eukaryota; kingdom Metazoa; phylum Chordata; class Aves; order Passeriformes; family Leiothrichidae; genus Trochalopteron; species Trochalopteron elliotii. The sequence goes on from JANPWX010000339.1 coordinate 132,107, forward strand.
ACAGAAGTGGGTGACTAGGGGAGAAGGAAAGCAGAACAAGCAAATGATGCTGCAACTCTAACCCCTAAAATCACATTTACATCAAGAAAATTTCTTTAAAACTAAGGGCATACAGTAATATGAGGAAATACTTAGGTATCCACAGTAAACTTTGATGACTGCAAGTGGCCTGTTGCTTTCCAAATTCTGTGAGTTTCTGTGCAACACAGTGGTTTTGCTGCAGGCAGGAATACAAAGTAGTTCTGCAAAGCAATAAGTTAAAGCTACCTAGAACTTGAAGTATACCGGAAATTTATTTTGTACCTGGTGTAACATTTCCAGTAGCTGAGTGGAAGGATTTTTAACATCCTATCCAAGCATTTCAATGGATCTAACGAGTGTGTTTAGATCCTATTCCATGTGCCTTCAAGAAGGCAAAGACTGCCTAAGAAATGATGATATGACTTGTGTGTAACTGTAAAAGAGGCTGTTCATTTCTGAATCAGTCAATGCCCTCGTATCAGAAAAGCCGTTTGAGAAGAATAAGAAAAAAAAACCTTCTTTTTTTTTTTACATAGTGGCTTTCAATACTGTACAAAAAAAACCCCTCTTGTGTGAATGGTTTCAATTCTACTTTCCATTCTACTTCAGTCAATTAATTAATTAATTAATTGTCCTCCTTGGTTTAAACAAAAGGTATTTGATGCTCAAAAAGCAGTAAGCACATGCTCATAGGTATCTGACAATATCACTTGGAAAGAAAAATATTAACTTTTGCATTCAGTTTAATAAACCTGTTCTTGTAAAGCTTGTAGTTTTTGAAAAATCCATATAAAATATCTTGGAGAAAAATTATTTACTTCTATTTATTCAGTCATCTGAATATGTATATGAAGAAAATATTACCTGAATACAGTTCTTTAATTCTACTTAGGAAAACTCCCCATTTGGAATGACATGGAATTTTTGCCTAGATCAGAACTGCATTCTAAAAAAGGCAAACACTTTTACCTAAAATTTTATGTTCACTTTCACTGATGCATTTAAACTAGTGTGAAGCAATGAGCACAGCAAAACTACCTTGATACATCAAACTTTGTTTAATCATTGACAAGGATACAACTTGTTTTGCTTCTTTTCAGCCTGTGGATTTGCAATTAATTTATCTCAGCAATCAAACAGAGAAAATCAAAACTTCTACCGTTTTCATTCTTGAGAAAAAACCCAAAGTTTCTTGCAAGAAACTTTACTCCTACTCTATCAGTAACTAGAGCAAACGTAAATTTCCAAACTTACAGCAGAGAGTGGTTTGGAAGCCTGATTTCCTACCGTGACCTTCCCACTTTTTTCCCCAAGAGTTTAGTATTTTAAAAAAGTTTCAAGTTGTCATTTCTAAGAATTACAGTGTCCTGGGACTTCTGAGAGCTGGGACTAAGTTTCTGTCATCACTAACAGCCATGATATACGAAGATCTCAGAAATGGAGCTTTTTCCTTTTTTTATTATTTTTTAAATTATTTTTTTATTTTTAATTCACTTCAGATGATATCCCAATAAAAGGAAAGACAGTGGGCAAGATGAAAAGCTTATAATGCTCCTGTGTACTTTCCAAAATGTATGTGAAAGCCCATTTGCTGCTCTTTCCCCTCCCTCTGACTGATGTGGATACTTGGCCTCTCATTACATCATAGGCAGTTAATTTAAGTAAAATAGGTTGGAAGAGATTTAGGGGTGAGGAGAAATCCCCATCAACATTCCTTATCTAGCAAAGATGTGGTTCAGGAGAGGCAGACATTAACAAGGGAGAATTACATGGTTCAGAGCAACAGTAGAATGCATTCAGCTGACAGAAATGGGAGAAATAATTATAAGCTTGTCATATACAGGACTAGAGTGTCTGTTTGGCACTGGATAAGAAAGGAAATTCTGCTACAATAAAGGTGGATGAGCCATTAATAGAAGATTAAAGTAGAAAGACTATGATTTAGTTCAGTTTAAGAAGAGATAGTCCTGTGTATGGGAAGAAAAACAAAGCAGGAACTGCTGGGGGCAGAACTAACCATCTTGAGCTCTATTCAGTGACCTAGGCTAGGCCTAAGGAGTCACCAGGGAGCCTGAAGTCTGTTTCCCACAACATCATCAGGCATAAGGCTGGATTTGGTGCTTGATTAGTTTCCAAGTTAGGTCAATGATAAAGCAGCTGTTAAAGGGCATGTCTGAAAGAGAACATAACCACTTGAAAGTAAAGCCAAGTCTCAAATTAGCTGTGCTGTGACCTATCCTTGGGAGAACTCCACTTGAAGTGACACAACCAGAGGGAACACGGCAAGAGAAACATGGGCCTGTGCATGCTGCTTGTGTGTAGCTCTGCAGCTGCTACATGCTGCTGTATCTGACTCTTCACAAGACAGCAGCTCAGGATAGAGGCTTTCCTTACATTAATTCAAGCATATCTCTTGAAATGTACTCTGCAGTAAAAATAAGCCGTAAGTCACTTAAGGAAAAATTACTGAAAAAAAAAATTACACCACAATTGAAGAGAACCAAAGGACTAATATATGCCAGCTTGTTCACTAAGAGCACTGCCTGCAGCTAATAAAGTCAGGCAAAGTGTTCTTGAGATTGAGAATGAAAGCAAAACAGTAAACTCCTTGTTAGAAGGAAATCCCTGTGACATCTCAGCCACAGATTAACTACAAGTATGTAAACACCTTTGTGGCTAGTTCTGTATTAAGTGCTTTGGGAATGCTCTAGGGAGAAGAGTCAGAAGAGGCCACAGGAGCACTAAGACATGACAATTTGCTTCCAGAACTATGTCAGGTCAACTTGGATTTTATGCTTACCCTGGAAACAAAGCTATGTACATTTAACCTTCTGAATACTGGCACAGTACCTTCTATTGCTATAAATCAGTAAAGCTATTTTCTCAGCCACACAACTTTTCTGAGATTTTGGATAGGGAAAGAGACAGGCAGAGCCTGCATTTCTCCCTGAGTTATTAGATAATACCGCATCAGGTACTGATGCAATATATAGGGTAGTGTAATAATTAGGTGATTTTTAATTACCCACTTCCACTACACACGTCTTGTCTGATAAGGAAACTTCTCTGTGCAACCATCCAGGAGCCACTCTGGAAGTCACACTTGTACCACCTGAGCTGGGTAGAGGCCCCCTCACAGCTACACCCCACACACAGTCAGACCAGGTTTTCTTACCAGCTCAGCCCCAGGTTTCCCACAGCAGGGTCTCAAACTTCGGAATCATTCAAATAATTTAATCTTGGTGCAGTAATTAACAAAGTTAAAGTTCGACCTGGGTACCTATGAGAAGGGGCCCCAAAGAAAGGAATCCCTGGGCTTTTATACGCTCACGGTCTCAGAGCAAGCAAGTCTGGGGGTCATGGGCTCCTGCTGTCCCTGAGTGTCCGGTCCCCTGGCCGTGCCACAGGTCCCCGCACCCTTCGCTGTGTTTGACAGGTCCCGGCCTTTCGCCTCGGCTTCCCGCCCCCCAGAGCTCAGCCTGCAGCTCGCCCTGCAGCTGCACATCGAGCTGCCGGCACCGAACATATTCCTCGACGCGATCTTTCGAGCAACCTGGCAAAACACTTGTAACCCGGGCTTGACCGCGCGCCTCCGCTGTGCCCGCGGCTCGGCCGCCCCTCGCCCGCCCGGCCCCACTCCGCTCACCTGCACGACCCAGAGCAGGCTGCCGGCGCTTACATTGTGGGACA
>JANPWX010000339.1:140788-221459 GCA_024734555.1 Trochalopteron elliotii
GGCTGCGGTTCCGGGGCTCGCCGCCTGTGCCCCGGGGAGCGGAAAGCCAGCCCTGCCCTCGGCGCGGCGAGCCGCTGTCAGGGGCCCACGGGGAAGCGATTTGTCTCAGTTCCCCGCAGCATTTCTCAGCCCCTGTCCCGTGTCTTCAGTTGACACTTAATGACAGAATTAAATGAGATCAAACTTTGGAAAGCTCCAGAGACTGTCCTTCAAACCTTGTAGTGTACATGTGCATCTTTAACCACAGCCCTTTACCATTCTTAGTTAAAGGTGACTTTACTGTGGAACAAAAAAGGCTGAGTAACAAATTACTGTTCTGCAGAGTGTGTGAAGCAGCAAATAGTGTTATTTAGAAAGAATGTAGATGGAAACAGTTGTTTCTTTTTTCTTTCTGCGAAATAATCATCTATGGATTTAATACTTCGTTATTGAACACGATTTGGTGTTGACCCTGTCTAGTGGTAGCATGCAAGTGCCTTCTGTGGTTTCCTCCACAACTTTGTGTAGTGATCACTTTATCTAGAGGAATTTTAAAACTCAGAGGCTGACATCTTATGCACACATAGTATAATTTTGAAACTGTTGACTGCTTGTGTTTAAAAGTTGGGTGCTGGCAAGCATGTAGAATAGCTCGGTTTTATGTGATGCTGCACATCACTAATAAAAGTAGGAAGATGTTTACTCATGGAACGAGTCTTGCATGTGGCAGCACTAAGCCAACAACTGTTATTCCTTGTACCCTTCTTCTTAGAATTTTAAGTATCTGCAAGTTATTAGAAATTGCCCTTTAGTCACAGACTTCATTCTTAAATGCCGTATATTTCTGTGATTGAAACAGGCCTATGTGTGGATCTTTTTACTTTTTTAGAAATAACTTGATTTTGAACAAGGAAAAACATGATTTGATTGCATAGTGTCAAAACTTGCAAACCAAGACAGGCAATTTCTTGAGCTTGTGAGTTGTGCATAAAGTCAGTGGTACTGAGGGTAATAGTGGCCATCAGTAGCAAAGCAATCCAATCAACCTTTCATTAATTGGGGACATAGGAGGCTGAGTTAGCCCAAGCAATCCATAAAACTGGTAATAGTGATACTGTGAAAAACTAAGAGAGAGTTGTTGAAGACATCCTCAGCTGCTCAAAGGTGATGCTGGTCCACTAATTTGTCTTCATTTTTATGTGATTTCAGCCAATTGAAAGTGTCTGGACCAGAATTCTCATTCTTCCAAGGAAGATAGTTGGCCATCCAGACTGTGCCATGCATCCAAGCAAACTGCAGGGATTTTGACAGGGAGTAGAGGGCTGAGGGTGTGTTATAAAGAGGGAGAAGAGGAGCCTGTACTTAGGTTGTGTCTTACAGCATTTGTGATGTTAGATAGCAAATAGCAAAGCTGGCTATAGTGATGTATAGACAGCTGTAATCTGGAAGCAATACACCCAATTTAATGCTGTCCTAAAGATGGTACTAAGTAGGTGGAACCAGTATGTCCTGCCTGACTTGTGCTTTCACTGTGCTCAGCTGTTCTGAAAGTCACTGTGGTGCTAGAATTGGAAAGTTGTGTGGAACAGAAGGAACTGGTTAAATAGGGTGAACCTTGGCCTCACTGAGCTTGTCAAATCTGGCTCAATGTCAGAGCAGTCAGACAGACTCTTACTCCTCTGTTCATCTCTGGCTTTGGGTGCCATTGGCTGCAGTGCAGCACCACATCTGCCTGCAAACCTTCCCAGAGTGCATGATGCAGATTACCTGAGTGATTCTGCAGGAGCCAGCCTGGTGCTGGAATGGATGGTGATGACTCAGGTGATAAACTCTTCTGCACCCAGCCCAGGTCAGTGGTGTCTTGTCTCCAGCTCTTCAGGTTGGATGACTGTGGTTAAAGATACTTAACTTGGTGTTTCACTGCATTAGTTGAAGTCAGATCCTGTCTGTCCTTCTGCTTCTCCATAGTGGCTGTACTGCTCCCTGAGCCTGGAAGAGAGTGGGCTGAATTTGATGCTGATTAGGTAGTAAACCCTGTCTACCAAACTCGAGTTTAGTTTCTTTGCTTTCCCAACAGCATCCACAGTTTACTTGGCTGACTGATGGGGTGGATTTGGCTTGTCTGGTAGTTGGCTAGCAGGCATTGCTGTTGGCCTGACAAAAGGCTGATTTGCAGGCTGGATCCAGCCCTTGGTTGGTTGTCCATTTGTATTCTAAACAAATTCCTGTTTGACTCCTGCCTGCTTTTGTGTCTGCTACCTGGAGCAGGGCTTTGATATTAAGCTATTTCAAGGATTTAAAATTTACACTGAATCTTCAAATTTTCATATGTGTGTAGCTTCTCAGTAGTATTTGTGAAGGAAACATTTTTTTAAGGTTCTTTCTTTTGCCATCAGTCAGAACTCCTAACAAAAGCTGAAATGTAATTGGTGTAGTGGTGTACAAGAAGAGAAAAACTTATGTTATTAGGATGTCTCCTTTAAAGACAGGAAAATTCCAAAATTCAGTTTCATAATGTAGAACATGATACAGGCACTTGTGCATTTTAAGGTATTTCAGGTCTTTCATGTCATTCAGTGCTATTGCATAATTGAGAAAATGTATATGAGAAGTCCTGCTACCATGGATGTGTTGTAATCAAGTAGTAATATGGAGGGGATATTCATGTTCATGTGCATATTAATTTATTTATTGGAATTAGTGAAATCTGAGTCAGGCATCTTATTTGGAGTTGCAGTGTCTTCTAAATGGAATTGACCTGCTTAGACCAGATGACATGTCCGTATAATTTTACTTTGTTAAGCTAAATTTGTTTAAAACTTCATTTTAGGTAAGCCATCATATGCTTCAGTGTAACTAAGTCCTGAAATGCACATGGTCAAAGCCACTGTATTTAGAACATTGCAGCACATTGGCAGAACAGTGTTTACTGTACATTCGTGTCAGTGTCCAAGAAATGGAGCTGTGAAAGTTGCAACAGGTAACTGGACCATGGCCCAGGTCCTGTTTGCATCCCTGTATATTTACTGGAGTGCTTTCACATTGTTATGGCATCAAGTAGTGCTGTGATTTTTTTTCTTCCCTGTCAGCTTTCGTGTTTACTCATACTTATTGGTAATTTTTGTGGTTTTTGTTAGTGCAAGAGTGAACTGATTGTAAAGGTGTCTGTTACCTTTGCTGAGTCCACATGAAGCACACAACGTATGGTTGCCGTAATCCTATTACAGTATTGCAGTTGTGAGAGGTCTGTGACTCCAGGAGAAAGTAGTGGATATTCCTGGTAGCATGTAACTGTTTCAGTGTCTCCTAGATGTCACAGCAGTAGAGGAGTTAGGGATAAACAGGTTTGGTTTGGTGTGTAAGGGAAGGTTTGAGGGATGCTGAGTGAGTGCTAAATGTGGATAGAGTCACCCGAATTGTTCTGCACATTCCTCCTTCACTGCAGCATTAGACTGTATACAGTGGATCTTAAAATTGATGATAATTGGAAAATTAGGTAAGTGTGAATACACAGGAAATTAAAAAAAGTAGTGGTGTTGTTTTCTATTCTCTTGCACCCCCCATTCTTTCATTAATGAATTACTTCTTTGTAAATATTCACTGTAGTTGCGTGTTTTGAACTGCAGCCTGGTGCTTGCTAAAATATTTCATGGATGTCCTGTTCCTTCAAATGTAGGAGATCACAGCATGGATGTCAAGGATCAAACAAAGAATCAAAGGGTGATTTCTCTAGAAACAAAATAAAAATGATCTGTCAAATGAATAGTCAGAACTTAAAATTCAGTTTCACAGAATATTATAACTAACTCTGCAAAGATGATTTTGCTATTTTTATAGGGAGAATAACTTCCCCCCAAAATAAGTATTTTGCACATTGTTTTGGTTTATGATGTGATACTAAATTCCTGCTTCATCTAGTGTTAGTTGTATGTTGCTATCTACTAAATGCAGGTTTTACCAGAAGATTTGGAAATGAAAAGGTGATTAGATTGCATGCCTCAAAGACTTAATGATTAATTTTAGAATTCCTGACTATTTTGCCTGTTGAACCTACTTAGTAGTAGTATCCTAATTTTGCAGCATATTTAGGCTGGAGTATCCACTTGGTAGGGAGATACACTAGAGATACCTGCAGCATGACAGAGAGAGCTACGGGCCATGATTTGACTCCAGTTGTCTCCATGGGCAGCAGATTGCTTTGAGGGGCTTACTCCCATGAGCTGCAGCTGTGCTCTTGTGGTTTTGGAGGTGCCTGTGATTTAAAAGTGACCTGCAGTTTGCAAGAGGTTGAGCAGCTTGAGTCTGTGTGTTGTTTACCCTGAAGAAGATACTGGTTTTACCTGTCCAGCAGCTAAACAGGAACAGATGCTGCTGATGGTCACTTGACCTTCTCTGGTGGTCACTGACTTGCTCTGGTCCAGCTCGGCTGGTAGTTGTTGGGACTGCTGGAATGGAGGTAGATTGTACTGTCAACAAAGCTTTAGTGCAGTCTGTGCTGGTTTTGAGTCTCATTCCCAGTGGGCAAACACCTGCATCATTAAAACATCTTCTGACATGAATTGGCACCCTGCTTTGGCTCAGGGGCCAAAGTTAAATGACTGTAGAGATCAAAAAGTTCTTTCATGTCTTCAGGTCAAAGTTGATGTTTTGTTAGGGCAGTGTTAGACAGTCTTGAGTGTTACCCGTGTTGTGCCAAGGAAAAAACACTTTTGAAACCTACCCTGCTTCTTTTAGTGTAAGTACTGATAACCAGAGCAGACTGGATACTAAAGTTTGGTAGTGTGGTTTGGTTTTTTAGCCATGTTACATAAAGGAGCTGACTGATGCATCAGAAAACAGCTATTTTGTTCTAAACAGTCATTTTTACAGCTTGGATTCTCTACTAAAACATAGTCTGTGCTTTGTTGGAGAATGTGAAACATAATTCCTGTTATAAATATGACAAAACAAATAGTGTAAGTTTCCATTTTAACTCCCTGAACTGTGCCCTTCCAGAGATAGAATTTATGCTCCTAAAAAAAAAAGTTTAGTGTGATTTAAGGCAGGGAAGAAGAAATATGAAATCTATTAATTAATTTGTAGTGTTTATTTTTGAAGCCTTTTCTTTGTGGAATATATATCTTTGAGGCTGAAATAGATTGCCTTGTCTTCATGTTGTTTTTACTAAAAATAATCCCTAGGTGTTCTGTACTCTAATTGGATCTTATTTTCAGTGCATTAGAAAACTGGTAATTTTAAACCAAAATAATAGGAAGGAAAAATGGAACCAAAATTTTGAGCAGAACTCTTACATGAAAATGTTAGTTCAAGAAACCTTTGAGCTTTCCAAAGAAATTTTAAGTATTCTGCATACTTATCAAAGTACTTGTGCATATTTATCCTTTTAAAATGTCATGTTTTCTCAATTAGTTAGACAATATCAGAATAAAAGTTTCCTGAGAACTTGTCCTGCTAATTAATCTCTGTTAAACTTGTAACGTGTTCTGTGCGTTAAAGTAAAGCTGCCTTTTGCATTTGGTGTTTATGCTGCATGGCACCTGCCTGAAATCAGTATGTCTCCAGCATTTTAAATATTTACTTTTAAAATCCTGCTTTTTCAAGCTGCTTTGACAGGCAGCTGGTATTGTTATCTTGTGCCTCACAGATTTTTGCTATGCATGAAAAATACTTTACTATTCCTTTTAACTGGAATGCTGGACCAGGTTAGTTCATGCTACTGGTAGTGTCTGTTCCTTCATAATTTGTCGTTTAATGTTCATAAATATTAATATTCCTTTTCACTGATTAGATTAATGTACAAATCTAAAAATAGCTTTGAAATTTAGGCAATCACTTTTGCACTAAAAGATCAGCTTGTCAATCAGTGCAGTTAAAGTACAGCTGCTTTTTATAATATTGCCTCATGCAAGCTGTTAGTTTGAAAAGACTTCAGAATTCCAAGAGAACTGTGCTTAGAAGGTAGATCAAAAATTGTCATGGAAGCAAGAGCAACTGAATTGATGTACAAAATAAACCTCTGTAATGATAAAGAAATTCTGTCATAGTGGCGAGAAATCTCGTTTTATGTTTGGTCTGCAGGTGAAAAGTGAATTGAGAGTGTTGTTAACTTGCCCCCCCTCCTTTTTTATACACTTCCTTCTCTCTCATTTCTGTTATTATGTTACTATTTGTAGTATTCATAAATGGAATGTGTTTGTGAAAGACAAAATTGGATATGGATGTATTTGCTATATCAATGACAGGTATTTTGCATATTTTGTAGCAGTATTTGTAGGCAAATATAATTTCTCAACCTCTGACCTTTTGTCATGATGCTTATTTAAAGGGTTTGGAAAAAGCTACAAACTGGCCTTTTACATGTAGGATAAATCTGCATATTTGGTTGAAACTGACATATGGGAAAGTCTCTATGTGGTTACACATGGGAAGAAACATTAGTCTGATCCTACAGAGGAGGATATGTTTCCCATGCAAAACAAGAATTTGTTTCCTAGTGGTTTGCTCTCAAGTGGTATTGTGAAGCAGTGCTTCTGTCACAGTATTCTTCTGAAGAGTCAATAAAGATGACAAATTACTGCTTTTGTTATACAGCACAAATCAAATGTGGTGGACAAAATGGTTTCTGTGTCTGCTCTTCTGACAAAACTGCTAACACTTGAGAAACACAGCTTTGCAACTCCTCCTACCTCCCTTTTTCTTCCTCTTTCATGCAGTTTGAAAATTATCCTCATCTTGAAAAAGGTGAACGTTACAGGAATGTGTGATTGAAGTAGGAAAAGAGATGGGTCTGGAGCAGATTAGTGATATAAAGTATAAAAACAGAGATAGGAGACAATGTGTATCTTTGACATACACTCTTCATTAGTGTCAGGTTCTTGAGTGTCACCTTTTCCTGTTGTTTCCAATACTTGTGAATGCCCCCTCCGTGGTGTGGCTGTTACTCTCCCTCTGCAGGAAAGGCTGTGTGCTGCTGCAGTGAGAACTCCCTTAGCTCATTCTGGTCACTGTTTGTGGAGGTTTTATTTCAGGGCCATGTGTATGTCCACATGGGCCATGTGGTGAAGTGGCTGTTTATTTGGCAAACTTCAATTAAAAGTGAGAAGATGACCAAGAAACCCATTGAAAGAACTCTACTGAGGTCACTAATACAAATACTTAAAGGCTGAGCAATTTCAGAATTCAGATTTTAGATGAAGCTCTAACCTGCTCCAAATGTGAAGGTGATTCTTTCTCCTAAAATCAGTAATTTTAAGTTTGCAGTCCAAAAATATTTTCAAGTGGGATAGTCTCAGTTGGGGTAGAGTGTATTTAGCCAGCTTCCTCTGGGCTCTCCTGTGTTAGCTTACAGCATGTGGGCCCCTGTGAATAGGGTGTGAGTGCCTGAGGGGCTGTGGAGAGCTGACTGATAATATTTTGGTTACATGGTAATGTTTCTTCCTTAATTGTGGTATTTCATGGCTTCTGCCTCTTTCAGTACTCCATTTCAAATTTACTCAAGTGGAATCAAATCTGGAAAATAACTTTTCTCTAGAGCTTACTGATAGCAGAAATTAGAAGATAATGGAGCTTGACAAAGAAATAAGGTTTTTCCTTACGAAGCATTTGAATCACACAATGATTGAGGCACCTCTGCAGGTCATTCTGTTTAAACTTCTTGCTCCAGCAAGGTCACCTAGACCAGGTTTCCCAGGACCATGCCCACCTGGCTTTTGAATATGTCAAAGGATGGCATTTCCTCAGCCTCTGAAGGCTGCCTTTGCCAGGCCTAGGCAGAAAGCTGCAGTGTGAGCCCATTTTGGCTTGCACCTGTCTTGCACATCAATTTGGCGTTTCTAGACTTCCAGCTCATCCTGTCAATAAAAACAAAAAGCCTATCAATTTAACAATTCGTATGTCTTTTTATATCTGTAGCAATTGAGTACTTGACAGGTTTGAGCAGAGGGAAAGTGGGACTTCTCAAACTGTTGAGTTTCATTATATGGGCTCAAGGGGACAAAGCTAGCATTGAAGAGTCAAGTTTAATCTAGGGAGTGTTTTATTTGGCAGATTTTGTATTGTTGATAGTTTGGTATCTAATTTTATACTTTTGAGCATAATATAGTAAAAAGATTTTGATGAAAGGAAGAAATTACTTCTCATAGGGGGTACAGAGGGTATGGGGTAGGTCTGAAGTTTAGCCTGGTGCAGCTTTTAGAAATATAATATAATATAGAAAAATAATATTCTGGTTTCTCTTGTGAGTATAATGGGTATTTCTTGGGTGATGTACAGGCTGAGCATATATTTTGGTGCTCTTATCAGAAGGCAGACAGCCTGCTTGAGAAAGTTCTCTTGCTTCCCTTGTTCCCTCTCCTTCCCTACTTCCTGTCCTCTCTTCTTGGAACAACATTGAAGGAGAATTAAAAGCTTTGCACAAGAATGCTCGAAATGCTTGTGAGTTTGGCTGTGAGAACCCATTTTACACTTCTGGCAGATTTTCAGGGAAGCTTAGCCCTGTGTGTCTTGAAGCTGTGACGTGCTCTGGACTAACAAAACAGAAACGCAGAAACTAAACTTTCATCATCTCTTGGGAACATGGGTTATTAAGATAGAAGGGTACAGACTGGGATTCTCTTGTGCTCTGCAAACAGAACGTGCCACATCCCACCCTCCTGCATTTAAAAAATACAGTAAACAAATTGGGAGGGGAAATTGATGAAGCCATAATGCCGTGTAGGTAAGATAAAATAAAAATAAGTTACAGGAGGAAACATGTTTAAGCAGAAACAATAAATTATGAAGTTTAATTATGATAAGAATAATTCACTTCCATTCATCTTAAATCAGACATATTAAAAAATAAACACATGATCAAGTAATCCGGTTTTCAGCTACTTCGTACAACTGAATGTTTTTCTCAGAGCCATCATCCGTGTGTGATATTTTTCTTCTTTTAGTGTTAATATGCAAGTATCTGATAAATTTGGATTTCATTTTTAGTTTTTTTTTTTTGCAATTTGGTATCTTTATGCCCTGGGTAAACATTGCTTTTATTTAATAAAAGTGTTGCTAGGTAGTTGAAAAATTTGATTAAGTTAATTAAAATAAAAAGGGAACCATTTAATTTGTTTCCTTTTCTTTTTGTTCCTTAGATCTGAATATGTGAAAATAAATACATACCTATATATTTGAGTGCATGTATGTATATGTATACAGATTGCATATATATTACATACGTGTGTATGCTACAGCTTTTATGACCAATACAGTAATTTCAGTGGTGCTTACTGCTCAGGTGAAATTCTGGAGAAAAACCAGATTTATTTGTTAGCGTTGGAATTAAAATAACTGGCTCCTTTGACTTCATGAATGGGTGTTCATTTTCAGATAATAATGGATAGGTTTGAATGCTTTGTGGTTCAAGAAATCTGATAAGACTGATCAAGCTGCTGCACTTAAAAAATAAGAATATTCCAATATGCTTGTGGATGAACTTGCTGTTCTGCTTGACCGCATTATCCATGGCTTATTTTTTCCATGAGCTTTTACAATGCATTTTCACCATGATAAATGAGGTAATGGGCTACCTAAGAGGAACGCTGAGGAAGATTGATGGCCAAAATATAAATAAAGGATTGAGGGTTTTTTTTCTTTTCATATAAAAAGTTAAATAGCCTACTTCTTTGAGCCTTCTTTCAGTCTGAACCCTTTGGTGGTTGTTGGGCTCGTTCTCTACTTGGTGGCCTGGAGAAAATTCCCTTTAGAGCTATTTATGAAGTTACTTGTGTATTTTTTTTCTTGCACTCATCTTGAATCTTTTGTGCTATTTTGGGCACCACAATATAATAAAGATACAAAGCTATTAGAGAGCATGCAGAGGAGGGCAGCAAGGATGGCAGAGGGCCTGGAAGGGGAAGCCCTGTGAGGAGGGGCTGAGGTTACTTGGTCTGTTCAGCCTGGAGGAGGCTGAGGGGAGACCTCACTGCAGTCTGCAATTTCCTTGTGAGGGGAGGAGGAGGCACAGGCACTGATCTCTTCTCTGCGGTGACCAGTGACAAGGCCTGAGGGAACAACATGGAGTTGCATCAGGAGAGATATGGGTTGGATATTAGGAAAAGGTTTTTCACCCAAAAGGTGGTTGGGCACTGGAGCAGACTTCCTAGAGAAGTGGTTGTGGCTTCAGTCTTGCCACAGTTCAAGGAGCATTTGGACAATGCTCTTAGGCACATGGTATGGTTCTTGGGGCTGTCCTGATTTGAACTTAATGATCCTTGTGAGTCCCTTCCAACTTAGGATGTTCTGTGATATTTGGATGTTAACCAAGGATGTGTCTGAAAGGATGTTGTCTTCAGGAGTCTTGTCTGATTTGCAGTGGGGAAAACCAAAAGTTATTTCTAAATAATGGGAATAATATGAAAGAAAGAATATTCAGTCTTGAAAGACAGAAATAGGACAATTGGAAAAAACTGTTTGGAGAAGTAAAGAAGTTGGAAGTAAAGCTATGGACTAAGAACCTCAAGTCAAAAGACAAGTACTTTCATTAATTGTCTTACAAAAATGAAGTTGTTTTTTAGTCTGGTTTCCCAATGAAAATGAGCTTGTATGATCATTTGGGCTTCTTTCTTCCTCAGCAGGTTTGACCTCTGATGGCCAGTTCAACAAGGCTTTCAGAAGACCATTAAGTTGGTACATGTTTTGTCACTATCAGCAGGCAAAGGAATGAATCTCGTTTTCCCAGCTGTGGAAATTCTTTCCATTTGCTGGCAGCTGAACAGGCATCAAGCTTTGTGTGTTGGTTGGCCTGTTGGGAGGAGTGTAGTTGAAAATTAATTAGTGCATGGGTTTCTCTACAGTAACACAGCACTTGGCAGCTCTTGCCTTAGAGTGTTTTACGAGAAGACTTCAAAGGAACAGAGGTTCCTGTGGTGGAAAATAGCGGAGAAATCATTGGAAATCCATGGTTTCTTGGATTTTATTGCTCAAAGAACTGACTTCTGATGTAGGAAAGACTTCTGAATTCACAGTAGAAGTGTGTAATCTTATTTTCTTTATATTAACTTACTTGTTTGCTTATCCATGGGTGTACTTTTTTGTTGCAGTGGTGTGATGAAAGATTCGACTTCCAAGCTACATTTTTACAGTGCTTGGCAAAACATGTGCCAAATATTTACTCAGCTGAAATGGACCCCTTGGTGGAGAAACAAGAAGAAATGGTCCAGTCAGCAATATTATACCCCCTGGAATGTTACTTGTTTGGGGAGGACCCAGATATATTCCTGGAGAAACTACAACAGAGTGGAACCTCCCAGCTCTGTGGAAAGGTATTCAAAGGAGGGGAGACAACATACTCTTGCAGGTAAGAATGAAGGTGTGTTGTCATCAATGTTCCCATCTGAGATAATGCACCCAAGTGCTTTAATAAAATCAGTTGTGCTGCTAACCAGTCATTGCTTGTGTCTGGTGTTTCTTTGCTTAACTGATGCTGGCATTTGTTTCCCATTTCAAACCACTTTAGAGTGAGGAAAATTGCATGTGGAAAGAAAGCTCTGGCAGAGAAATAGGGAAGAAATGGAAAGGTTACTAAAAGTACTGAAAGCTTTTTGGTTAAAAATGTTGGATGATAGGGTGTGGGTATGGAGTCTGTACCTGAATTGAGGGATAGAGTACTCACCTTTTCAAAGTCTGAAACAGAATTCAGCATTTCTGAGCATCATTAGTCCTTTGCTTTGGCAATAACTGTGTGGCCACCTGTAATTTTTTCACTTTCTTTTCTCATCCTGAAATATATTAAAGGTGTCAGCTCATTGATTTGATAGAACTAATTGTATTAATTCCTATTAATGCAAATACACTAATGAGTATCATGAATAAAAACATAAATATTAAAAAGCAGTTTTTGTGGTGAATGTAAAGATTGCAACTGTTCTGGCAATTGATGAGCATTAATATGATGCTATTGCCATAGTTTATTTTAATTTTCAGTTTATTTTAAAAGCCTAGAAGATTTAATTAGAAATACTGAAAGAATATTATTAAGGGTGAAAAGCACTATCAGTAAAAAGTCCATCACTTAGAATTTAGGAAGTGTCAAAATGAAAACTCTCTATAGACTTTGTTTATGAATTGCACTGTCAAGTTTTAATCAATCACATACTCCTCAGCCTTGTCTAGGAATCAGCTTGTGTTGTATGAAAGGAGAATGGTCTTTGAAGAAGTCCTGCTGTGTGTATTAGAAAGTTTATAATGAGTGGGACAGTTGTGCGAAGGAAAAAGCTGAATAAGGCAGTTTAGTGCTGCCAGAACAGGAATAATTCTCTTCCTACCTCTCCAGAGTTCATGTATGGTAGCAGGCAAAAAGACAAAGCTAAATATCTCAGAGTTGGTCTCTTTCTTTTTTTCTGAGTTCCAGTCTTGCAAAAATGTGGTAGTATTAAACGAGAGACTGCACTTACTACTGCAACTGAAGCTAGATATCTGTTTGCTTTAGGCTTCTAAATGCCAAAAATAAAAGATACCCTGAAGTTCTAAAACCTGAATGTCTTGAATTGGGTAATCAAATCTCGCAGGCATTTCTGCCTTCTTTTTTCTTTGATTCATCCTTCAGTAGATTTATGGCAATAAATGAATGTTACTGAAGTGTTGTTGTTGTGATAATTGTAATCTGAAGGTTTGGAAGGAAGTTATTTCTGTGATCAGAATTACCATGATATTTTAGTTGTAAAAGAGGCTTGAACTAAATGTTGAACAATGGTATAGAGTAAAAAATTTGATATGTTGTCATTTAGCACCTGTCATCCACATTTTGCGTAGACTAAAAGAGCATTTAAAGAAAAAAGTGACCATGTTTTAAGGAAAAAGGCAATATATAAAAGTATGTATGTGAAACATAGGATAAATGGAATTAGATTGCCCATGGGTGTAATTCCATGTTTTTCAGTTATTTAGGTGCATGAGTGAAACTGTGTACAAGTTACATTTCAAAGTACATGTTCCTAGCTTGTTTAGAAAGGAATTCTTTTCAGGTTTTAACTTCTGTTTTACAAGTTAGAAACATAACCTAGTAGAAATGTAGCAAAAGTTTAATCAGCAAACTGAATACTGACTGATGTTGGAAGCAATAATAAAGGTTAATTCAGAGTCCTCACTGGTTTTCCTAGCTGCTTATTCTTAGAAAAACCAGAAAAAGTTTTGCTAAGCAAGTTTTGACAGTGGAAATTGAGCATGTTTTTGACAGAATTTGATGTAACAGATTTGAGTACATGGTTCAAACTTAACAAGGCTGGTTACTCCATGTCACAGAAAGATGATAAAAGTCAATGTTTTTATCATTTGAATCTGTTGTTAATCTCAGCTTTTCTTTTTTTTTTCGGAGCAACATATTCTTTTATGCATGAAAATTTCAGGTGTTTGTTTTAAAAAGTTTTCCACTTACCATTTTTGTTGCAGAGACTGTGCTGTTGATCCAACTTGTGTGCTCTGTATTGACTGCTTCCAGAACAGCATTCACAGGAACCACCGGTACAAGGTAGGAAAATCCATTTAAGAAATGGTACTTGCAGCTTTAGAGAAGTTCTTTTGAGGCTATAATAAACTGCATATAAACCATTAGTAATTTTATTATTAAAAAAATAAAATCTGGGATTTATGAATTACTTAATCTCTCTCTTTTGTATTTATAGCTATGTAAAGCTTCTTCTAAGAACAACAACTTGCTAATTGAAGAAACAAAAGAGAAAGGAGTGCTTATTAATGCATACAGTGTTATTCTCTTTGGCAATTTCATGGAAGTGTAGGTCAGAGTAAAGAGCTGTGGCTGAAAAGGACAGTTGTGTCCTAAGTCCCAGTCAGTTCTGTTGGGATATAAGTAAGGTGAAAACCCAGGGAAAACAGACAGTAATGATTAGAGAGCACTTTGGAACCACAGCTGGGCTGAGAAGCAGTTGTCATTTCCCTGTTTTTCAGTAAATTCTTCGGGCAGAACATCAGTTATGGAAATGAGTAGTCAGATGGGAGCAGATTTGTAGCATTTTCATCTGAAGAATACAGGATGTGCTCTTTAAAGATTCACAGACTAATTTATGTTGGAAGGGACCTAAGGAGGTCACCTAGTCCAGCCTCCTGCTCTAAGCACGTCTAATTAGATCAGGTTATTTTAAAATGTTTCAGGTAAATAACAATTTTTTGAATGTCTTTTTATTGGGTCAGAGTTATTTTAGAATTATTTCAAGAATGGGGGGAGTTATTTCAAGATTGGAGGAGGCTAAGGATAATTGTTTTTGCCTGAGTTTTTGCCAAAATGGAGGGTCAGAATCTGTACT
The DNA here is from genome assembly GCA_024734555.1 of Trochalopteron elliotii. Classification (NCBI taxonomy): domain Eukaryota; kingdom Metazoa; phylum Chordata; class Aves; order Passeriformes; family Leiothrichidae; genus Trochalopteron; species Trochalopteron elliotii. Next base: position 155,065 of record JANPWX010000339.1, read on the forward strand.
CTTCTGAAAGTGCAATGCAAAGTTAAAGTTATAAAAATGTATTTAGATGCTGATCATGTAATCTTTTCTTTGGTTAGAAGTAGAGGTACTACTAAATGTCTGTTTAATATGCACATTTTTAAAAATATTATTTTCTAACTCAATGAAGTAATTTTAAAGAAGGCATTGAACAGCTTTGCTATAATTTTGTGAATAAACAAATATTTTTTGAAATAAAATATTTTTATTTTGAAAATATTTTGCCATTTATGAAACACTCATCAGTCATAGGCTTTTTCACTTACTTTCAAGTTAAATTTATTTAGGACTTGCATGCCTTTCTGTAGCAGCAACTCTTTTTTCCTTCTTTATTTTCTGCTCAAAAAGTTTATCTTTTACCTCCTTTCTCCTCTGGTAAGTTTCTTTTTATCTAAAAAAAGAAATAAAAAGTTGTGGTAAGTCACTACATTGCTTATGTAGTGACTCTTCTATTTTTAAGTAGGTGTTTATACTTGTGTTTGATTTAAATGATGCACATTGCTATTTTCTTCTTGCTTTTTATGGGCATATTTCATGACTGAAACACATGGTTTTTCCAGATGCATAGCTCCACTGGAGGTGGATTTTGTGACTGTGGGGATACAGAGGCATGGAAGGCTGGACCGTTGTGTACTAAACATGAGCCTGGAGCATCAAGTTCTCCAAAAGAAGTAAGAATATTGCTTAAAGTGAAATTAATAAATATTGCAAATGTTACCTTCTTATCTTAAAAAGTGCTTATTCCTGTATATGAATGTATATGTATTGTATAACTCATGTAACAGATTCAGTAAGTTGAATCAGGATTTCCTTGGTCAAGGTGTTTGGGATCAAACATCCATACTAGACATCATTTGGTTTTTTTGCTTTTTCTTTGGAGACAGTTTCGTCTACCTGTTTTGTGCACTTGTGTCTTTCATTTAGAATTAAAATTGCAGTCTCTTCTTTTTTTCTTTGCTAAGTATACTACTTAGTTCTTATTTACAAATAATTGGTTTTCCAGCAGTTAGAAAATGTTTAGAAGTTCGATTTTAATATTTTCTCCTTTCTACATTAGTGCATTACTGAACAATTGCATTTGTCAGTTACTTCTGGTATGTGATCTGTCACTCTGACTAAAAAAAAATTTTCTGTGCCTTGAAATTAACCTCCTAGGCTAGAATGTCTCATGGTTATTGTAGCTCATAAAGGAGCTTATTAATAAGAAATATGCCATCTTACAAAGAATTCTTAAAGGGAATGTAGGCAAATCAGCTGCTTCAGGTAAAATTTGAATTTTTTTCAGAGTCCTTCTTTCTGAGATAATCGGGATGAAAAACCTCAGCATTTGTCATTGCAAGCAGACCCCTAATCCCTGATGGTTTTCTAGCAAGTGTGCTGTTATGTTCTGGTCAAAAAGTCAAATGGAGAAGGAATAAAAAGCACTGGTCTTACAGAAAGATGAGACAAAATTTTCCTTCAGTTTTTCATCCTTTGTTTTGAAGAAAGTTAATGGATTTCAGAGATAAAAACAGTTGAGGCTGCAATAAGGAGTACTTTTTTTACCACTTGGAGCTTGTTACATGGTCTGCACTGCAAACTTTTAATATCTATGGGAATGCAGAAAGCTGTTAAACAGCTTTTTTGAATGGAAATTTTAAAAAATAGTGTAGCTAACACATTTGATTAGGCCTTTCATAGTCTAGTCCTAGATAAAACATGGATGCATAAAGAAAGGTATATGAAACTGTTGGAATACTACTGAGAGCCCTTGGGATGAAGTAACTTTGAAAAGAAGAAATTAGGTGAGGTTAATTTGCTTGAAAATCATAAAAAGGATAATTTCCTGGTTATAGTAGAAGTATGTATACATAATTTACAGTATATGTATACATACTACAATTTCCTATTATATTAATAAGGTACTCTACCCTTTTAATTTTTTTTTCAGGTTCTTTTCCATATTAATATTATCTCATGTTTTACAGAACTCTGAATGTCAGTTGAATGAAGAAATTATGGAGCATTCTAGGAGAGTGTTTCCCTCTGTGATAAAATACATTGTAGATATGCTTATCTGGGAGGAAGAAAAGGAACTGCCTATGGAGCTCACCATTAGGTAGGGAGTATTGCCAACTTTCTTTTCAATGCATTAGCAACTTGGGTTATAATTTTGCCTGGGATATTCTCATACACATGCAGACATTAGTGCTGGAATCCCAGTAAACATCACTGTGGTATGTTTGACCTAGAGTTATGTAGAGAAAATATGTTGATACTTCATGGGAAAAGCAGTGTGTGACTCTCCTCCTTCAGTCACTGAAGGGAAGTGCTCCTGAGCCAGCCTGATCCATAGTGAAGCAGCAGGTCTTAGTGCACAGGGGAGAAAATGTCAGGAGTGGAGAGACCCACCAGATGCCATTGGCTGTCTTGGGAGACACTGATGGAACAGGGGAGCAGAGCTGACCTGGCAGATTTTCCACAGTGCTTGAGAGAAAGATGTGGACAAACCTTGTTGCAAGGTCTGTTGCAGTAGCACAAGGGCTAATGGTTTGAAGCTCAAGGAGGGTAGATTTAGAATAAATACAAGAAGGAATTTTTTACAATGAGGGCAATGAAACACTGGAACTGATTGCCCAGAGGGTTGGTGAATGCACCATCCCTGGAAACATTTAAGGTCAGGTAGGATGGGGCTCTGAGCAACCTGCTCTAGTTGAAGATGCCCCTGCTTATTGCAGGGGGGCTGGACCATGTGAACTTTAAAGGTCCCTTCCAACTCAAACCATTCCATGATTCTATGAAAATGGAAAAAGCTGTGTATCACATTACAAAACAAATGGGTTCATAAAACAGCAGAGAAAGGAAATTAGAAGAGAGTATCAAATAATTTCAAAACTTCTCTTTTGTACTTGGTACATAATTTCTATGGCTTTTTCTGATGTAGATGGTGAGGGGGGTGTCATTAGCGTCAAGAATGTGCTTGATTTACTTGAATAACTTTTTTAAAATTGTATTTGACATTCTTCTTGAGCTATCACTTAAGATGTATTTGACAGGACCGTATTTACAGTTTTCCTTTTATTTGTATGATATGTTACCTTTTTCCCAGCAGAGAGAAGGTCGACAGCTACTACTGTGTCCTTTTCAATGATGAGCACCATTCTTATGATCATGTCATCTACAGCCTGCAAAGGGCACTTGGCTGTGAACTTGGTGAAGCCCAGTTGCATACAACTGCCATAGATAAAGAGGTCAGTGCATTTGGGATATCAGAGAGAGTCACCTTCTAATCATTAGGAGTTATACTACTGTCAGTTGATTACAGAATCTTTGTTTCTGGTTGCTGGAGCTTGAGGAGGGAAAGTCCCATGGCTGAGCAACTCTTAGTCAACTCTTCTTTCTCAGGTGTGGAGAACTTGTTTAGGAAGCACATATCTCTGATTATACTCTGCTATTTCATGTACTTTGTGCCAGGAGGAAAGTTCATATGGTTTGTATTTAAAGTATTCTGCAGAAATCTCTCTCATCTGTTTTAATGTATACAGGAATTTTCCTTATTTAGTAATAAGATACCCAGACTTTACGTAGTTGTTGTGTTGTTGATTTGGATAACTTTTTTCCTACAGACAATTATGTTAATTTTTATTTGCTTCTAGATGTTTAATAGCACTGTGAGTGATGTTGGGCCCTGTTTTTCTATTATGTATAAAAAGCATAGCAAGGATCAGACTTGTGATATTTTGGGTTTGCTTTATATTAGTCTCATGCTCAATATTTTCTTAAACAGGGTCGTAGAGCTGTTAAAGCAGGACATTATGCCTCTTGTCAGGAAGCAAAAGAAGAAATTAAGGTAACTTCCTAGAGTATTTTTCACAAAAAGCCACCCCATACCAACCTAAGTAATATTAATACTGAGCACTTATTTGTCTGCTGTACAGTCTTTAGCTCAGTACTTCCATGGTTTTATAACTTGCTTGTGACCATTTTGGAAATGAATTTACACCACCACGTTTGAGATCGGTATCTTCAGAAATAAATCATTGAACTGTTTTCTTTGTTTTGCTTGGGAGAGATGGTAGGCAGTGAAAATAAATAATGGAATTATTGTTATTTTATTTTATATGAACTAATATTTACCTGACTCCTAGAGGCATTCTGAAAATGTTTCTCAGCGACCACTTCACGTGGAGGTTCTGCATGCCGACGTTATGGCACACCAGAAGTTTGCCTTGCGCCTTGGTTCTTGGCTGAACAAACTCATGAGCTATTCAAGTAAGCATTACTGGGTTTTGTATACAATAATGCCATGCCAATATTTGAATGAATTAAGCAGTGTTATATATTTAATTAAAATACTTTGATGTTCTTTCTAATTAGAAAATTAATAATGCAGTAGCACGGGTGCTGATATCTGTTAGTGGGTTATGAATAGCAATACTTTTCTGTTCCTTCTTGTTGAAATAAATGTATTTGTTTCCCTGATGGAGCAGTATCTCAAAGTTTTATTATTATCACTTTCAGCATCACACACACTCAGTTTGTGACTCCTTTACTTAAAAGCTGCCCTCCTCATTGCTGGTGGAAAGCCACAGAACATCTCATCAGTGAAAACATACATCCACTGGTTACATTAATTCCTGCTTCAGATTTGATAGCTATGATTCATTAGGAAGTGTCAATAAAAATAGCAAATTAAAACCTTAATTAAAAAAAAATTCCAGTAGTGGATAGTCTATTTCAAGCTTTCAAACATTGTTCTGATGTTTGATGATGCTTACGGTTTTAAAGTTTTCTGAATCAATGTACTTTTGATTTTTTAATTGTTTTTTTTTTTCATACCTGTGCCTTGCCACACTAAAGCCATGATAAAATTTCTCCACACAGTACAAATAATGCATAGATAAAACTCTACTCACTCCTTACCCTCCTTGGTTAGGTCTGCTTTAGCCTCTTTGTAAGCTTAGTTAATAGAGTGAATTTCTTCTCATTTTTTCTGAATGCTTGCTGATCTTTCACTTGAAATACATAGATCAGAACTGTACCTTTTTGTAATTCTTTACAGTGTTTTCCAAGTTTTAGTGCTCTGTTCAAGTTTGAAGTTATTTTGCCAGTGGTATTTTCTTGCTGTTCTGAATTCCTCAGACATTTCTTTTAATCAGTACAGATTTTTGAATATGGATTATTTGAAAGTTTCTAGTGAAAGTTTGATTTTTATCCAGGTAAGTTAACAGGTACTTTTAGGAGAATCTTTAAGTACAAAGATTGCAGTCAAACATTCCTGTTCTTCTTCTGGGTTATATACACAGAGGCTTTATGAGCTTGATGTTCTGTACTCAGCTGGAACTTCTTTATGGTCTTGTGGTTCCTGTTCTTTTAATGTTTTTGTTTCAAGTGGTAGAACATGAATCAAGAACCATTTAATAATGTTAATTTCCAGGTTGTCAGGAATTTGATTCATGACTCTTCACTTTTCCTTTTCAAATTAGTGCATAAGGTCTCATTTTGGAGCATTAAAAACCCATTGTTGACTGTGATATATTGATCCCCAAAACTGCTTCAGGTACTCTGTTTACAGATAGGTGCAAGAAAATATAAAGAACTTCTGAAATTCTACAAAAGACTGACTTTCAGGGCCTGAGGCAGTGACCAGTAGGGACTTGCCTAACCCTGTGCATTTCTGTGCAGACACAGTAGAGGCTTCTTATGGATCTGCTGTCTAAATTATTTTCATTTTAAAATACTCTCCTGTGTCACAGAGTTTATTAAATTAGGTAGACAAAAATAATAGGAAGAAATTAGTAAGGTGAAGAGTTTGTGGGAGTATGTTCATTGAGAAAAAGTGTTAAAGGTAATTCTTACTTAAGTGCCTTTTTTTCTTCTTTTAAGTAACAGAATTCTGTAATTCTAATTTTCTTGTGTCATATAATTTAATTATTGAAACGTTCTTGTACAAATGAGTAGTTTCATCCCTTCAGGTGACTTTCGCCAGATCTTTTGTCAAATATGTCTCAAAGAAGAAGCTGGATCTGAAAACCCCTGCTTTATAAGCAAGTTGATGCTATGGGATGCAAGACTTCATAAAGGTTTGTGTATCCATGTTGCTATAAACTAAAGATCGGTCAAATTAATTTTTCATGTGTGTAATATGATATGAAGTGCTATGCGTGTAGAATTATATTTCTTCATGTGTTTTATGTTGCAGTTTTTATACAGCCTTAATTTTTACAGCTGAGCTAATTTATATTTGGGATATATATTTGCCACCTCAATTTGTCCTGCTTTATGTATCTTGAAAAATCTTTTTACAAAATGCAACGTGACACTGAGTGACTTGATGCTTACCTTGTGTTTTAAACACATACCAATAAATGTCAAAATCCCCCCCAAAACTAATAACTTTGTTCATATACTTCATAACCATTTAGTGATTTTTAATTATAGTTTGGTAATTGTTTCCTTTCCCCCCCCCCACAAAAAGCTGCATCTTAGTACCACAAAGTGACATGCATTGTGTTGGCTCTTTGCAGGGGCAAGGAAGGTTCTTCATGAACTTATCTTCAGTAGTTTTTTCATGGAAATGGAATACAAAAAACTTTTTGCTGTTGAATTTGTGAAGGTAAACGGTTTAGTTTTTATGCTGTGAATTTGTACTAGCTTTGTGAAATTTCCCCCCAAATTGAAAACTGTTTCAGTATAAATAATGAATTTTAAACAAGCAGAGCTTCAGTAACTAGCTCAGCCTTTATGGAGTGCAGTTAATTAATTCCCGTGTTACTGGTTTGTTCCTTAGACTCATGTAGGGATTTGCTTATTTGAGTGCCATATTCTGTTTATCTTTTGAAATGCCAGATGAACTCTAACTGAAATTGGCCTTTCTTTTTGAAAATTAGTAATTAAGAAATATACGTAAGGCAAAGTTTTTGTTTTAGGGTGAGACTTTTTAATTCTGATTAAGATGATTGGTACTTCTTGGTTTTCTCCAGACTGAAACAAAGCAAACAAAGACTTCATCTTTCACAGACAGTTGTTGAGCAGCTATCCATGCAGTTTACTGCCAGGGGAAGTCTTGTTTTATAGGAAGTTAATGTCCTTAGTTTTTTTTTCCCTTCAGATACTTAATTTTTTTCAGAAATATAATACTTTTTCAGGGGAATAGTGGTTGTAAGAGAAAAAAGTGTTGATTCCAATCTGGCAAATCAGTTAAATTTGTGTATATCTTCAGTATTAAGGCACTGGGGGCCATATTTAATTGCCTTGGTGCATCAAGGACATTGTGCTGTTTCTGTTGGAACTGTTGGAACTATTAGGTGGGAGAAACACATTGAGATGTAATTCTTGTGAATAAAAAAATAAACATTTTTATTAACATTTGTTTAATGTCCCCAATACTCTCTTTTTCTAGTATTACAAGACATTGCAAAAGGAATACATCAATGATGATCATGACAGAGTTCTCTCTGTGACAGCACTCTCAGTTCAGATGTTCACTGTACCTACTCTGGTATGTACAACCTGGCTCTCTTAGAGGTGTAAAATAAGTTTAAGAATTGCTAGCAGTGCCACCTTTGCACATTGTTATATTTGGCAGGGAGTCTTTATGCATTGCTGAGTTGAATATGAATGATTCTGAGATTTGTTAAGGTGAATATGAAAGCAGGAGCTTGAGCTGATGTGAACATTCATTACAGAACATAGAGGGAATGCAAATAAGTATGTTCCTGGCACATTATACTCTGCATTAACTTTGTATATTTATTTACTGTTTGCATTTACCTGTCTATGTAACTTTAAAAACAGGGGTAAAAAACAAGGGGATAAAAAAATGGTTAAATGTCTTCTTGTGAGGGTGAAATATGGGGAGGAAAATATAAAATATATATCTATAAATTTTAAAGGTTATATGTTTCTTGGCTGAAGTGCTAATGTAGTGCTAATGTAGAAATTCTTTCCTACATGATCTTTCTAGAAAAAACCCAGAAATCCATTATATAGATGCTGTCAGAATTGAGCAAACATACAAAGTTGATAGCAGTTATGTTCCTGTGCCATGAATGCTGTGGGAGATTTTTTTATCTTGGGCTCTTTGCAAATGCTTAAAGCAATTTTTAGTCAGAAAGATTGGATTCAAAGGAAAAATATTTTGATGAAAACATTTAACAAAATTAGGAAGAAAAAAATTTCACTTTGTTCATGCAGGCCCGACATCTTATTGAAGAGCAAAATGTGATCACCACCATTACAGAGACACTCCTAGAAGTGCTTCCAGAGTACCTAGACAAAAATGATAAATTCAACTTCCAAGGCTACAGTCAGGACAAACTGAACCGGGTATATGCAGTAATATATGACCTCAGGTAGGTGTAAGGCTGAGAAGCTAGAGCAGCTCTGAAATATTTGTACTATGATGAGGTGTTTCAATTCAGAGTCTGATTATAAAACTGCTTTAAAATCAAATCCAAACCTCTCAAAATACATAGATTAGATCTTAATGTTTTCTTTTTCAGTGGAAACGTAAAATTTTAAAATACCAAAATTACATTGTATAATTTTTCTTTTTTATTTTCAATGATCTAATTGCATATATTTACGTTAATAAATAAAATGTATCTACTGTAAGACAGTATGGGAAATTTGTCTCCTATTTGCTGTTGTTCTGGGAAAGTTGTATAAACTTATCTGCTCTACTGTTAATGGTACCAAATGGCTCTAATAAACTGAGTAATGTAAGACCAAACCACCCCAAAAACCTTGGAATTAAAAAAAATCTGTTAATTTCCAATGATGGAGTCACACCAAGGTACTCATAGTCCTAGTATTTGGGGAAATTTCCTGAGTACTTTAAGATGTGGAGGGTGATGTAATTTGATGTAATTGATAGTATTAATTGAAAACAATTGTATTTCAAGAACACTTGAAATACAAGCATAAGAGAAATCTGAGCAAAGGATGATAATATTTTTTTTGGGGACAGGTATGTCTTGGTCAGCAAGCCTACAGTATGGACAGACCGTCTGAGGGAGCGTTTTTTAGAAGGATTTGTTTCTTTCCTAAGGATTCTAACTTGCATGCAGGTACAATACATTTAAATAATTTCTTTCTAATATTCTGTTGTGGAGATAATACAGCTCCTCTTTTTTTCTCATAATATTACAATGGATGTAAACATGCAATTACAGTGTTAAATTCTTCAGTCCCTGTTCTGGATGGGTGAAGAAGTCAGGTTTATAGGCGTAATACTCATCAGATTTAGTTTTGTGTATTTTACCTTTTGATTGTGCAATTTTCTGTTGTGTTAAGCCTGTGATCACTGATTTAGACAGAGTATGTTGTGGGATTTCCATTTCAGGGAATGGAGGAGATAAAAAGACAGATTGGTCAGCACATTGAGGTGGACCCTGACTGGGAAGCAGCTATTACCATACAGATGCAGCTGAAGAACATTCTTTTGATGTTCCAGGAGTGGTGTGCCTGTGATGTAAGTATATCGATTTTCTGGAATTTTTGCATGCATGCCTTTTGTGAATCTTCCTGAGAGCTTTTGAAATAGCAGCTTTTACTAAAGCTCACTATTGTTCAATATAGTTCTCTACAAAAAAATTGTTTTGAAAGAATTAATCTGGGTGTGACAAAGAGAGAAAAGGAGGACTGCATGATTTTAAATATAACCCATGCATGTATTTTAAATTCTAGGAAGAGCTGCTGCTCAGGTCCTACAGAGAATGTCATAAAGCTGTGATGAGGTGCAGCACGAATGGCCGCTCTCGGGAGAAGACAGTATTTCATTTATGTGGCCATACCCTGGAGAGCAGACCTTACAGAGTGTCTGCAGATCCTGTCAGCATACATTTGCCACTGTCTAGGACTCTTGCTGGTAAGTGATGTGTTTTGATTGCTGTTTAAACCATGTTTGTCATCTATCTCTATTTCTTTACTCCAGAAAACATTTGGATTAAGTGCTTTGCAGATCACTTGCTCTCTGACTTTCTGACATTCTCATGATCAGGAAGATGTGTTCCCCATGTGTCCCACTAAGGGAAAGTTTTCTCAAAACAGTGTTTCCGTGGAGGTTGGAGGATGTCTTTTTAAATGGAAGAGAGAGAAGTCAGTCAAGAAGGAAAAAATTTACTTTTTAATGAGATCCTTAGTTTTCTCTGAGGTGTTTCTGGTTCTGTTTCTATCTGCTTTATCTAAATGAATGCCCATCATTACTGTACTTGAATTTATTTTCCAGCCATATATATCTTAAGACTGTTAAAATGCTCTTCCTAAAAGACATATGTTTGGAGACATATTATCCAGTGCCAGTGCAGGCTTCCTGGCAGAATACAGTCGCTGCTTTCTGTAGAATACAAATGAAATCATATGCTATTATTAAGCTGTAGATTCTTTATCATATCATTTGATACCAATATACCATCTGTTAAGCCTTGTAGTCTTGAAATTCATTTACTGCTGATGTAGGATTAAAATGTGAAATAAAAAGTTTGCTAATAATTTATAGCATGTCAATTTAGATAGCGTTCATTCATTCATTCAGTGTAAATTTATCCATAAAATAATGGGTTTTAAGACTATCTTTGCACCATGATAATGTAATAGATCTTCTGTCTTAAAAAAAGAAAGTATGAAGTCTTTCCTAAACAAACGTGGACTTCTTTTCTGTAATTCTCTGAATTGTAAATGATTTAGCTAACATTTAGAAGGGGTTGGAGAACCTTCACTGATTTTGATTTATTTTCTGATTTTTCTTTCTTGGTTTTTTAGGTCTTCATGTACGATTAAGCAAGACTGGAGCCATCTCAAGATTGCACGAGTTTGTTTCTCCTGTAAGAGACTATTTTTTTTCCCAAATGCTTTTGTGATTTAGACTCTAGAAAGAAAAAAGCCTCAAGCTATATCCTCTAATCTTAATCTTGATGGCACACATACAAGTGATTTTTCAGCTGTCAATATATGTTTGTTCATTAGGACTTACACTTTTAAAACCACAGGTGGATTTATTCTGAGGTGTTTTTTTAATTTTTTTTCCCCCTTTCTTAAATTCTAGGAAGAATTTCAAGTGGAGCTGCTAGTGGAATATCCTTTGCGTTGTCTTGTCCTGGTTGCACAGGTTGCTGCAGAGATGTGGAGAAGGAATGGGCTCTCTCTGATAAGCCAGGTAATCCCTACAGTGCTGAGTGGTGAGCTGATCCTGTCAGTGTTTGCAAGGGTTGCTCAGTAATGCTGCCAGCGCTTCATCCAGTGCAGAGAGAGGTCACTGGGTCACTCCTACAGTAAATAGAAAAGTTTCTAGGTGGAAATTTAGGTTACATGATTTTATTTCTAGCTTCAGCAATGGCTTACCTCCCTGTCTTAGATGGGTATTTTCACCTGTGTTATGACTCTTTCTTACTGTGAAATAGTATTAATGTATTACTTGTAAGCTGCTTTCAGATCTCATAATTACTGCATAAGAACTTCTTAGTACTCTTGCTCATAACATAAAAAGTTGGAAGTTCCTCATGGTGTATGGAAATTATTATATATGAAAGTTAAACTGTTTTAGTCTCACACAAAACTTTCACGAACCCTGTACATCTTCCAATGTGCTTTGGCATACAAACATCTTCTGATACTTGTGACTTGTATTGCAAGAGTAAAGGTAAAGCGAAGAGTCTACTCTTGCATTTGACTCCTTTGACTTCACTTTGGGGTATTTTTGTTGTGGTTGGGTTTTTTCTTCCTTTGATGGCAGAAATTCTCTGCTAACCTTGCACAGGACCCTTTGATGAAATCAAAGCAAATCTTGGTAAGTCCCTGCAGAATTGTCTTTGAGAGCTGGGGTAGGAGAAGGAGGATGTTTTGACTTAATTCAGTAGCAGCCATTGGAGTTATGTCCTGTTGGAAGAGGGTGTGAAGTATGGGATAGACTTCTTCTGGTAGGTAAAAAAAAATTTTTCACTTCCATTAAAGTATATATTTATTTTGAAAGAAATATCGACTTTTCTTTACTCAGTAGGGGTGTAGTATAGTTAGAAAAACCTCAGAGATTAACTGATGCACATTTGGTAGTATATTACTTTATAGCTCTGTTTTGTTTTCCTGTTTCTTAGGTATTCTATTATCAAGATGTTAAATGTAGAGAAGAGATGTATGATAAAGACATCATCATGCTCCAGGTATAATGTTCTGAATCATTGTGTAGTTGTCATTTTTAAAAATTTCAGTTGATTTTGCTTGATTTTGAAATAGCAAGTGATGTTCATATTAATTTGGCTTTTTTGATAGATAGGTGCATCTCTTATGGATCCAAACCAGTTTCTCCTGCTGATACTGCAGAGATATGAGCTTGCTGATGCTTTCAAAAAGATCAAACCCACCAAAGATCAGGTAAGTAGCAAATTTTTTGTGCTGTTTAATTGGTCAGCTTTGGGTATATGAAGCATCAATAAGAAAAGCTAGCTACTGTTGATAACTGCATTTTTAAGGCCACACTAGAAGTCAGTAAACGCAGGAGCTGGTGGTTAGGTAAATATTTTCTGTTTGGAATTTGTAGAGGTATCCTCAAAATTAGCAAGCAAGTTTTGCTCCTTTTGGACCTTTATTTCATAGGGCATCTACCAAAATCCATGTAAATTACTTCACTATAGCATTTCTATGTCTCTTAGGCTGTGTTATGTGCTTTATTTTAGTTGGAAGTTTCTTGGGTTGTTATGCTGTTTCTTGTAGCTTGAACTTTGATGTAACCCTTTAGCTGTTATTTCTTTTCTTGCATATGAATCTTCTACTTAAGTTGCTGTATAATATCTCCTCTACCAGAGCAGGCACTTTTTCTAGCTTGTTAGAATGGAAATTTCTTCCTCGAGTACAGTGCTTCAGCAAAGTAGTAGATAGGAAGGCTGAGCTCAGTGTCATTTGATGGATGGATTTTTTCTGCACTTTTGTTTTTGATTTTTTAAACTGATTTTTCCTCATTCTTGCAGGATTTGATTAAGCAATATAATGTTTTAATAGAAGAGATGCTACAGGTTCTCATCTACGTTGTGGGTAAGTTTCATTCCTCTCTGTTGTAGTAATGGATTATTGCTTTGACAGAGCAGGCTTGATGATTTTCTTTAACATAGTATAGAGAGGATACTGCAGAGTGCCTGTTTTAAATAGGTGATTCAATAACACAAGTTATTGAACAAGTTATTTGTCATCTGGAAGCAATAGGAGTTGGAGAGTGAAAAAAGCTGTTAGATAACTTCATAATTGACATTAAAGTAGAATATGAGGAGAGTTCATCTTGACGCATTTTGTTAGGAAGCTGGGCTAAGAAACATTTTTACTCTCAGACACTTGGGACCAGCTTCTGACAAATGCAAGCTTACACAATGAAACATCCCAGCAATACCATTATCATGGTGCAAAATTCAAATTGGCTTTATACCCATCATATTTGCCATTCTTCTTTTGGTTCACTCTGACAGGGGAAAGATATGTGCCTGGAATCAGTAATGTGACAAAAGAAGATGTAATAATGAGAGAAATCATCCATCTGTTATGTATTGAACCAATGGCTCACAGTGCAATTACCAAGTCTTTGCCTGAAAACGTGAGTCCTGATTTATTTTCTTTTTTCCTTTATTTACTTTTTCTTGTTTAATGTCTTTCTTATTTAGCTTTCATATCTTTATCTGGAAGCATTTCTAAAATAAAGCTTAAGTGTTGGTTTGAGAATTACAAAGTGGCATGACAAAGGGGCTTACACACCTTACTGATGTAAAAGTAAATGTCGTAGATTCAGGTGTGGACTGATCTGAAAGGACTTGTATGGGAATTATGCTTTTTGATTAAGAGGTGATTTTTTTTAGAATATTCAGCTGTAGTTCTCCTAGATTCAAAAGGAAAAGTTGGGAAAATTTCTGTTTTGGCCCTGTAGAATGATGGAGCTGGATTCCATTCTGCCCTGGGTAATATTGCTAAATTTATGTCTGTAATTGTGATCACTTAAACCTATACAGATCCATTTGAAGTCAAGTGTTGTACATGTCTATTTGAAAACAAAGATTAGTCCATTAGAGTTGTTGAAGATTTAAGCAAAGGGGAGGGATGTGGATTAGATTTTATAGTCTGTGCAAGTGTTCAGGGTCAGCAATCAATGCAAAAACCCCTAAATTTTTCTTGTAGATGAAATAGCCTGAAATATTATCATAATATCCATGTTCACTGTTTTAAAATATCTCAACCTCTTTTTTTCCCTTCATTAAGACTGTTTTTCCCTTCATTGGCCTGTTTCTAGAGATCAGCTCTGTTATTAATGAAGTTCTACATTATTAAGTAAAAGTATTATGTATCTTTGATACTTCCTTGGAACTTGTCAATTATGAATATCTGCTTTCTGATTAACAGCAGGCAAAAGATAATAGTTCACGAATTAGGGAATTATCTAAATTTGTTTGTCTATTTTTGTTACACATAGCATAATACTGAAGATATTTGAATCATTATATGTTTATCCCAAAATAATTTTTTTTTACCAGGAGAACAATGAAACTGGCTTGGAGAATGTAATTGATAAAGTGGCTACATTCAAGTAAGTTCTTAATGTTGTTTTATTAATAGCTTGAATGTGAAGTGAAATTTTAGATGATGTTTGGGTTAAACAGGCTGAATATAGTCTCTCTTTGGCTAATATTTTGCTGTCTTGAAATAAATACATTTGCAAATATGCATAGGAAAAACAGTGTGCAGAATATCCTACGCTGCTGCTGTTTCTCTCTCTTTCCTCAAATTCAGTTTGAGGACTCTCAGGCGTTTAGTAATCTCAAGTCCTAGTGGGAGAATCTTCAAGAGTTCATTTTTTTTCCAAAGATGATTAGGAAAGTTAAGAAGTTCTTGTACCTTTGACAGTCACTATCTAGTAATGGTGGTGTTACTTAGTTGCTGTTTTTCTGGAACTTTTCCTTTTTTTTCCTGGGAATTAATTTTACATATAAATATATATTTTTATATATAAACACATATGTGTGTTTGTGTGTATGCAAATATAGAACAACAAATTGTAGTTGAAAAAAAAACAGTTCAGATGTCTGCTGTTTTTGTGAGAAAAATGTCCTATTTTAGTTATTTTAGTATACCTTATTTTAAATTTCATGTGGCTCGCTTGTTCGTGTTTAATTAAGAACAACTGTAGGTGTACCTAGGAATCTTACTTTGAGAATTATATGAAAAATTCAAAAAATATCACTGGCTGGGAAGCAGCAAGTATTACTTGTTTTATACTTTGGTTAAAGAAAGGGTTAAATTTTATGGGATAACATCCAATATCTGAAATTCTAAGCCATACAGTTAAAAACAGTTTTCAAAGTGTGCTCTAGATTGTATAAACTAGAAATATTTTGCTCCTGAATTGTTTACTCCTGTAAATCCTGTCTTGAAAATTTAAGACTCATAAGTGTACTCACTCTCTGCTTTTAATAAGTTAGTGAGTAACCATTACAATTCCTGCTTCTTCAGAGAACAATTTTTGTTTGTTTGCATTCAAAGATGTGCTAAACGTACATTATTAATCTGTATATTGTGAAATATTTCTCTGTAAGGAAACCAGGTGTCTCTGGCCATGGGGTTTATGAACTGAAAGATGAATGTTTGAAGGAATTCAATATGTTCTTTTATCACTACACTAAGACCCAGCATAGCAAGGTAAGCAGTGTAAGATTCACTCTCAAAGGTGTTAAAAAAATAGTACATACTTTCTTTCCAATGTTTAAAGAATATTGCTGAACTAATGCAATCTAAAGAAATTGATTCAGTAGAGAGTATAAGCAGCTACCTTCAAAACTAAAAGTTCTGTGAAGTTAAGATTTTCAATACAAATTTACACGGTATGGTTTGCATTAGTGTTTCCTTTGTGACAACTTGGGTATTAACTCTTTTAACACTGTGCTGAGAACAAAATGTGGTAAGAATTATCTTTGCAGTAGGAAACTCCAAACTTTGTTTTTCTAACACTTACTGAGGAAGCAAATATGTCCAATTACTTATCTTTACTTCAAATTTAAATGCAAAATGTGATGTTGTTAAACAAGTTTCAGACAAAATTCTAGTACATAACCAGGCATTTACTATGTATCTTGCCATATTTCTAGTGTAGGGTTTCTCATTATTTCATTAATCTCATTATTGTGTACTTCTGTAGAGGTGCTGATACAACAACACTCCTTTTTCCGTAGGCTGAACATACACAAAAGAAAAGAAGAAAACAAGAAAACAGGGATGAAGGTAAAATTCTAGAATTGATGATTCAACAAATGTGCTAATTTGGTAGTATATGTAGTTGTGTATATATACTAAGCTTTAGGAGATGTCTTGTGACTTCATAGTGGAGAGTTGAGTTCATTTGTTTTGATTTGTAGTAGTTGTCATTAATTAGTACCTGGCATTTCTTTTGTTTTTTTTCTTTATCATGGACAGGAATTCTGGAATTTTTAGTTTAATTTACATGTAGGGACATAAACATGACACACTACCTATTGACAAACCCATGAACTCAGAGATTTTATGGTGGAGTAAGTGAGAGGCAAAAGTTTTAGTGTTTTTTGTGAGTTGTTTCTTTAGCACAGTATTGAGACATAATAGTGACGTATAGAGAAGGTTGCTACAGGAACTAATGCTCATATCCATTCTGTAATACAAGAATGAGACGTTTTAGAAATATTTTTTTATAAGCTATGAATACATAAAACAATGAACCCTCATGTTTCTGTTGTAACACGAATGTTAATTCCCTTTTGAGTTTACTTTTACCCATTCAAGTCACAAGCATTTAATTGAGTTTATTTGGGGAAGACTTGGTAAGCTGAACAAATAAGTACAGTGAACAATTTAATAAACTCAACTTTGCCACTTTCACTCTTGCACCTTAAAATGTTATCAGGAGAATTAATTTTGTAGAAATTTTTAGAAATACAGCTATTTAGATGTCATTGTCAGAGACTCATGTAATTAGACAATATAGTTCCAAAATACCAAGCTATCTATTGACACTGACATGTGTTCCCCTGAGGCTACATTTATTATTGCAGGTACTTCCTGCATATTCTTTCCTGTGGCTGTGTTGTCTTTGTCAGTAACTTCATTCAGCCTGAGCTGTCAAATGATGGTTTCAGAAACTGTGTTCACAGAGGTTCTCTGAAAAGAGGCAGTCTGAAAATAGGCATTCAGGTACCTAAAGAAGACTGTGGTTCCTGGTAGGGAAAGGCTGTGGTGTTAGATGAGGTGCTGTTGGTAGATGCCAAGATTCCACATCAGAGTTCCAGTATTAAGTCAGTAAATGAACATAACTGGAAATGGCTGGAATGCCAGTAGCAGAAAATATTCAGAGCTCCAGACATGTGACACTGTAGTGTAGGACAATGCAGTCTGGAAGCTCCTCACTTTTGTTTAACTACTTGAAAATCTTCTATCTGATGCAAAGCACAAACTGTATGTTTAGTAGTGAGACATAAATAAGGCAGTTCAGAGTGTTAAAAACTTGCATTTACAGATACAACTGATGCTTGTGATCTATTGTTTAACTTAGCTTGCATATGTTTTATATAAAAACTTACTAAAAGTAGTTAGTTTTGCCAAAGATGAAAGTTGACTTAGGCACACAATTGTGTTTGAGCATGGTTTTATTTAAAGGTCCAGTTTTTCTTTCACTGAAATTAATATGTTTGTGCTCTCTACTTCTGGGTGGGATGTCAGTCAGTTCATTGATATGTTTGCACATCTGTTTCCTAGCATTGCCACCACCTTCTCCTCCAGACTTCAGTCCTGCCTTCAGCAACGTGGTGAGGGTTCTGAACTGCGATGTTATGATGCACATCCTGCGGACCCTCCTGCAGCGGGCAGTGGAGCTGGAAACACACCTGTGGACTGAGGCAATGATCCAAATGGTATGGTTGGCCTCGGTCATCTTCTCATGGTCATTCCTGTGCTGACTGCTTATCATTAGACCAAAATATGTAAAGATAACTAAGAATAGTTATGTCCCCAAACCTGTTTTTATAAATCTTAGTGGCAAAGAAAATATTTTTATTATTAATTATCTATCTGCTGTAAAATAGAAACACAATGCATAATAGTATTAAAGTTTTCTGTTTCACTTTACCCCCTGTGTTGCCTCCTTACTGAAGCTCTTTCAATATGTAATTCTCCTTACCTCATCTTTTTCTTGAAACTTCACAATTAAGTAACACTTTGATAATTGGAATTCCTTCATTTTTTGAGCTGCAGAGTCTCCAAATACATAAATGTCTTTGGGGCCTCAGTCATGAAATAATAGAATTTTTGTAAGTATTTAAATGTTTAATTTTATTGCAGTGACTTTAGTCTTTTAAAATATTGTTGAAATGTTCTCTGGAGGTGTTGTTTGTTTGTTTGTTTTAGCGGGGTTGTTATTTTAATATTTATAGAATTAGGACCTGAAATTACAGACAGTTGAATTTATCAGTTTTGTTAAAGTGTATAGATTGTTTAATTGCCTTGCCAATCCTGCTAATCTTTGGATTATGGAATTAGCCAAGTACAGATTTTATATCAGCAAAAGGACAAGATTTCACGTATTACTAATACAAAGCATGTGCAAGCTGATGAATTTTATTGCTACTAATATGCTGTAAATTTATATTGTGCTTTTTTTATTTCACCTTCCATGTATGATTTCTACATTTTCATGTGTTTTATCATTAATATAATCAATATATAATATAGAACTGTATTAAGCATCTTTATTGTATATGCCAGCTTTCCATGTCTTAAACATTGAATGAGACTTACTATTTTTCTCACTTTTTTCAGGTGCTTCATCTCCTTTCTTTAGGGTTACTAGAAGAGAAGCAGCAGTTACAGAAGTCTCCTGAAGAAGAAGTAACCTTTGATTTTTATCACAAAGCAACACGTATGTTTCATTTTCTTTAAAGCACAATGTAAACTAGGCTAACGTGATTGTGCAAGGACTCAAACTAGAAGAAATTATTCAGTTCTTTAGTCAGAAAGGTTTTATTTTATGCTATATAATTAAAACCTAATAATTTTAATTTTTTTTTAATAATTAAGAAACCAGGTTTGGACTAGCTTCCTCTGTTCCCAGTTGCCGAGTATGTTGAAGAAGATATGTGGTTCTCTTCCTGGGGAAGAAATGAAAAGTAGTACTAGTGTTACATGACTGAAAATGGTTTTTCCTTCAAAAGAGCAGCACTGAAATGGAAACTAACAACTCTTTGAAAAATGGCAGTGGATTTAATGAACTGTGACCATCTTTGGTTCTCTTGAGCTGTACAATTACTGATTCACCTGCAAGTTAATCTTTTACTGTGGTGGTGAAAATAGAAACTGACCTTAGTGGCATGTACCCTTCCCTTTTTCAAATCTCTATTGAGCATTTCTTAATATTACATTTAGGGCTACTGTGTGGGAGTTGGAATCTGCATTTTCTAAATAATCTTTCATCTTCTGCTTCACTATATAAAAATAAATTTAAAAATTCCATTATCAAGGTAATCATAACTGTCACTTGTGAGATGCAACAGAGATAGGAAATGTGAAGTAAAATCACAGAATCATAGAATTGTTTGTATTGGAAAAGACCTCTAAGATCATTAAATCCAAATGTTAATTCAGCACTGCCAGGTGCACCACTGAACCGTGTCCCTAAACATTACATCTATGTATCTTTCAAATATCTTCTACAAGAATAAATACATAAAACTACTGAAGTCCCTTCTAGTTTTTAAAAAAATGTCGTGTTTGAAAAGCACTCCCAATGCACTTTATTTTTTAATTTTTTGTTATTGTAGAGAAAGGAGACGTATCATCACTCTGAAAGTATTTCCATTTAAGAAGCTTCATGTCAACTATAGGAATGCAATAAGTCATAACTGAGATGTTAGAGAATGCTTTGCTAGCTTTAGTTTTGCATAATCAGAAAAACCTAAGCCCCATTTACATGAAAAGGATGCAAAAATAATCAATATTTTTCTAAGAAAACTCCTATTTAGAGACAGTTTATTAAAAGAAAGTTCTTTTTGTGATGTATTTGTCTCCCTACTAAAAATGTAAAATTAATTCTGTATGAAAAGTGCTGCAGGTGAAATATCATTGAAGAGAATGGTCTCCATTTTAAAGCATTCTTATGTTAGAGAAGAGCCTAGGATGCTATGGACTCTCGCCAAGTTGTGAGGAGGAAGGAAATAATTACTGTAATTACAGTAGCTTTTGTGATTAGAAATAAACATGTACACACTAAGCTGTTAGCAAACATGGGTAAGCTCCAAAGAGCTTTACTGCTTCCCCCTGAAGGGAAAGGCGATTCTTTTTTAAGCAGGCATTAAGCAAAAATTTTCTAAAGCAGAATGAATTAATCTACAAGGGGATAAATTATACTATTTATAACTGGAAGAAAGAGATAAAACTATACCAGAAATGTAACCGCACAGTTTGTGCTCATGTATGTGTGTTACATATTAAGGCATGTCCATGGCTGTAAGTACATTAAAATGTTAGGGCATTTTTCCCTGAAGGCCCTTTTTTGCTTTTCACTTTGTAAAGGAATGGGAAGCTCAGCCTTGAATGCTGTGAACGTGTTAATGCTGCTGGAGAAATTGAAGAGAGTTCCCCAGTTAGAGGCACAGAAGGACACAGTCAATTGGATACTGCAGGTACACAAAGGAGAGATAAGTATGACCTCATTTCAGTAGTGGAGAAAGCTGATATAATAGATGTTATGATTCCTACATCTAAATCTTACATATAATCCATTTACAGCTGCAATGATTTCTTGAGAAGTTTGATCTGTTACAGCATTGTATTTCTACTTGTACTTTTAAGTACTGGATCAATTTTTGCTTGGGTAGCTCATTCCAGTAATGACATTTTCATGAATATTTCTCATATAGCTGTTACAAAATAACCGCAAATAATGAGTAAAGGGTGTTCTGGGAGTGCACATCCAGTCTTGGGTGTTTCTGTTATTTAGGAATATTGTGTGGTTTAATCCATCTGAAAATCTGAAAAAAAGTGAAATGAAATACCATAAGTTTTAATCCTGTCTATCATAGAATGGATTGAGTTGGAAGGGACCTTAAAAATGACCAGGCTCCAAGCCCCTGCCATGGGCAGGGACACCTTCCAATAGACCAGATTGCCTACAGCCTTATCCAACCTGGACTTGAACACTTCCAGCATCGACAAATTCTCTGGGCAGCTTTTTCCAATGCTTATATACTGTGATATTGGAAATATATTAATCTATATTGTTATAAGAGCCAAGTTGCATTTTATTTTTAACATCTAAGCCTCTGTTTTCAGATGTTTGACATGGTGAAGAGATTGAGAGAAAAATCTAGTTTGACAACAGTAGGAGCTACATCAGGCTCAGAAGCAACAAAATGTGATGAGGTAATGATAAAAATAAAGCTTCACTGGAAGCCTTGTATTTAATGTTTTGAACAGCTGTTTTCAATAATGTGTCTAAATTTATTGTTGCCTAAAATGATGACTTTTCAAAATTGGTTTCTGATATGTTTTCTACAACTAGAATTTAGTTTCCAAGAATAATATTTTTAGTAAGTGAAATTTGTGCTGAACATGTTTAATGGAATTATTAGCAGCTAATGTAAGTTTGGTTGTACTTCAGAGTTAAGTGAGCAGTTAAGGGGGCTTAAGGAAGTAATTAGTACTCATCTTTCCATTTCTTGTCTTTGTGATTTGACCACCTTTTCTATTATACTGTCACTGTACAATAATTAGAAATGCAAATCCACTTTAAATGTGTCTTGTAATGTACATTATCTATCAAGAGGTTAATGTCTTTTGCCCTATAAAGACATGAGTCTTAAGTAATTATTCTGACTGTCAGTCTCTTTGCCCTTCCATCAAAATAACCTCTGAATCTAGTGGTCAAATGACACAATGAAATGGAGATTTCAAAGATTACTTTAGTCCCATGGAGTGATTGTGTTTTCAATTGGCATCCGAACAGAGAAGAAGAATCTAATTACCTTTAGCCAGTAAGTGAAGACAGACCAGTTTGCTCTTACACGTTTTGTTTGGCCACAGCTTGCTGCCAAGCAATCTCTTGGCTGGTCATTGCATGCCTAGTTCTAAACTTACCACACAGCATATGCTGTGTTTCTTTTTTGAGGTAGCTGTCATATGACATTTGGTAAGGTATCAAACAAAATACAAAAGTCAGTAAGAAATTAATGTCTTACAGTTCTACTTGTGGAGCAATTTGTTGTTTGATTCCCTGGAAAAGTGATGGTACTGTGAATGGAAACCTTGTGTATAATGTTGTATTTTTCCCTTAAGTAATTGGATGGGAAGAGTTAGGTTCTATATGTTTTAATAAAGTCTACCTGTGTTGTTTGAATTCTGCGTTTCTAAAGCATAGAAATACTTTGTTTATGGTTTTTGAAAATATGATACAGGAGTACATAGTGGAAGAACAATAGTTTTCCAGTGTACCATGAAGAATAATGAAAATACAATACACAGATGCATAAAATGCTGACACATTTGTTGTGTTCAAGATAAAATTTCCTTCAATTTCTGTAAGGGAGATATTGAATACTCAGTATGGTTTTAGTTAGGGGAAGAATAACAGAACTCTGGAGAAAGCTTTGATGTTCGCCTCACTAACATTTCTTAAGAACAGACAAGTACCTAATTGAAATGACTCGGGTATTATTGATCTTTGGCCTAGGGATTGTATTAGTCACCTTTTGTAAACCACAAAAGTCCAGTCTTAGTTAATGAACCTAGTCAACATTGTAAGGATTTGAGTTTATTTTTATTTCAGATAGCCATTAACTTATTTTCCTCATTAAAGTGTCATCAGTTAAGGAATTAGATATCAGTGGTTAGAACTCCTATAATGGGGAGTCTTCTCATTTTTTTATGTTCTTAGTTGCCTGTGATTTCTTTCTTCTCTTACTGTAAGACCCAGAGCACTCAGGATAAAGAGAAAGCTGAGCGGAAGAGAAAGGCGGAAGCAGCGAGGTTGCACCGTCAGAAGATAATGGCCCAGATGTCTGCCTTGCAGAGGAATTTCATTGAAACCCACAAGCTCCTGTATGAAAACACACTGGAGGCCCAGGGGAAAGATGATGCTATTATGGAAGAAGAAAGGTAAAAAAATTCAGACCTACTTGTAGTGTATGACCATGTTAGATATCTGGAAGAATTCAGTTTGTTTAGAAGATCCAGCTGGTTATTTATATCTGTGTCACTTCTGGTCTTCCAGCGTCCCTTCAGCAATTGATTACTCCAGAATTGCTTTGGGTCCCAAACGAGGTCTGTCTGTCACTGAGAAAGAAGTTTTGACCTGTATTCTTTGTCAGGAGGAGCAAGAAGTAAAGTTGGAAAGTGCTGCCATGGTATTATCTGCCTGTGTGCAGAAGTCAACTGCCTTAACTCAAAACAGGAGCAGGATTCTTGAACTCTCAGGAGGTATGTGATTTTTCTTCTCTTAGACTACAAGCAGTTCTGTACCTGGAGCTCAGAGTCTTTGAACCAATTAAACTCCTTTGTTTGGTTAGGTAAATGGCTTACCATACTTAAGAAAAAAGGGTGCAAACTTTTAAATTGCTTTGAAATCCATGCTTTAAAACTGAAATGAGAAGTATATGAAGATTCAGGTTTGTTGTTGAGGGAAATCAGAAAATGCTTTGATCTCACAAGACTTAATAAATCATGTAGATTTGGTGGAAGTAGTTACTTTGGAAAAAAACCAGGACTGTTCACAGTTCTTGTTTATTCAAGTACACGTGCAAATTTTCCCAATATGGAGGAAATAAATGAACATTATCAGAGGCCAGTATGCTAACCTGAAAAGGGTTAGGGTGTTTGTTTTGGTTTGGGTTTTTTTCCTTTATATGTCCAGGAAGTAATAAAAACAACAATATAAAAAAATTCTAAAAATCTAAACAAGGATCATATGATATCATCTGATGAGTGAACAAAAAATTGAATACAAGAAAGTTACACACAAAAGTTACATTTATGTAATAGCATATTGCTAGCAGGGAACACAAAGCCCAGCAGAATTCCTTTTGTAAGTAGCAGTAGACTAAACACGATGGAAATTTCATCCTACTTGTCCTTAGTAGTTTCATTTTCATTTAAAAATAAAATAAGAAAGACATTAAAAGCTTCAGTGACAGTGAATCCAGCCACAGATCCGTTCCAGTACAGAAGCACCCTTTCTTCTTTTTAGCCAATTTGAATTTTGGCATCTTTTTCTTTATATGGAAAACCTTCAGTAGTTTAAATGTGTACTCCTTGTTTCTGCTCTGCTGCATGGCTGGTCTGGGAAAGTTAGCCAGGTGGAGCTTTAATGTGACTGTGCAAACTGTAGGAAAATAAGATCTGAAATTCATGTTCTGTGTAAATTATTGTTCATTTCAGTTCATACTGATGGGAAGTTACGTTACTGTTCATTCAGTAATTTTTCTGCTGTGTTTCTAGATACACTAGATCCTCTCTTCATGCACCCTGACTTACCTTGTGGGACCCACACAGGGAGCTGTGGTCATGTAATGCATGCAGCCTGCTGGCAGAAGTAAGGATGTGTCTTTGCTGCCTTTTAATGGTTTTTAATTAATCTATTTTCCAAATCATCTTAAGAGTGCACTGAAAACAAAGTACAGTAAGTGAATATTTAATTAAGGGATCAAAACTATTTGCACTCATCTGAAAATGAAATATGGAACAAGAGATGTTTTGACTTGATGAAGATGATGATCATCAGAAGTTTTAGAGCCTTCTATGACCCAGAGAAGAATCTCTAAGGACTTACTAATTTATGCAAATATAAACAATGGAGTAAAACTGTTCAAGAATAAGAAACCATATTGAGTAGGTTTACATTTAGCAACAATACTCTGGAAGTCTGTCACCAGGTCAATACTTAAAGGGTGAAACTTTAAGTATTTAAGTATCTTTAAGTATTCCAGTGAGTGTTTAGAGGAGGTTCTAGCATCTAGAATAGCATATGAGGAATGTGAGTGGTTAGATCTACCAATATTTGTTTGTGACCCCTCCCATACCAGTGAAGAAACTCTTAATGAAAAGTAAAAGTGAAGAACTGATGTAATTTCTATAGACTTTATTGGATTTCTGTTGTTTGGTGGACCCACAGTTTAGACCAAGTGTTTTGGATTTGAATGCAACCTGAACATTAAAAGACTAGCTTGTAGGATACAATCATCCTGCATTTCACTCCACATAGGTCTGGCAAGTCTAGACTATATAATCAGTGTGAAACAATAATATAAATAATCCCACTGAAGTGTTTTCAGCAGATAGAGTTGGGTCATGCAATTACAAGCTGCTCTTCATATGACATTATGTTGCAAACAATCTCTTGAGGTTTGTTGTTTGTACATTCTACTTTAGAAAAATCTGACCAAATTTCTAGTGCTTAGCATTCACTTTTCACTTTTCTATATGTGTGTATAATGCTGGTTTTTACAATAAAACAGTACAGAATAAATAGGTGCACACACTTTAAATGAAACAGAAGTATGTTCCTTGAGTATAATACATCTGCTCTTGGCAGATCCATCTACATCTGTGTAGATCTAAGTAGTGCAACATTGGGGCTCAGCTCCCTTGCTCTTTTTAAGAAAAGATGACTTGCTGTGTGGTTTAATGGGATTAGAATGGACAACAGGCTCTTCACATGTGGTGTGGCACGGAAGGTTTGAGTATAGTCTTTTATTTATTACATAAGAGACATTCTAACTCACTAATACTCCTCCAAACTATGCCTGCCATACCTTTCTATGTGCAGCCTAAAAGTGCTGCAATTCTCTAGAACAGAACAAGTTGAAATGAGTGGAATATCCTTGTAGTTTTATGTATGATGAAGAGTAGTTGCTTGCAAAAACATTACTGTGGGAATGTGGGGAAAATAAATGTATGGGTTTTTGTTTATAACAAAATACTTCCCTAAATATTCTGTATTCGGTAGGACTTCTGCAGATGCCCCTGCACATACACTTTCTCTTCTCACATAAATGGGATTTTATTTTATTTAAGATGTATGGTGTAAAACAAAGAAAAAAAAATCTAGTTATTACCTTGGTGTAGAAGTTAGATAATTTCATCTCTCTCTAAGATCCTACATACTCCGTCTGAACATTAGGAATGAATTTGTATCCAGAGAAGATGATTTAAATGTTTGATCTTTTTGTTCCCATAGATACCAATGAGACAATAATGAAATTTGAAGGCTTACTGTATCCACCGAGGAGACAAAAATTATAATGAAACTTGTAAAAAGATCATAGTTGTTTTCTACTTCTTTTCAGTTTAAAATCGTTCAAAGTATGATGTTCTAATATATATGATTCTCTCTTCCTGTTAAAAGAAGGATACAGTTCCGCTGTCTAGTCATGAGACTTAGTAATTGCAATGAATAGCTGATTAATCATTTGTGAAATGTTAGCACTAGTGTTTCCTAAAGTTAAAGAACCACATGTTCAATACCTGTTTCAAATTTACTATAGTGAGTTGCATATGAGAGTTATTAGATAAGATACAGTGTTTTGTTGCATTGAAAATAAGAGGGAAGAGTAGAAAAATGTGAGGACTGCTTGTCTGCAAAATCTTAAAGAAATTTATAAGGATATTACAAGCAAGGAAAACTTGCCATCATTTTCCCATCAGTGATATTCCATGCCTTATTACATGAATTCATCTGTGTGCTCAAAGGTTTTGTTATTTTCACATCCAAGCATGTGGAAGAGTTAGAAATCAAAGGAAAAGATTGTTGGCTTGGATAAGTGTTTGCTGTATAATTACACTTTGGACCTTTTTGTTGATGTTGCACTTGAGCCATTCTGCTTTCTAGTAATTTCCTTTTTGATGTTGTAGGTACTTTGAAGCAATGCAACTGAACTTCCGACAACGTCTGCATGTTGAACAGATATTTGACTTGGAGAACGGAGAGTATCTTTGTCCACTTTGCAAATCTCTGTGCAATACTGTGATTCCTATCGTTCCACTGCAGGCTCAAAAAATAAACAGGTGAAATACCAGGTTGGATAACCTCTAATTACAAAAAAAAAAGGAGAAATGTTACTTTGGGGCTGGTCAGCTTTTCAAAGTTTTGGAAGGAAAACTTGGTTTGAGCTTTTTCGTCTGTATAAAATACTGCAAATCTCCTTATTTATTGTTTAGCCAGTATATTCTTTTGGCAATAAGTCTTATATTTTTAATAAAACATTTTTGGGTTGTCTATTCTTTGGAGCTGAAATCAAATGAGAAAGTACCTAGACCTAGTATTTAGCTTTACACTCCATTTTATATTGTTTGCTCAAAATTTCTAAAGCCACTAAAACCCAGCAAATACTGAGTTAATGTGTTTGGATCTAATCGTGCCCTCTGCTTTTTAAGTTAAGGTCGTTCTTTGAGTGTTAAAGTAAAACCTGCTTTCTATTTTTGTTTTCAGTGAGGATGCAGAGGCAGTAGCTCAAATCCTGTCCCTAGCTAGGTGGCTGGAGACTGTCACAGTCAGGATATCAGGCTACAGCGTGAAAAATGCTAAAGGTTTGTTATCTTAATTTTTAAGCTATTCTTTTAAGCTGTGGGATGTATGTCAGTACATGTTTTAACTAGTACCAGCAGAAAACTTCAAATAAAGAATACATTTTGCTCTCAATCAAAACAGTATCAAATAAAGCCGAGGATAAAAGTTATTGCCCTTTCTGAGTTGATTACTTGATTTTAGTGCCCTCACCAATTTTCTGGCTTTTGTTAAATTATTTCCATCTTCCCTGTAGAAAAAAAATTACATGCACTTGGAGAGAATGCCAACAGACTAATGCTCATGGTTAATTAAACTTTTGTATGGGCTGTGAGGTAGTAAAAAAGAGAGCAACTAATTTATAAAGGACAAAATGAAAGTAGGTATGAGTATTTAGAAAACAGAAGGCACAGAGAATCTACTGTTTTGGGGAATAGAGGCAAATGTTACTTAAAGGAGGAATCATGGAATATAATCTGGTTGGTGAGGTGTGTTTGCAATTATTCTCAAATCAATTTCAAATAAAAGGACGACTCCTTTTTTTAAACTGCTGTAAAAACTGTAACAGCTTTTTTGCTTTTTAATGCATATGTATTTATTTTTTTCCTGGAAGGAGAGAAACAAAATCTTCCACCTTTCACCAACAAGGGAACAGGAAACTCAGCTTTGGAATTCCATTCCATCCTTAGTTTTGGAGTTCAGTCCTCGTAAGTGTTACTGGAAGTGTTCTCTACACTATATTAATTTTCCCTTCAATATCCCAGGTATACTTCAGAATTTGTATTGAAGGAAAGACGTGTAATTTGTTTGGTCAGACTAGGAGCTTACTTACTCTTTTCCATAAACATTCACGGAATATTGAATCTGTGAGTAGCTAGGTGAACCTTTTGATCAAATCCAGTCTGGTACTTCTTATGTTCTTGGTACAAGGCTAGGAGTCTGGAATCTTCTAATCCACAATTCCAGTGATTTGGGTTACTTGCTGTGCCTCTAGGCAAGTTATTTATCATCTGTTTGTCTTAATTTTCCTGCTACACATCTGTTTTGGGCATAGATTTCAGTGGTTTTGGACATGATGATGGAATGTGGATCACTTAGAGGAATAGGGCTGTTGTCTGTTTCTATTCAACATCTTTTCTAAATTAAATTCAATGTCAACATTGAGTTTGAGACGGCAATTAGTGATCATGTTCCACGTTACTAATTGTAACATTAAGCATGTTCAATTCCAGTGGGCAAAAGCATTTGCCCACTAACTAAAACAGAATGAATGGGTAGATACTTTTCAAGTGAGCTCAGCTGTCCGTTAGTTCTTTTTAGATCATGCTGTAAGTATTCTGCTACTTCAGACTGACATTATAGTTATGCAAAGTACCCACATGTATCTTTTATTTGTTTTAAAAAAAAAAAGTTATCAGAAAGTTGAATCAGATTTTTTCTTGATAACTGATCTTCTTGGGAAAGAGTCTGTAGTTCAAACTTAAACCATGATGTTTAAGTGTGAACCTGGCTAAACCCCATATTTTGTGGTACAGTTGTTTTGTCCATAAAGATATGGAGAATTAATAGGAATGTCATATATTTCTGTTAGAAACTTCTGTCTCTGATTTGGAAAAAAAGACTCACAGGCCATTAAAACTGCTAAACACTTGTTTACATAAAACTGCATTTACATAAACTTACCTAGTATAATTTGAAAAGAGCTTAAATGCTAAAAAGTGTTTAAAAAACCACTTGAAATGTCTTCCATTTTTAGCACCTTATTATTTTTACTTCAGGACATAAAATTATAGTTTCTTACAATGTTTATTTTCATCGTATTTTCCTTCAAAATGTTTGCGTTTTTCTAATGTGAATTACAATGTAATACACAGAAATAATATCTTCTGGCCTGGCAGCTCTTAATCTCTCAATTTGTAAAGCCTTTTTTGTCAAGGTACTTGTTTACTGCTGAAAACTAGGGATTTGTTTCATCTCTTCCAGACAAAGGATCTGTGTTTACAATATTTCTTTCATAAATAACTGTCGTGGTTTGGACTTAGACTTCATTAGTGATTAATCAGTAAGTAATTAACACTATTAATAATTATGACTGAAGTTTTCTTGTCTTGGTTTTGCAGAGCCAAGTACTCAAGCAGTATCAAGGAGATGCTTATTCTCTTTGCCACCACCATTTACAGAGTTGGGCTCAAAGTTGCTCCAAATGAAGCTGATTCCAGGATTCCTATGATGACCTGGAGCACATGTGCTTTTACCATCCAGTGTATAGGTAAAGCATAATTTCAGTTTATTCCTTCTCATCAATTGAAAACGTTAGAGTTGCTTGATTGTTTAATTTTACGAAATGTGATTGTACAAATAATAGTTCTACATAAGTACAAGCCATATGTAGTAGTATAGCAAAGTAAATTATATATAATTGAATATATATATATTCTCTATAAACCAATATAAATAATAGGATGTTTTTCTTAGATAGTACCTCATGAAATATGGTATGGAATGCCAACATTGTGTTTAATTTGAGACAGCAGTTAGTGACCATGTTCCACATTACTAATTTAACATTGAGCATGTTCAGTTAATAGCTTCAAGCTGCCAAAGATCATTGACCTGCAGGCATCTCCTAGGCTAAATATCCAATAGCTGTGAAATAGTACTCCCTTCTCATTATTTGTTTTTGTCTGTATTCTTAAAGAATTTTTGTGGGATTTGTAGAAGAAAGTCTCTTGTATTTTGAAATTGCTAAGTAGGTACCTTTTTCATTATTATTCCTTCAGAACCAATGCACTCAGGGAGGAAAGATTAACTGTATTCCAACCTGGGAGTTTTGATTTCAAAATATTTCTGTTAAACTGCAATCAAATGCAGTAGTGCAAGTTTTGCCAGGTTGCCAAGTTAAGTTATGGCTGCCCCAACCATGGCAGTGTTGGAGGCCAGGTTGGATGAGGCCTTAAGCAACCTGGTCTAGTGAGAGTGTCCCTGCCCATGGCAGGAGAGTGGGAATTAGATGGTCTTTAGGGTCCATTTCAGCCCCTTAACATTCTGTGATTCTATGGTACATATGAGGGTAAGGTGGCTGCATAGCATCTCTGTAAATGTTGCTTGATGGTTTTGAGCATTGCATAAGGGTAACTGAAAATAAATCTGAATCCATAGAATGAATATTTTATCATCATTTATGTGAAGCAGCATTACTTTAAATCCTTAGTTTGCAAGGTCTAAATACTGAAAATTTTAAAAAGCTTGCTACAATAATTTGTCTTGGAAATTATTAGTGCCCTTTAAGACAGGTTTTCTTTTCAAGAGAATTCTCTTATAACAGGTTGAGCTTTAAAAAGGAGTGTATTTACTAAGAATAAATTAATATTAGGTTGTGTAGAAAAAAGCTCTTAATTTTTTCTGTTTAATTTTAAGAAAACCTCTTGGAAACAGAGGGCAAGCCTTTATTTGGATCTCTACAAAATAGACAGGTATGGATGAGCAAGATGTGCAATATATTTTAAACGAAGTTTATTTATAATATACATGCATCTATAAACTGTTGAAACTGCTAACATCAAGGTCATTCTCTGCTGAGGGATATCTCTCAATGTTTGGATTCATAGCATAAGGGGCACTTTGAAAGAATAATATGTCTGCTTAAATATGGGTGTTGATAATAATTTATAAATGTCTTTTATGTAGAAGTAGATATGTTTTTACAGTTCTGTATCACTACTATATTTAGCCTTTTTTCCCATTCATTTTCTCTTGCGCTCTAGCACAGTGGCCTTAAAGCATTAGTGCAGTTTGCAGCTGCTCAGAGAACAACATCCCCACAGGTCCTGATTCAGAAACATCTGATTCGTCTTCTAGGAGGTACTGTGGTCCTTTTATTTACTACCTTTTGTGTTGCTGAAGTTTCTATTCCAAAGTGGCACACAGGTTAACACAGCACAGAAGCAAGGGTTGGAGTACTTGAAAACAGTGTTCCCTTCAGTTGCCTGAAATCAAAGGGTGTAGAATGAGCTCACCCCAGATTACCCAAACCTGCAGATACTCAAGTCTGGAACAGGTGGATACCAGCTGTTTCTGGCAATGTTTAGTATTACTCAAATTCTCTTCTGAACAGGTGAATAAAGCTACAAAATAGGTATTTCTTAGTTGTGAGACCTCATCTTCTCAGCATGGAGAAGAGAAGGGTCTGGGGGGGCTTCATTGCAGCCTTCCAGTATCTTAGGAGGGCTTATAAAAAGGAGAGAGGGACTTTTTATAGAGATAGAGAGGGGCAGGACAAAGGGGAATGGTTTTAAACTGAAAAAGATTAGGTTTAGATTAACTATTAGACAGAAATTTTGTACTGTGAGGGTAGTGAGGCACTGGAAGAGGCTGTTCAAAGAAGCTGTGGTTACCCCATCCCTGGAAGTATTAAAGGTCAGATTGGATGGAGCTCTCAGCAACCTGATCTAGCAAGTCACATTCCTGCCTTTGGCAGAGGAGTTAGAACTGGGTCATCTTTAGGCTCCCTTCCAATGCAAACCATTCTATAATTTTGTGACTTTCAGTACTTTCAAAAGACTGCTTGAAGCTGAGATTAAGATATCTCAGTCTCAGGGAAGGCTAGTTTGTAGCTTCCCCCATGTTTCTTATTGATTGGCTTAGTATGGTGGCCTTTGTTAATCCCACTCTCTGACTTGCTTTCTATAAGATCAGACTCTTAGGTGTGGTTCTTAGGCTTTTGTATTGGGTGAGGTTGTGAGGCATCTAGTGTTGAGGTGTCTTAAGGGCCTTCATGCCTAACACCGTGTGTGAGTTATTACAGCTGGAGAAGTAAACATTTATGTCTCAGAATTTTGAAGATATATTAATTAATATTATCAGCTATTTGGGTGTGTGGAAATAGCTAAACATGCACAATCAGTTAAATCAATGCATTAATTAAATAGATCCTTACTTTAGAGATCTGGACCTTTGTTGGATGAAAACACAGAAATGATAGAGGTTGTAAAATCAGATTCTGATAGTACAGTTCAATCCAAAAGAAGAAAATACGTGTTAAACATATAACTGATACCTTTATTTTGTAGTTCTCCTACCAAACTTTAAAGGGGAGGACACTCCATCCCTCTTAGAAGTAGATATGTTCCACATTTTGGTAAGCAGGTTCATTTTATTCTTCATATTAATACTTTCTTTTAAGTGTAAATTCTTGTGTACTGTACTCTGTAAATAGTATCTGTTCACTTGCATGAGTCAAATGATTATACAAGAGCAGCAATCAAATGATTACGTGTGAGTTCTATATATATTTACTTCTAGTTCTGCTAACTTTCAAGTCTTTGATGTCTTGTTCTTATTAAATTTCATTCTTACAATCTCAATCTTCTTTTTACCACTTCCATTGTTACTAAGCATAAAAAAATAAACTTAAGAAATGCACTCAGTTTTTTCCCTTGCTTACCCCTCGTCTCAATCAGTATCTCATACCTTCTGATTTCTTCATATTGACTCTCATTACCTTCTGTATTTCTTTTACCCTCTTAATACGAATCTGTATTGTAGATTTTTCTGCTGTTAAAAAAACCCCAAGCAAGCAGAAAACAGCCAACAAAACCAAACTCGCCTAATAAAATCTGTTTTGCCCTGGCTGCCCTTCTATCTAATGCTTGGTCTCATTTCCCACTTTTTTCAGTGTGCTTTGTCTTGTGTCAAAGAACAGAAATTAAGCTTTTTAGGAACTGGGCGTAGTGTATCTCTAAAGTGGCAATTACCATGCAACTCTGCCTGAGTTTCCTACGTGCCCTAGTGCACAAATGGTTAATACTTTCCAGTGAGTTTTTGCAACGCTTTGAATTAAAATTAGCAAGATAGATTAACATGCCCAGACTACAGAAATAAAATACAAATGTATGGTAAGAGTATAATTGCTATCCTTGTATCTATTATGGAATTTTTGACAGTTTAGTATTTGCCTCCTCCTTTTCACTGTAGGTGGGAACTGTGTTATCCTTTCCATCTTTATACTGGGAAGATGCTGTAGACTTGCAGCCTTCATCAGTTAGTTCAGCCTATAACCACCTCTACCTCTTCCATCTGACAACACTGGCACACATAATGCAAATCGTCATCTCTTCAGCAACAGGTGATGTGTATTTGTGTTGCATTTTTCTGGCATTTTTACACAATTTCTTAAAAATAATGGATTGATAGCATTAGTATCTTCCAGGTATAAATATCCTCATAATGAGCGACACTTAGGCCTAGGTAGTAATAACTTTTCTGGTAAAAATTAAATAGCTCTACATTAAGTTCAAAGCATTTCATTATATCACTTCTGTGTGCTTAGGTTAAGAAAACAAAATAGGTATTGATATGCTAGTACTTGCTCCAGTCAGCCAGTCATTTCAGGGAAGTAACTTTCCCTTCTTCACTCCTTGTAGGAGAATCAAAGTTCTGCTAGCATCACTGAGCTGCACAGTGATAATCAATATGGATTTGGGAAATAAAATTTTCTTTACCCTTCAACTTAGTAAATACCCAGATCCGAAGTACAGAAACCTGTAAACTGATAGGAGAGAATTTAATTTTCTCTCTGTTTCATAACATTGTTAGAAATTGCCAGTAGCCTATAGACTTTCTAGCTAGTACTTTGTTTTTTCTTCAGTATGATAGGAATTAAAAAAAAAATCTAGACGTTTTAAAAAATTCCTGTGGCTTAAGCTATGTAGGACTTCTTCAAAAGTTCAAGGGAAGAAAGCAGTTTTTACATGAGGATAAGCAGTGAGGGATTAGTCCTGAGTCTTCCTTACAGCATTCAGTCTTAGGAGAACATTTTTAAGACAGAAAACAGCAAGTAAAAAAGCATTAAGCAAATTAAAGTGGAATTAATTTTGTAATGTGATTGAATAATAACAAAAAAGGTTTTCCTGTTTGTAAGAGAGAAGTGTGTCAGGATGGAGTGCATTTACAATGGATTCATCTTTTTGTGTGCAGAATCCCCTGCTGCTCACTCATCTGACAACAGTGAGGAGGCACAGTCTGCACAGTCTTTCTGTAGAGAGATTTGCCGGTACACCGGTGGGTAAGTAACAGTTCAGTTGTAGTGTTACATTTTCCTGGAAAGACAGCAGTCCACAGGATTGACCAGTACAACACAAAGACAGGAAAAAAATTACTCATTTCGTACGGGGAGTTAGCCCAGTGCCTTGTGCTTTCTTCCCATGCTCCTGAACACTGGTGGAAGAAATGCTTTCAGATAAAGTGGCTACTTCTTGTGAGCTGAAGAGTAAATCACTAGCCTGAGGATGAAACAATACCTGTATCCATTGTGGAGAGAAATATGTCCAACCGCAGTATTTATTTTTCTGTTGTTTTTATTATTATGGTTTAGATCTCTTGTGTTGTAAATGGAATCCAGAAAGAAGGAAGTGGTCCTACTACAAGAGGTGGATAAGTGTAAAGCTGAACATTGTTCCTTATTTGAGTGTTAGTTCCCATTTTTCAGACTTTCCTGACAGCTACAGCTGTCTAATTTGAAGATTTCATACAAGTGTGGTTCATAAACTCAGTAGTCATTCCTTGGGCAGAGGGGAAGTTGGAAGTTACGTGCTGGTGGCTGTGTTTCACAGAATTTGGGATACATGTAGGTTGCTTCTACACAGCTACCATTCTACCAATGCTGGCCAGAATGTGACAGTGCTAGAATGATTTCCACTATGAACTACTAGAGCTATTTCTCATTTGTGTTTTACAGTTGCTTTAGTCAGGACATTCCAGGCTGGCTTGTGTGGGATTGTGTTAAAAAAGGCATCATGCCTTACCTTCATTGTGCTGCTTTATTTTTTCATTATTTGCTGGGAGTTTCTCCTCCTGAGGAGCTACTACAAGGTAAATATGAGAAAACAAATGTATGACCTTCTTTGTCTTGAAAGAATTTTTAAATATTCACAATAACTTAACAATAGTCAATACATGAAATTAAGACTTGGAAAGTAAAGGAATTACTAATTTGTAAAGGAAGAGGCAAGCATGTGAAGCTGAGTTGTCTTGGCCTTCTTTGCCTAGAAGAGCATTACTTCTGAGTATATGGGAATTATCAGTGATGTGTTGATAGTAAGTACTTGTTGATAAAGATTCAGCAGTTTAAGGATAATTTCAGGAATTTAGGTTACGTCACCTGAGAAATTACCTGAAAAATATTTTAGAAACTCAGTGTTTTTGTGTAGTGCTAATGTTGGTAAACACTAAAGATACAGGGATTGAGCAAAACAAAGCCAAATAGATACAAAGCACATTATAAAACTTAAGCCTCTTATTGAAGGATCCTGATGCATTGGTGATATTAACCCCAAAAATAAATATCATGTGTCAAAATGCAGTGAAACACAGAATCATCAACTATTTGGAAAGAGGGACAATGATTTTTATGAATAAAAGACAAAATATAACATGTATAATATATGAAAACAAAAATGCAAAGTTGATTTATATAAACTGTCAGCTAAGTTTGAATTTTATTCTGATATGCAAATCAAAATCTCTACACATTGGGATATGCTGTTATCCTTACCAGGAATCTGGATCTTTGATTCTGTAGGGAGGAGTCTTTCTGGTGACCCAACAACATAATTTTCTTTAGCAGACAATAAATGATTGCCCAGCAAACTATAAAATTACCCCAATTTTATGTAATGTTAGGTCTGACTTGATTACAGAGAAATTTAATATCATTGAGGACTATCATAAAGATAGTGAAAAACTAAAATGCAAGTACAGAAATCTACTGCACTTGTGTTACATATTATGCAGTAATTTAAGCAAGGAATTCTGTTATTACAGTAGCTTATGCATTAAAAATACTTAATATATATCAAATTTGTTTAAACAGCTCCTCAGCTAATCCAAATTATTATAGCTCTGATTAAGTTGACAGAATAATCTCCAGTTGTACTATATAGGATCTGTGCTGAAGCTGTAGGATACAGACTATTCAATGGAACAGGGATCAGGAGATTTCCAGTTTTGAGTGAATTTTTCAGCAGTGCTGAAACACTTAAACAGTTGTTCGTGTCTTCTTTTGCAGTTTCTGAAGAAGGGCAGTTCAAGGCACTTTGTAGTTACCTCTCTCTACCTACAAATTTATTCCTGCTCTTCCATGAATATTGGGACACAGTAAATCCACTGCTCCAAAGGTACTGACTGGGACTGGACAGGCAGTGTTTTTCTGTTGTGGTAGCCCTGTGGGAATTCTGTGTCAAAACTGACAATAAACAAGGTCAAATTCATACTGAAGTTCTAAACATTTTGCACAGGTACACTGAATCTCTTAAAACACTTCAAAAACATAAAGCACTCTCTATTTCATGATAATTCTAATATTAAATAATTACAGTTTAAGGGACTAGTACTTGCAGACGTATATGAAATCATACACACAGAAATTATTTTAAACCTTTGCTTGTTTGATATGCCAGTCCATGTTCATTTGCCCATTTTTAGTCTGTCTACAGCAAAAGTGCTGATTACATGAGCTATAAAATGAGAATGTAGAAAATCACATAGCTGGCAGGGTGAGGCTTTGTATTATTTCCTCTCAGCATTTGTGAAATAGACTGGTGGATGGTGAAATTAGCTAAATGGTTAAAAGGTACAGTTTGAGCATTACATACATTGCCATCTGCAGTCATGGAATCATAGAATGTTAGAGGGTTGGGAGGGACCTTAAAGATTATCTGGATCCAGCCCCCCTGCCATGGGCAGGGCCACCTTCCACTAAACCAGGCTGCTCCAGGGCTTACTCAACCTGTCCTTGAACACTTCCCGGGTTGGAGCATCCACAACTACTTTGGGCAGCCTGTTCCAGTATCTTACCATCCTCAAAGGAAAGAATTTCTTCTTAATTTCTAACTTAAATTTCTCCTCTTTCAGTTTGTGAAGGTAGTAGTAAAGAAAACATTCTTTCTTTAGTAATAAAGAAAGAATTGGTTAAATTCTGCAGTCAAAACCTCAAATTAAGTAAACAGACACACAATCTCCCATCCCCAATGAAGAATAATCTAGCTATATTATGTTGGAGAATGTCTCTATATTTAACATGACCATTTGAGCACCTGGTGGCAATAATGATTATTCCTGGTTATTGGCAGAATTCTCTGACTCACATTAGCTTTTACTGTATTGCTGTATGGTTGGGTTTTTTAACCTCTAGTTGGTTTAAACTTTGTCTAGATTTCTTCAATTTAGGGACATTTTGAACTGTTGATTTCCAACAGTCCATATAGCTGATCTAAACAGTTCCCTACATACAGTTTTATTATCATCAATTCCACTTGTAGTATGTATTATTACTTATAAATTAATAGATTAATTTTTACAAGTAAACTATTAAGTAAGTTTGTCTTACTTGTTCCTACATATTTGCGTAAAGATATAGAAGTGCTTCTAAGAGAACACAGGAGATGGTGCTTGTGAACACTGGGAAAGATCACTAGAAGCAGGATTAACAAATAGTTACAGTGCTCCCAGTCAGAAAAAGAGGTTTCAAGTAGGAGGCTGCATATTTAATGTAATAGTAACAGTTGCCAAACCATCATGCAGGTTCCCCATATGTTTTTTCACAGAATCTTATTTCAGAAGACTAAATTTGATGATTGTTGAGAAATGTGTTAAATGAAGCATACTAGATTGACCATCTGCTGCAGTTCTTTCTCCCTTTTTTTTTTTTTTTTTTGTAGAAATAACTTAAAAGACATCTTAAACATACCAGTTCCTCTGTTCAGTAACTGGCCAATACCTGCCCATGTTTTTATAGACATGTTTGGCCATTCTAAGCAAGCACACATCATGCAATAAACCATTGTAAAATAACCATTAGGTTATTTAATAAAAACAGCAATTGCTTTTCTATTAGAATGTACAATATTTATTTATGCTGTGTCTTGTAGCACATGAATTTCAAAAGGTGCTGTGTATTGTAGCCCACCTGGAGAAGAGAAACTGAATATGTCTGAAGACTACTTGCATTTTTTAGCTCTGTGTAAATCATGTGTTTTCATGTGCATTATGATAATTTAAAGTGGTTTTTTACATTGGTTTTTCCTCCTGTATGCAAATTTAAAACAGTCTCCTGAAGAAAACTATTAAAAAGAACCCTGTTTTTTGTTGCAAAGTTTTAGGTAGAACTATCAATGCTTTTATCAGTATTTTGTGTTTGCTTATCACTTACTAGTTTTGTTTAATGAACCTAAATGTATATTTTTATCAAATGCTGTCATCTGCAAATGTTTGTTTGAAATAGGTGGTGTGCTGATCCAGTGGTGTTAAGTTGTTTGAAAGGGAAAAGCATTGCAATAAGGTAAGTTTGTTGTTGTTGTTTTCTTCTGTTTTTTGACTTAAAACACTGAAAGAATGAAGTGCTTGTTGTGGGCAAGTTAGAGACTTCATGTTTTATTCCTTCTGCTCTCCTACTAGAAGTACATTTGTCTTTAAATGTCTTCTTTATTATTCCTCATACACTGACTCTTCATAGAGATCGTACAACATTGTTAGACAAGTAACCTGTCCTGCTGAAGGAAGGAATAAAAGCTAACTGAAATACCTGAAATGCCTTCATATATGTAGGTTGTATGTGAAATTTAAGTTCAACACCTTTGCTGGGATATAGAGATGTTGAAGCTCTCATGTGGAGCGTCTCGCTTGGGTTCCCAGGACTGAAGAATTGCTCTAGAATTGTGGATTTTTGCAGAAATGTCCTAAAACTTAGCAGGGATTCTATATATTCCATTGTTTACTTTGATCTTTATTATTCTCATAATAGTTCTATTCCACTTACCCAGGTATCCTAGAAAAAGAAATCATTTAATAGAGCTTCCTGAAGACTACAGTTGCCTTCTGAACCAAGCCTCTCAGTTTAGGTAAGATGTGGCATATTTAGTTGTCTTGTTAGGTGTTTTGTCACTTCGTGAATTTTATATTCTTGCAGATACTGCAACTGGTGTTGAAAGAATACAGAAATTATTTTGAAGGCACTGTTATGGTTATACTGGCCAATACTAGCACCTGTTCATTTTAAATGTGAAACACAACAGCTTCCTAAATGAAGCCACTTGTGTTTGATAAGACGGCATATAAAATTTTTATTGCTTATTCTGCTGGTCATTTTTTTCCTGTGCTGTGTGCATTTGGTTTGGCCATAAGCCTGAAAATTATTTTTGCACTGGACACAACAAGCCCAGATGATGGCACTGTTTTATGCCAAGAAGAGTGAATCATAGGATAATTGAGGTCAGAAGGGGCTTTTGTTGATCATCTAGTTCCACCTCCTACTCAAAGCAGATATCTTGCAGATAAATCATTTCAAGCAGTGTGAAAATACAACATAAGGAAACAGATACGTGAAATGGTTGTGCTGTAATATGTCTTAGGTTTTTGTTTGATTGTGATTTGGGATTTTTAATTGTTTGGATAGGTCTCTTTGGGTTTTTTTAGGAACATTAACTTTAGCTGACATTTGGTTACACTTCTTACAGGTGCCCACGGTCTTCTGACGATGAACAAAAACACCCAGTATTGTGTTTATTCTGTGGGGCAATGTTGTGTTCCCAGAATACTTGCTGTCAGGAACTGGTGAATGGGGAGGAGCTGGGAGCCTGTACTTCTCATGCTCTTCAATGTGGAGCTGGAGTCTGCATGTTTCTCAAGTAAGTAGCCAGCATTCAGTGTGTTAAAGAATAAAGGGGAGTGTTAGAAGGACAGAATTCACAACATTGTCAAAGCATTTGATTCTTTTTGTCTGAGGTAAAGAAGCATTACTTTGACATATATTAAGACTCACCCAAAAGGGAAGAGCCTGCTTGGAGTTGTATTTTAAATGTAGCTATTCTTTTCTTTAAGAATCAGGGAATGCAAAGTTGTCCTCATTGAAGGTAAAACCAGGGGCTGCTTATATCCTGCACCCTACTTGGATGAATATGGAGAAACAGATCCAGGTCTAAAGTAAGTAAATGTTTGACTTCCTACCTTTCCATTTTATCTCTCTTTCTTTCTAACGCTCACTGGACAACACAGTCTTCTGGCTAGTGTGTACAGCACTGTATGTAATGTGTGTCTTGCCTGGAGTACTGCTGGCAGTTTCCAGTCAGGAATGGGTAGTTTATAATGAGAAAAGACACTTTTTTGGTACTGTTAGCCTTTCTTTCTTTTCTCAAGAATGCTTTGTATGCATTTCATCAGAAACATGTGAGAACTGCCATTGCTGAAGTGTCTTCATAGACATGGCAGTTATTGCTTGTCACAAGTAGAGATATTTTTACATTTCCAATAGACTTGTTGGAATTTAATTAGTATTTAATTAGTCTAGTGTTAATGTTAGCCTTTTAATTGGACAGTTTATCAGTTGCTATTCTGATATGCTAACTGGTTGTTCTCTTTTCCTCTCTGAAGAAGAGGCAATCCCCTGCACTTGTGTCAGGAGCGTTACCGGAAGCTCCATCTGCTGTGGCAGCAGCACTGCATCATAGAGGAGATTGCCAGGAGCCAGGAAACGAATCAGATCTTCTTTGGATTCAACTGGCAACTGCTCTGAGTCTCTTTGATTCTAGTGAAGACTCTTACCTGTGGCAGTGCTTTGGAAAAGGAAAGGAGGATGGCAGTAAAAAATCTACTCAAGTGGTTTCTGTAATTCAGACAATTAATTGATGGAATCGCTAGGTTGGATGTATCACTGATGCATTAAAACAGAAACTCATATCATATATTTTCCTCTTTTTTTCTTTCCAAAAAAAAGGAAAACCACTTTCTATAATTATTACTGAACCAGAAATATTTCCATTTTTTTCAGAAGTTTGAATTGTTTCACGTGTCTTCATGAGGACAGTTCCCAAGTGCTGTGTTTCAGAGCACACACCACATTTGTCTTTTCCATGCCTTGAGAACATATCTAAATGGTGTTGCCAAGGAAAACCCTCCTTTACTTTCTTCCTGGGTTCTTTTCCCAAGCTTAGTGAAGCTCTAAATAGATCGAGATAATATTGGAGTGAAAGTGGTGCCAGGTCTTTAGTCACCTGTAGCAACACCTACAATAAAGAATAAGTGTTACAGAAAAAGCTTGCATTCAGATATACCTTGGGATTTAATGAAGAGTTTTCATTGGTGAATTCTTTAAATGAGAAGTGTTGGATAGAAAGTGCATGGGGGGATTACCATCTTGCTTGTTGCATCAAAAAATTAGGTCTGTGCTTTTCGTGTTGCCAGAACTGCACTTTATCTAATGAATTTATCCTCCATTAATGTGTACCATAAGAGATCTGGGGCTTCACTGTTTGCCTAGGTTGTGGTTAGTTTTACTTCCCTTACAGTTTGTCTTCTGAGACGTTCCCCAAGAATCAAAAGTGAAAACACTGCAGGTAGGTAGTTGTAGTGTAGCTCTGTAAGCTGAACAAGAGCCAGAGACCTCAGTAAAGTAAATGGCCTTCAAAGCTCTCACTGGACTAAAGGCCCAAAAGCAGCAAGTTTTAGAATCAGAAATAAGTTTGCCCATATCTGAAGGATTTTTCACTCATCATCCTCTGTCACTGTTGTTTGGAGCATGTTTTGGACTCTGCATAAATCAACTGATGTGTTTTGAGAGGCATGTTCAGTGGTTCAGTGCCAGGTGGAGCAGGAAAGGGAAGAAAAGGTGGCTAAGTCTGTGTCTTTACCCTTCAGTAGTTAATAGCACATTGTGATTGAACTCTCTCTCAATGATATATGATTGTGCTTCAGTTTTAAATGTTTGTTGTTCTGTTTTCTGAATTTCAGCCATAATATACATGAGAGAATTTGTAATGTGATGGGTAAAAACTCTTTCCCAGGAGATGCCATTTCCATGTGAAAGTTTGAAGTTGTCACTACCCTCAATTTCCCTGCCCCTTTGCTATTTGGATTCTTTTGTGCCATTTTAATAAGACTTTCAAGGGGACGTTTTCAGATTTGTGTCTTGACTTTGTTTTTGTATGATTTTTTTTTTTGTTTTCTTTTCCGACAATTACATGAGAGATAGTAGAATCACGATTAATGATTTAAATTTAAATACCATTCTTCTTGGCTCTTTTAAAATGTTTTTAGAGTGTGTATGTATGAGTGCACTGAACAGCACCATAACTAATCTAAATATGGAATACCAATGATCTCAAATATTGTTCTGGTTTCAAATACTCTTTAAAAACTTTTGCTGTAATCCTTCCCCAGTGGTATAAAAAGTTGGCTTAGGTATATTTTCCAGGTATTCTGTTTCTTGAAATTAAGATCATTCTCATTATTTTGATTCTATCAGATTTAAAACCTGAATATTAAACTCTATAAAGACAAGCATTAATTCTTTAGTCTTCTCTAAAACGTTTGAAACACATACTGAGTTTAGAACAGTTGTAATGAAAACTTGCATGCAGTGGTGATTTTTATGTCATAAAAACACTGCTTACCAACAAAAATACTGAATTAAGACTGGCAAATGTCTCATTGGTACCAAACCTGTATTCTCTTACTGTTTCCCTCTGATATTAACGTATTCAGTTATCAAAACCTTTCAGTTATCTTGCACTTCACAGATACAAAAATTCCATTAGTCAATATACAGTAAGATTGCTTTATTTTGTTTTCTGTCTGAACTGTAATACACAAGGACAGGAGCTGGTAAGAGCAGGTGAGCTCCTTTAGAGCTCTGGAAATCTCTTTGTAGCTAAAGAAGGGGGAGAGGAAAGTTGCATCTTTCTGTATGTTTGCACATACTAATTTAGCAAGTGGGCTCCCGTATCATTCACTGACTAGTGTGGTCATCTTTCATTTCATAAATTACTATGCAGTTTTGTTCACTGTGAGTATAATCTGTATTTAGTGACCGCAAGATGCTTATGCCACTTATTTCTGTTCCATCCAAGCTGACAGAAGTTATTTGATAATGCACATACTGGTATCTTAAATTGCAAAAATGTAAATTTGAAACTTGTATAGTGTTCTTGTGCTTTTGAAATAAAATATCTTGTATATGTATATTTAAAAAGAAAAAGAAAATAAAGTAACTTCTCATAGATTATTCAGTTTTTATTTGAAGGCACTTTGACACCTTACAGTTCGTTTTAGAAGTGTGTTATAGTGGTGTCTGTCAGTATATGAAAGGAGAAGAGCTGGTAAATGGCTGATAAAATATCAGTTATCCATGTAGGCTGTATCATGGTCATAGTGTAAGGAATGGTGACATGCTTTTTCTTATGTAAAGATACACTCCACTTGAAACTTACCTTAGTATTTTACAGATGCAAATTCCTGCAGTGTCTACCTAAACTTCTAAAAGAAATCTTAAATACAGAATTTAGGATTTTCATGCCCTGAAACTGATCTAGTTCAGCGTTTATGGTTTTGTATCTTTTCAAAGAACTGGCTGTGCTGTTTGGCAGATACTTTACCTCTAGAAAAGGAAACGTGGTCTAGTGTTGGTCTAATGTGTTGTGTGATACATACTTAAAGTGGTTTATTATAGACCTAAGCAAACAGTCAAGACGCCTTTTACATAGATATGGCCAGTCCTAGTTGCTCTTTTTTATGTTACAGGCTGCTGGTTGTCATCATGTCCTCATTGCTTTGTTGAAGCTTTGGGCACCATTTGGGTGTTAATGATGTTGCTCTTTATGCTTATTCTTGGTAAATGGTTTTTAAGAACTAATTCCTGAAAAGGTAAAAGGTAGAGGTAGACAGATTGAAGTCTACTGGCAAAAATGTTCTGAACAAAATTAGAACAAGAATCCTGTTAATTAAGGGAAAAAAGAAAAGAAGCCACAGCACTATTTCTTGTGTAACAAAAATCTCAATGTACAGAGTTACATAGAGGAGTATTTTCTCTATTATATGCTTTGCATTATGGTTGAAATCCACTTTATTTTCTAGACAACAGCCTTGAGTAATCTCCAGTGTAAACTAGTCAGATTCATAATACAGCATCGAAGTTGTTACTTAGATTTTTCTAACCTATTAACGTGACAAGGTGTTCAAAGATACTTTATCAAAAAGAGAAGTAGTTTCATTTCTGTGGTGCAGTCTCTTTTTTTTATC
The DNA here is from genome assembly GCA_024734555.1 of Trochalopteron elliotii. NCBI lineage: Eukaryota > Metazoa > Chordata > Aves > Passeriformes > Leiothrichidae > Trochalopteron > Trochalopteron elliotii. Next base: position 199,664 of record JANPWX010000339.1, read on the forward strand.
AGTATTTTGCAGGTAGGATCAATTGGAAGGTTGATACAGGAAAAAAAGGCTAATAATGAAAATCCACTTTCTTACATGTATCTCAAATCTAGTTATTACTAATCGTGGCTACATTTCTCTGAAGTTACATTCAGTACAGTCAAAATCGTACATGAAAGTGAAGTTATGTAAAGGAAATTTGCATTCAAGGAGAGCAAGCGGAAATTCCAAGAGGTGATATATACGTGATTTTGTATAATGGAGAGTAAGAGACCAGGTACAGAGTTAAACATGAGACATCAAAATGGGACCTGACTTTTCTTATTGTTGTCTGGCTGTTGTTCAGGAGATCACTTTCAAAAAAAGGAGTGTAGTTTGTGCTGTGTAAGTACAGGTTGTCAAACAACTTGCAGTCCATCAGATTTAATTTTAGGAGGTTTCCAGGCTTCATGGGTGAGTGAATGAGCTGCACCAAAATGTTGTGAAGCACAAAGTGAGGGCTATGGATTTCATGATCATTTGAAGTCCTTGCTTTATTTGTGAAGATATGTGGTTAGTCTTTTTCAGCAGACTACAGAACCTTACTTCTCCTTAATTGTGCCTGAAATGTAATATTGGCCTCTTTGGGTACAAGTATTGAGATGCTTATCCCTCAGTACTGGAGTTCCTGCTTGAACTATGTTTGTTTTAACAAAATCCTAAATGTGCTGCATGTTTATATTTCTTACTGTTTTTTCTCTGGGATCAACATAGAGCAAGCAGTGGCAATAAGAAAGCTTTAAAGGGGGAGCATTGTACATGCAATTTCTAAAGAAATTCTCATTGTGCCTTCACCAGAAACTCGCCATTACAGTGTTTATTTTATTTTTTAAGTTAAGAACTTGATAATGAAATAGTTTTATGCATAGGTGAGTTCCTTACTCTGGAATTTGCTGTATTGTTATAAATTCTGGCTGGATTAGGCATTAGTAACAAATGGGATGAGAAGTATCCCCCAAATCGTATTTATTTCTGTATCTGAGCAGATGCACCAGCTTAAAGGCTTGGCTCACTAATGCCATCTCTGTCTTTATAAATTATGGAGAATTAAAGATGGAGTCTGTGCTGCTACCCAAGTTTGTTTCCTTGATCTAGTGCCTCTGGTGTTAAATACTGCAGGAAACCCAAACTGTTGTGACAGGTGCTGTAAAGGAAGCTGGATATGTAGGGTGTAGCACTTCCATGTTCTGAGGAAATCAATAAATACAAAGCAAAGAAGGAAGCATTTATTAACAAAAGTAAATTTTATCCTTATACTGTTGAGCTACTGTCTTTTTGTAATGCATCCGTATCAGTGAAGACTCTGAATGCCTAAACAGCATGGAAATTAACAGTCTAATAACTAAGTAATTACTGGTAATAGGTCAGACAAGGACTGTTCCCTGTGAGATGTATGCTGAATCTTAAGTTAATTCCAAAACCAGTCACATTCCACTGCTGCAGTTTGGGGCAGTTGGCTGAGAGACAAATGTTAATGTGCTAAATGCTAATCAGTCTTTTATGGTAAAATGTGTTTTCTTCATATGCAAGTAAATGAGCTGTGTGGGGGCCAGAGAAAATATTTGGATACAGCTGGATACTTACACCTCTGCTCTCTGTGGTAATGTGTTATAGCAACTGCTGGATGACGTTTCTTTGTTTTGACAGAGATGCTGAAGCTAGATGATCAGTTCACTCTTCCTTCCAAAAATTTTTTTTCAGAGCATATTCTTGACAAATTTTTAACTAGAAAGCTATCAAAAGAGTAAGCTCACAGTTCTTGTAATTCTGCAAGCTTTAGGTTTTGAGGTCTAGGACTGTTTTACCAAAAGTAGAATAAAATTGTGTTGAGGAGGTTACTGCTATTAACTGACACAGGTGATACTTGGCATACTCATCTGAAAAAAAATACTCTGCATTTAAAGAAAAAATATATGGAAAATCTGGTTAGTTTGCAATATATGACTGTCTTTCTCCTTGATCTCTCAAGGAACTACAACTTTCTGTATTCATTCTTTTCCAGCCTGTGTCAGCTAATTATAGAGCTGCTGGTGAGTACTTCTGGCTCTCAGAAATGGCTGAAGGAATTACACAGCGGTTAAGTTTTAATCCCCACTGGGCAAAGTGGTTGCAATGCAATGAAAACAAGAAGTAGGCAGACACGTAAGTGCAGTGCAAAGGGAAGAATTAACAGTTCTTGTAGAAGGAAGTCTCAGTGTACAAGTCTAGTTCTTTGAAGGGGTTTTAACATACTTAAGTGTAGGCCTAACATGCTAGGCAGCGAAGGAATTCCAGTTGTAATTATGGTCGTGCACATAGCCTGCTTGAATTACACTATGGATTATTACATTGCACAATTTATTTATGATATATCCTTACAGTATATTTTTTGCTTTTTCTAGTGTTATGGAATACAACAGTGTTAGGTAAAGAAATTTATATTGTTGCTCTGCACAGTTTCAAAAGCAGGAACGGTTCTATTTCAAATATTTGAGTGGTAAAACTTCTTGGTTATCCACAAAGAATACACTCACAGCAGTAACAAGTAAAATATTTTATTTGGTCTTTCCACCTCTGTTTTGTATTGGTACTTTCTTCCTGCTGACTGTTAATGATCAATTACAGTCAAAGGGCATCCTGTAACTACGGGTGTGTTGGGCATTGAAGGCTTTCACTCCATACATTGACAGAGCTCCTGAGCATTGTACCAGGGTGTGATGCATGAGCTGTCCATCTGTCTGCCTGCCTTCACTGATTTCAAGTAATCCCTTACCTTCCCACTCCTGGCTCAGTGTGGTAAGTACTTTTGAAACAAGGAGCTTTCAGTCATCTGGGATCATCAGTGTTTGTTTCATAGGAAGTATCTACTCATTTATAAACTTGTGCTATCACATGCTAGTTGGAAGTTTAAATATCCCTGCACAAGCTGGCAGTTAGTTTTCTTTATCAGAGAACTCCTTTCAGCTGTACCCTTTGACTTTCAGGAAAGTGGAGCAACTGGCTTTCTCTAAACTATTGGAGGGAGGAAAATGAAAATATACTTGAGACATTTGGGGAAAAACAAGTGAAATACTTCTGTGGTAATTGCCTTCACCTGAATTTCACATACCTGGTGGGTTATTTTAGGCTGTAATATATGTATATTTTTGTTAAAATTTCCTGTTTCCCAACTTGCACCAACAGAATCTTCATTTCAGTTTTTGTCTTTTTTGTAAAGAATAAATTCTTTTGGGATTTCCCTGCTCCTGGGATTTTTATAGGTTTAATGACAAACTTCTTTGGTACCTATTCAACTAATCTGTATGTCAGTAGACCCAGCCTTATGCATAATGATTATTCTGTTGCATTCAGACCATGATAGGAGTCTGTAAGTAAAGGAGAGAAAATGGGGGAAATTCCAGAAGTTCCATGCAATATTGAGAATCAGGCATTTCACAGGTAAAAACACATGCGTCCAAAGAAGTATCAGCATTTTTGGATCTGTCAGCAGTCTGTGGTTTGTTCAATTGTTTTACTAGTTTTTCTACCTTTTATTTTTCCCCACCAGATAAAATCTGATGACTGTAGGACTGTAATAGAGCAAAGCTATACTTGTGATATCATCTCTTGGAAGATTTGCCTACCTAGCTGCAGGGATAGATTTTGTTGTAATATTAGTTTTGTCACAGTTTGTGTTTTGAACGTTAATGTTGGGGTCGTTCATGCCTGAGACAGTGGAGATCTGGTTGGCTTTGCCGAGGTTCTTAATGATGTTAATGTTGTATTTGGCAGTTTCCACAAAACTATTTTCTAGTAACCAACCGTCTGATTCACCCTCCAGATCTCCTAGCAGAAGGACATTCTTCATGGCTGTTTGTAGGTACCGGACACCAATCAGTACAGAGAGCTGTAAGAAGCAGTTAATGGATAAACAGTTGAAATTGCAGCCTCAGTCCTGTCACTCAGTCAGTTTTCTGACTTGTGTACTACAGCCCTCATAACTGAGTAAAGCAGACAGACTCTTTATCCCAGCAATATGTCTAACCACCTTTCCAATTAATTACATTTTTTAAGAAAGATAACGGGAGAGATGGATTGATTGTCTCTTCATTCTTCAGGTAACAATCCCCCTTGCATACTATTAGTACATAAATACCTAGAATTACTTGTGAACCTTCTAGCCTCAGAGACTGCAACTAATTGTTGTAGAATGGATGATCAGTTAATGGAACCATCAGTCACTGAGAAAGAAAAACTTGTAGTGTGTTAATTTCAGTGGATTTTTTTTCCAGTGACATTGATTAAATCAATATTTCATCTGGGAAGATTTAATCATTCCCGTGTAAGCCATATATGTCCTGTACATGCCAAGGCATGAAAATTAAGAAGGGTGGCCTATAGCTCATGTCTAAGTTTAGGAAAAAGCCCCACTTTCATAGTTCTGTTGGAATCAAGATCAGCTTGTCAATATTTAAAGGAGCACAGAGAGCTGGCTCAGAGCTTTTCATATGCTTCAGAGGCCTGTTATTTCTGTCACCATGACCCCACCTAGCACTGTCTGAGGACTATTGTGAACTACTTTAATTACAATGCTAATATTTATGCAATAGAGCAATAGTCAGAAAACTAAAACGTATTAAAAAGGTAAGAAAACTGTATAGGGGCGTGTACCATTGGGGGGGTCCTTTACTTGCCAATGACAACCTCCAGAGAACTCTACAGACATCAGCAGGAACACTGCAGCTTTGCAGGCATGTAGCTTGCCTGTGGTGCACTTATTTTGATTGCATAACCAGCAGCATAATTTACTTCTAAAAGGATGATATGCCACGATTGCAAATACTATCTATGTGGTGAAATTATGTAATATAAAAAGGAGGCTTTAAGATATTAATAAAATGCTCAATTTTAATTATAAAATTAATGCATTGAGCGAAAGACCTACTCATATTTTATATATTTGCTAAAACTGACTTAAAACAACACTCAGGCCTTCTCACCAAATTTTCTTGCATTTGTGTCATTGCATGTATCATCTCATATCTGATCCCATAAATGGATCAGGGAAGGGAATATGCTATATTCTGTTGCAAAAGCCCTATAAATATACAGAATTATATACATGGTTGCTGATAGTTCTCATCCTCAACAAGATTTCCTTCTGCTCTGCGGACTTTGGGAAAGTTGTCTTTAGTAAAGGAAATCCTGCAACATTCCTGAAGTGCTTCCTGAGGCACTTCTCGTGTGTTGCACCGTCATGCTTTCCCATCCTAGAGAGACAGAAGACTGATTAATCTGATCGAGACCATTTTTTGTGAGACTTACCTCGAACAACCAAATAAGCAATGCTGCAATGCCAATGGCTCTCATGATCCCAGTGTAGTAATCCAGCAGGGCCTCTCTGCACCCCTTCATCCAGATATTGAGCTCCTCTGTCAGGAAATCGTAGTTGTAGTGAGCACTGTTGTTGGTCAGCTGGTACTGGATGCAGGGCCGTGGGGAGCTGGGGTTGCAGCAGCTGAAGGGGACTCCATCCACCAAGAACTTCCCATCAACGTTGCTCTTCAAACGGCTGCAACAGGACAAAGTCTGGCCATTACAAACCTGGTGTCAGCAGCAGGCAGTGCCTGTGATTTTAGAAAAGGAAGTAACGCAATTCTGCTGCAATGTCGGCCTCTCCAACATAACAAAAGGAAAAGGAGGATATACTTTCAACTGGAAAAGTTGTGTACTGCAGGAAAACTGAATGTTGGATTTGCTGTATTTAAGTGTGGTATAGCACAGTACCTCATCTGGTTTTTCATTCTGTGCCACGAGACGTGAGTTCAGTGTTCAGGCAGATGTTGCCTTTTTAGGTATCTTTGTGCTGAATACTGAAGACAATTTTTGAACTTATCTTGGTGGAATTCTAATGGAAGTTATATACCTGGAAATCCTGTGTTTCACTACTTCTGGATTGATTTTTCAACACAGTCTTTCCATGAAAGAGATCCTAATACAAGAACAACTTTGTATGCCACAGGAACCACTGGAAATCATCTGCTGGCCTTTTGTCACTGTACCCATTGCAAGGGCTGCTCCAGCACATGTTGTGAGACTAATTCACAAGGGAATTTCTACTTCTTGTAACTTCACTTTCTGTAACTTTAAGAAATGTATTTATTGCTAAAAATTATTCCTTTCTCTATATAAGATCAGGAGGAAAACAAGTGGTGAAAGAGGAAAGAAAGAGGAATAGGAAAAAAAATCATTGGATGGGAAGAGAATACAGTCTCAAATTAACCAAGATTTTCTGGAAGTTAAATGAATCTTTGTCATCAGTTTTCTTTGGAGAAAGAGATTTTCCAGAAGCTGGACAGTATCTAAGATGCTGCAAGAGACTCTCACACCTTGGGGAAGCAGCCTCTAAGCATGTATCTATTTCATGCTCAGTGGAAAAGGCTGATTTTCTGAGACAGCCCTGTGGGTGAGAACCATGTCCTGGTTTATCAAGTCCAGGCCCTTTACCCTTTGTAAGGGGGCCAGAATACATGAAAGACAACTTTCACAGATATCCAGCTTTCACTGTTTGCCAATAGTAAATTTTCTAATACTTTCCAAAACTTATTAATTTATTAATATTTGCAAATAATATTTTTCTGTTCCACAACAGCTAATCCAAATGAGAGGGAAGGAAATCATTACAAGAAGCTCATCAGGTAAAGAGAAGGAGCAGAAACACTATGGTCCAGTCTTGATCTGGAATTTGGGACTAAATGTAACCTTCAAATGAAGCATAAGCTGTTAGGAAGCTCAGTATTTGTGGCAGTGCTTTTGGCAGAATAATTGCTTTTATTTTATTGCTGTGAGCTTACTAAATACAATCTCCTGGTTTTTGCTTCTTGTCCTTTCCTTCCTCTCTTATTTGGGTTGTAATGTGTTTTGTTTTACTTAAAATTCTCTCAAAAGCAGATCTTTCCAGGTAAACCAGGAACTTCATCTGCCATTTCCCACTCAGGAGGGGGATAGGTATTTATTTTTCTCCATTTTCAAGTCTAGCTTTTCATTTTGTGGCCATCATATCCCTGAGTCCACATAATGCACTGAAGGTAGACTGAAGTGTGTGAGCCATGTCATGGGCATAGGCAAAACCAAGCACTGGAGGGCAAAGGAGCCAGAGAAGCACAAACCAGAAGGCTCCAGTGTGGGAGGAGAAAAGAAAGCTCATAGAGGAAAGGAAGACTGGCACATTGTGACAGGGAGTATCTTACCTGGGCTGGCAAAATGCCCTCTATGTTTCAGGGTATTATATTTATTTAATGACCCAGTATAGTACTCCACCTCCTAAACTGGGTCTTAAGCTTTTCTTTTGATCCCAAGCATCAATTTAAATATTTTCTTTTGTTCCAGATATGTGATAACGAGGAATCCTCTTTCTACTGCCAACAGTAGCAGTTGCCAGACTTGGGTTATATCCTCCTGCCACTGTTTCCTCTGTTAGTGGCAAATTTAAAAATTATTTAATTTGTGTCTTGGCACTTAATATTATCTTGGTTTTGTTAGGAGGGAAGACCTCAGTAAAAGAGGAGCAAGATATTCACTGCTATTTGCTGTTGCAGTTCAGAGTTGTTACAGTACTGTAAAGCAAAAATTGGCTTTTGAACAAAGATGATTTTTGCCCAACCAAAGCAATGGTAGCATTGTACTGCTGTAACCTGCCTCATGTTCCTACCATTCCCACTGACTGTTTCCATGCCTTGTCAAATTGTGGTGTTGGCAATAGAGCTGTAAAAGGGGGGGGGGGGGAAGAGGGTTTTGCAGGAAGGTGAGAAGTTCAGTTTTGCAAAGGTTACATGTGAGTTCACAGTATGTCAGATCTCACTTGCTTTGCCTCTTGATCTACAAACTACTGACACAGAGTACAAGTTGCAACCAAGAAAGATTTGATTCCTTCTCCATCCTTTTAGAATGTTACCAGCTGGGCTTTGCTTCCAGTGATTTCATATCAAATGTTTCACTACCAAATTTTTGGAAGTCATGGTATAATTTTGTTATACAGCACCAACTTGGATTCTGCCAGTCAAGATGAAACTAAGCAATTTATCCACAGTAAAAGAAATTCAGAAATTACTTTCCTCACACACTTTTCACTGTCACCTTCTGCTTAAATGGGGCAAAAGCTAACTGATAGTGTTGTCAAAAGAATGGCAGAGCACAGGTGAGCCTGCAGAAGAAAACACAGCTTAGTTAAGACCCTGACTAAAACATCACTGTTTCTGCCTCTCTCACAGAAATAAAAGGCAGCATATTTTACTTTTGACCTGACACTAAGCTACTACTCTTAAATTCCAGGGGACCATCTTTGTTGCCATGTCTCTTTTCAGTGTAGACCCGAAACTTAAAACAGCTCTGGGTCATTCTGTTTTATGTGACACTTTCTAACTTCTCTCTTGAGAATGCTTGTATTGCTTTATTTCCACAGACAAGTGTCTTCTGTATGCTGATGCCCTCCTGTTTGTAGTCTCCTAGGTCCTGCCCTCTGGTATATTTGCAGCTCTCTATATATGCTTTGCTGTGATGGCAGTTTCAAATTGCGAATTCTGTAAAATTAAGACCTTTGGCCTCCCTTCGTCTGGCTTTATTGTCACTGATTTTTGAGTTCCACGAAATGCAGCGTTTGACAAATGCCTGTCATGCTCTTTGCATTTGTCTTTCCTGGGAATACAAAGCTACTACTCTTGTCAGTGAAGACCTTTTTCAGCTTAAGAAGAATTATTACAAACTGGATTGTCTACTTCTGAAAGTTTTAAATTTTTACCTTGTCTGTAAGTATTACCACTCTTCTTTTAGAGCATATAATTTCACAGTTGCTACAGCATGTGAAGCGTCACCACCAAAAAGAAAGGTGATCTAGGGTTGTTTAGCCTGGAGAAAAGGAGACTCAGAGGTGACCTTATCACTCTCTACAACTCTACAACTTCCTAAAAGGTGGGTGCAGTCAGGTGGGAGTTGGTCTCTTTCTCCAGGCAGCAACTGACGGAATTAGAGGACAGTCTAAAGCTGTGCCAAGGGAAATATAGGTTGGATATTAGGAAAAAGTTTTCCATGGAAAGAGTGATAAAGTACTGGCATGGCCTGCCCAGGGGAGGTGGTGGAGTCACCATCCCTGGATGTATTTAAAAAAAGATTGGATGTGGCACGTGGTGCCATGTTTTAGTTGAGGTGTTAGGGCATGGGTTGGACTCAATGATCTTGAAGGTCTCTTCCAAACTAGTGGTTCTGTGAATTCTGTGATTTCTGCTTTTTTATGCAGTGTACGTGTTGTTTGGCAGTTTCTCACATGTGAACATACAGATTTGAACTTTGGATTGCAAAGTCTAATACCTTGAAGAAGAAGGGTCATTCAGTGCTTAGAGTTGACTGCGCAATATACAGTCCTTTTTTCTTGCTGGTATCAGCTCACTATAAATGCAATTAAAATTTTGAGGTAGCTAATTCACCACACTGAAAAAGGAGATACATCTTTGCTTTGCTTAGCATCCCTAAAGGCTTAGCAAAAGGCAACTTTTGACTGTGCATGTATATAGCATATTTTGTGAGTAACCTGGTCATTCTACGTTTTTTTTAATTAAGATACAAAGATCCAGAAAAAAGGGCTTTCCAGTCTCAAAAGAGTTTTTCTCCTAGTATTTTTTGTTACGACTGATAAATACTTACTCCAAAACCTCCTTGGAAGCCATATTCAGATAACGAGGAGATACCCACTGAATTTCAAACCAGTCTCTAAAGCCATTGTTTCCACAGCAACGGAATCCGATTTGTAACAAATCCACTGTTTTCTTTAAGAAACATCGCCCAGGTATGTCTGTGTCTTTATAGAACTTAATGGCATCCCTCAGTCCCAGATAGAGAGACTCTTCCAGCTCGTTCCTCATGGTGTAACACATGAGAGCACCCACCAGGATGCAGAAGGTAAAGCAGAAAGTACATACGATGTATGGCAGCATTACTAGTTTCCATCGAGAGAACTTGTTTGCATCTGAGCAGTCATAGCAGATTTTGCCACCCAGAAAGTTGATGATACATGCTATGACTCCTACAGAGATCAGCATGTTGGGGACAGAGTTAATGTCCCCTTTTGCCATCACTTCATTGCGCTTCTTGATCTCTATTTTCAGAAAGAGGCCAAGACTGAAGAGAATGATCCCACTCACTACAGAAACCCAGTTGAGGATCCATAAGATCTGAGCCAGTTTGTCCCTCTTGGTTTTGGTGAATTTGACTTTGAGGACAGCCATAGTCAGACGTGCATTAGGAAAAGAAGCGTAGGTCAAGGGAAGCTCGTAAGCTGATTAGGAGCATGGATCCAAGGCGTGCAGCAGAAATCTGAAGAAGAGGGACAGAGATTACTGTCTGTTTGACCAGCTATTTATAGAGCCTACGAAAGAACTTCCTGTACAGCCTCACGTACTCTTGAGTCCTGCCAAGAGAGTGCCCCAGTGAAATTTATTGCTTAAATTTCATAACAATGTGAATCACTTAAAAAAAAAATAATTCTAAAGACCAACTAGAGCAATTAAAAGTAAGTGAATAGTATGAACAGAGACTGGATTCCTATGAATTTTTGTCATGACCAATTTTCTCTGCAGACCTGATATCTAAAAGTGAACTGGTCTGCTGTCTTTCCCTTCAGGAGACTCCCAGTGTCTTTCCCTTCTACTTGTTGCCTGTATTTTTTTTAAACAATTATCGGTATTTAATATTCTTAGATTCCTGTGTTATGGTCAGGTTTGTGTTCAAAAGTTGAAGAAACAAGACAAACTAACACATATGCAGCCTTCTGTTTTTCTTTCCTCTCCAGAAAAGTTGCTTGTCTTGTTCCTAATTTGGCAACTCTCATTAGAGTGATTTTGTACCATAAAACTCTGCATTATATAATTATACAGGCATTTAATTCTACTAATACAATGACATTTATAAACATTAAAGTGTAGTCTTGTAAATCTGGGGAAATAGAGATGTATAACCAGCATACTGTTTTCTAAGTCAGTGGATACTATTACTGAATAAAACTTATATCAGCTAAAAGAACATGAAAAACACCTGCAGACAGACAAGCTGGACAGAAGTAGGGCTACACTGACCTGATAAAGGATCCCCAGCTGCAGTGAAGCTTAGCACTGGGTAAGCAGATTTTTGCAGAGTACAGTTTAAAAAGGTAGTGGAATCCCAGCATCCTTATGTGTTTCTGTTGGAAGGAATCAGTTCTATTTGTACAGGCAAGGAATAGGTTGTGTGATTCATATTAGGATGTGGTTAAATATCTTCATACATTAAGATTTTAAGGCCTGTGAGATCTAATGAATTCAAGTGGCATTTATTTTCTCCTGCCTTTACAGAGAAAACTAATTCCCCTCAAAGCTATTCAGCTCTGTGTATCTTTAGTACAATGCACAGAATAGTGTGCAAAATGCACGGTATTTTTCCTTAACAGTCTATTTCCAAAGGTGTTGAGGCCAGCAGCTTTCTGAGTTCAAAAACAGGGTTCTAATTTTAATGATTGTTAAGGCTGTTTATCAGTTATGGCTGAATATTGATTGTGATCATATTGTGACAATCATATAAATGATAGACACCTTACAGAGATGTCCAGAGAATAGTCATTTATAAAATTACAACACTTGCTTCCCACCATTCTTCTCCAGTATTATTCAGACCTCATTTGAAGGGATCATGCTCTGCTGGTACAGAATTAAGCCTCCCTATGAATTCAGCTGACAGCCTGAATAAGCCTGCTAAGCCTGGAGACAGTATCTTTGATTGCTTCACCAGTTAAGCAGTTCGTGACTTGACCTTAAATAGCTGTAAGTGATGGCTGCTAATAGATTTATTTGCCCCTGGTACTCAGGCCTCAGAGCTCACAACAGAGAGAATCTGAAGTGAAATTTACTGATTGCTGATACACAGTTCACGTTCAATGGCCAGCACATATGAATGCATCACTCACTGTTTGTTTCTGTGAAATATATGTACATATTTGAACAATGCCTCAAAATGCTTCAGCACACATTTAGTTATGGTGTCAAGGAAAACACACTACTTGCTAAACATATTTTGTTTTAACATCTGGACTAAAGTTGTGATCAGTTCTACTCTAGTTAAAATTCTTCTACTCCAGAGATTGTTGATTTTTGGAAGATGTAGATTTGAGACTTTTTCATATTCTAACCATAAAGAAATTTGAAGTTGAGTTCCATAAGCAGGGATACATTCAATCCCAATCTGAAGACTAGAATCCCATGTAGCTATTCTGATATAGCTTCATCCCCACTTTTCAGATGCCTAAAGTTTAAAAAAGTAAAAAAATTCTGTGCAAGAAAATTCTCCTACTAATTCCTCATCTCCAGAAAATCTCTTGAGGTATTCTTAGCTTCCTTTGTGAATTGTAGGATCAGATTTCACGGAATATTGACATTTATCTAACAGTGCTACCCACACCAGCAGCGTAAGATCTGTGATTTCATGGACTCCTAGTGCCAGAGGAAAGAGATGGAATGAGGGGTTGTTGTAGTTCAAAGACCACTTGTTGAGTGAACCTGGCTGTCACTGATATGCTTGGGATTGATCTTTGGGAGACACTCTGCTTCTCAGGAAACCCTGAGTGCATTGAGTCTGGGACAGAAGAGCAAGTTACCTATTCTGTTCTTTGTTCCTAGCTTCAACATGGATACTTATGTTAAGGTTTTCACCTATGCTACCAGTTCACTGAATTTATTTCAGATAATAAGACTCTCATCACATTGTAATGAATTTTGTAATTGCACCATAACATCATTCTTTCCCTAAGTGTTTAACAAAGTACTGAATGCATTTATTAGTGTCAGATCTATTGCGACACACACAGCTGCGTAGTAGAATTTTTGGAGCACCATGAAGAAAGTTTTTCCAGCTGAAAGAACTGAACTACAGTTAAGAGCTAGAAGTGTTAGTTTTGCTCTGCAACATGTGTCTGTTCTTCTCCAAGTCATATTTAGCAGCAGGTTACTGTAAAGCCACAAATGCTCCCAGCATTTCAGTGGAACTGATGCCTCTGTCATAGTTCTTAGAAACATTTGCACGTGAGTCACTCCAGGGTTATGAATCATATTCACACAGACATTTTCCCCAGCTATGGGAGATCAAACTGGATTTTATTCTATAAAGGAAGAAATACTTCTTTGGACAAAAGAAGCCAAATAATAAATGTGGAAATCTTTCCCATGCTATCAATACTGTTCTGAAGCTTTCCTTGTCTAATCCAAGTTTATCTGCAAATTTGTCTTTAAACACAGCTTCCATCACCATATAATTTGCTTCCAAGATGCTACCTAGCTGTTCCTTTGCTATTAAATTTCCCTCCCTATACTGAACAAGACATAGTACAGGTATTTATTTATAATACTTCTTAGATACAAATTGTTCAGAGAAATTTTGCAATTTTGTCATAAACAAACCACATCTTTTCATAGTGATTTTGCTAAAATCTGCTATTTGAGCTAAAACATAGATTACTATTTGTGACATTATAAAAGAAACCACTAACCTGCTTCAGAGGACTGAACAGGATCTTGAAACTGGTAACTTGCTGAATACAAGGAATAAAATACCTGAATTGGACATCCTGAGGATGGCTGAAATATTGATTTCCTGATGTCTCTGTAGTTGCTCTGTCTTCACACGGACTCACCAATGGAGACGGAGAAAACCACTTCAAATCTTCTGCCTGTGCTAATCTCTCCTTCATCTCTAATCGTAGCTAAGAGATTTATTTCAAGGTTCTTATGCCACCAGATTAAATCCTGCAAAACAGGCCAATTAACTGAGTGTGAACTGAGATCTCACCAACAGAATGGTTTATATGACTTTCTTCTACCTTTTTACCCTACTGAAGATTTGGGCTAGTACGCAACAGAACTGTTTTCAGTACCTGCTAATGTCTTCAATAGCTCTTCATTTGTTCTTAACAATGAATACGCCTTCAAAGGAGAGAATAAAGAAACTTTGTGATTCTGTGAGAAGGGAAAATGTGTATTAGGCAACTAACATTTGTATCCACTATTATGTTCCATACCCATCATTCCATATTTTGTTGCTTTGGATGCAATTTTCTGTTCTCTGTGTATTGAATGTGATTGTCCAATAAAATAATTCAAGTAACCAAGAGCAATTGGATCATCCTGTATGATTCACAGTAGGTTCTGGTTTGGGAAGCTTTCCAGGTTCAAGAACAATCTGGTAGAAACCTCTGTCCTAGTCTCTAATCTAGCTCTGTTCTAAGACAGAAGCAAAAGCAAAAGTGTCCTGTCCTCTGGCATTTCTAAGCCCAGCATGTAGCAATTTGTGGGACAGACGTGGCTGGTTTGAACTGGCAACAGTGGTGGCAGCAAGCTGAGTCTGCAGCAGTGCTTGGTCAAGTTAGAGGTGATGTCAGTACCAGAATCAAATCCCTAAGCAGGACCAGGTTTGAGCTATAGCGTCCATATCTCTAACACCTCAGTGGGCACGTGACTGACTGCAAGAGACCCTGCACCAGGCATTGTAAATGTATAGAAACATTCTCAGAAGCATAAAATGTCATCTCCTGGCTTATGATAAGCAATAAACACCAGGACCCTGTGATTCTCACTGTGTTCTGGCAGTACAGCAGCTCTATCTCGCCTGTGTCCTGGTGGTTCAGAGCGTATGTGATACATCTGGGACCTGTTGGACCTACTGCATATGGACCACACAAATGCTTGTGTATGATCAAATACAGCCCAACTGCATTGAATTAATCCTGTGCATGAGTCATTAATGTTTTGGACTTGCAGCACTCATGCAGACCACAGGGAATATTTTAGATCTGTTCAAATGTGTTGTTTTGTGTACAGATCAACTCAATGGAAGCATATTCAACAGGTACAATGTGTTCCTTGGGTACAGCACAAGTACACAAATGTACACATTTTGAGTTATTGTTCAGCTGGGATGTGATATATCAGAAATCTTGCTCAAATAGCTGAAGTACTTTTCTATGCTTAAAAAAAGTTCACTTGTGAAAACTCTCCCCATCTGCAGAACTCCAGACATGTTATCCCCGAATATTAGAAAACATTACTGCCTCAGTTACCCAGTAGCAGAAAACAGCACCTTTCCTGTGGCTGCTTTGCAACACAAACCTCAGACTCGCATGCATGGAAGCAAGCAAGCAGGAGATGGCAGTGCTGCTGTATGAAGGCTTCTTCTACAACACAGAGCAAGAAGGTTTTTGTTTTTGTTTTTGTTTTTTAATTTGTGTTAGAGAGATTAGAGGGAACTCACACAGCTAATGGAAACTCAAGAATGCCCCATTGTAGGAAATTACTTAAATCTAATTGTCATGCAGTTAGAGGCCAGAGCCTTGTGTTTTTTGTTCCATCTCATATTTGGAAATGGCTTCAGCTGTAAATGTAATATCAAACGTTGAATTATTCAGAAATTAGTGTTATGGCAATTTATAATTAACTGTGATGCACTTTCCTGCAGACCTTTGGGAAGCCTGGACATCATGACCACAAATTAGCATTTTGCAACTTGCAGGAGTGGTTGTACATGGGGGATTACATCTATCACCCAGCAGTATAGAAGGAGATCACACACTTTCCTGCTAACCATGGAGATTGCTGTGCTATGGCTTAGGATCCAAAACAGGTAAATTTAACAAATGTTTGCCTATTTATACCATTCATATATAAGTCTACAGGCAAGGATAGATGTGTTATGAACCAGTGTAATGAAATAACTAGTTGGGATGATGCAACATTTAATTTTACATCTGGTTCCCAAAAATTAATATTTTATTTTTATATTTAGATGGCTTTTCATTTCACCTATTTAATGTAAATGACAACTAATGATATGAGATTTTGGAGTGCTGGACTAAAACTGGAGGCACTTGATCTGTCTGATGGAAGCAAAAACTATACAACATTTCCTTCTGAGCTGGGGCAAGTTCATATTCAGGAAGAGATTCTCACTGATATGTGATAATGGGGAGAGGACATGAACAACCATCTGCTTTTTTTGGCTTTTGTAAAGTTGTGAACCACGTGGTAGACACTTAGAGAATTAAGTTATCAGGCAAATAGAAGTAACTGAGCCTTTGAAGAACATTCATTTCTCAATTGTATTTTTGAAAATTTAGAAAGGACATATAGTGGTATTTAGATGATTATGGTTGTTGTAGTAGATAAAGATAGCTAAGTTAAGTTACGACATCTGAAATTCTCATGGAATTGCAGAGTTGGGAGAGGGAATGTCAAAATTTAAAGGCCTAAAGTAATGGCAATAGTCAATAATTTAAAAGGACCCAGTTTGTACATTAAAATGACACAAAGCTTATTGAAAATGAAGTCAGTTATATATTTTGACCACTACAGCTCTACACAGTACTACAGTTGTACCAGAAGATCTTCTGTACTATGTCCATGAAAAATGTGAATATTAAAATGGTAGCTCATTTAATTGCCTGAAGAACACCACAGATGAAACAAACCAGAAAAAGAAGTATTACATTTTTCAGATGTGTAAAGGTTATAACAATATGGATGCTGAAATCAGTCTCATGCAGAAAAGGGAATTATAGCAGACCTGCATGAACTGCAGCTCATGTGTACAGCTTGTCATTCAGGGTCCTGTACATTGCAGGAAAATCCATATCAGTACCTGTCAGGCTGGCTCTGATTTCAATCCATAGGAGCTGTACTGTCCACAATCTGAGTCATCCACTCGTGACTCAGGGTGAGTCATTACAAATGGAAAAATAAGGCACAGAAATAGTGTATTCACCTTAAAATCAGACCAGCAGTCTATAGTACAGATGGAAGTGAACATGTGTAACCTAAAACTTCCATCTTGGCTGTAAATTCTTTCTGAAGACTAGAATCCATTTTTACAAACTCAATAATAATTAGACCATGCATCAATCCTGCTTTTCACTTTTGTACCTTATTCACTGTGGATCTTGTCCTCACAAGCCAGGTATCAGGAAGCTTTTTGCAAAATGGAATTATACACATATTATGAGGCCTGGCAGCAGAATTGTCTTTACATAATGAGGTAAAATTTTCCTTTTTTAATTCCATATCTCATAATTCCATATCAGTACTTTGATGCACTATACTACCAACTGACCCTTCTTCTCCTAGCAAAGTGATCAGACACACTGTCACATTTCTCCTCAAAAGACCTCCTAAACTAATCAGTACCTATTCTCAGCTTACTATAAACCTGATGTTGATGCTATTTCTCACTCCAGACATCATTTGAACTGAACAGTATTACTCAGGACATATCGTAGGGAATTTGAGTGTCTTTTGGAAAGAAAAGACAGTTATGAAGGTGGGGGACGGGGGGGAAAGGAAAAGCTTGTGGGAGTTTCTGAAGCTGTCAAAAAGAAGCCAGAAGCCAAACACAGTGCTCTTAGAGCTTTTCCAAGATCCCTCTGTCCCCTGAGTGGTGACTTCATGCTTATTGACACTGTGTCAAGAAATCACAATTTGTGGAAAAAGACTGAAGGAACTCAGGTGCCTTAGTGTAGAGAAGACTGATGGTGAGAGATGAAAATAGTGTTCAAGTAATTTTGTATGTAATTGCACAGAGGAAAGGAATAAATTTCTTTGGTGATAGGATATGAGGAGAATAATGGATGAAATAATCCTTTTCATGAGCATAGTGAAACAGCCCATAAGAAACCCCTGGATTTCCATCAACAAAGTACTTTTAGAACAGGTTGACAAACACTGGCCAGAAGTGTTGTAGGGACAGCTGGTCCTTCCCTGGAAAAAGGGCTGAACTAGATGTCTCAAGGTCCATAGTTCGTCATTTGCTATTAACTAGACACCTGTTTAAATATCTACAAAACTTGGTAGGAACTTTCTCATCTTTGACCAATAATTCCTTTGCTCCTTGACTTTTGCCAGAAATGTGAACTTATCAAATGTTTTTGCCTTTCTACTCTTCATTGAAAGCATTGTTTCTGCCTCCATTTATATATTATTTTTTTAAAAAATTTTCAACAATTTTTCAGTTCCAAGAATTAGTGTATGTTAACTTACTGACTAACCAAACCTGTGAATTTTCCATCTCTGTTAAGTCTGGGCATCCTGCTATCCATATCCTCCTTTTATTTTTTCTTTCTTTCTCTCTCTTCTTTTTCCTGACATCTGGCTCCCCAAAAGTTTTTCTGGAGCTTTGTCTTCTGTAGTCATCTAAGCAGAAACATTATTCAGAACTTCTGACTCATACAGAAATAAATAAATATGGCCAAGACCCCAAAGTACAGGCAAGGAAGTTCCAATGGAAGTGTTTGAAACCAATGAGTCTGGACTTTGCAGGATGAGTCATCTACTCCCATACATGTGTATTTGAAAAAAATAACAGCAGAGTTCAGAAGTTCTTGCACGTTGGTAATCATGTCACCCTTCTCCATCACAGACATATTAATGTTTGTGTATAGGTGGGGGTTTAAATATTTAAAGATTCCTTGAAGAAAAATTAGATCATTCCTTTTAGACAAAAACTATGGATGAAAATTCTCACATCTCTCTTAATACACAAAGAAGAACATTTCCAGGAAAGCAAACTTATTTTTCCATTGCTATACCTTATGAATCCTAAGGAATCAGAAGTTTGAAGCATTAGAAAGTTGTGTTCCATCTATAGACATTCCTGGAAATTCTGATCTATTTCTTCAAACAAAAAAGATATTAGAAACGGGTACCCCGTTAGATATGTGGGTGTTTTCTCATTCTCTGTTCTTTTTTAAATTAAAAAAATAACAAAAGCTGAAGCTGTGTCTAATTGTGCCCAGAAATAGTTTGCTGTCACTTTGGTCCTTACTGGCTTGTTTCTATCTTTTTTATAAATTCACACCAGTTCTATTTATTGCCTCATTACACAATTTAACATTTATTACATTTAATCTTAATTAATTATGCATAATTTTTTATAATTATTAAATATAAAAATATCCATATTAAAATGTAAAAATATCTTTACATGGCTGCAGATTATTTCTCATACAGTCAAACTTATTAGGAAATCATATTCATTGTTGTGCACATACCAGAACAATTAAAATTTTTTGTTCACATCTTTTCATAGCAACTATGTGATTATAATAAAGTTTGGTCTGGCAAGGCTTTGGGATTTGGAGTAATTTCTGCAATTAATCCTCCTGCTCTCTAACTTCAGAGTTTTGGTGTGCAGTACTTTTCTTCTTGCAGTCTTCAGCCAAGTGAGACATTTAGGATTGAATTAACACACTGTGTTGTGGTTTAACCCCAGGTAGCAAGTAAGTCCCAGCAGCTGCTCACTTACTCTCCCATCCCTGCCCCAGTGAGGAAAAAAGTGGATAGAAAAGGCAAACCTCATGGGCTGGGATACAAACAATTTAATAATTGAAACAAAATATAAAAGATAATAATAATTAGACACTACTACTACTAATTGTACTGAAAAGAAGAGACAAATAAAACCCAAGAGAAACAAGTGATGCACAACACAATTATTCACCACCCACTGAGGGATGCCCAGCCTGTCCCCCAGCAGCCATTGGCACCTCATGGCCAACTCCTTCCCCATGAATATACTGGGCATGGTGTGGTATGAAATATCCTTTGGACAGTTTGGGTCAGTTGTCCTGGCCATGCTCTCCTCCATTCTTGTGCACATCCTCACTGGCAGAGCACAGGAAGCTGAAATGTCCTTGATTTAGAGTAAGAACAACTCAAACCCAAGTAAAACATCAGCCTGTTGTCAACATTATTCTCATACCAAATCCAGCACTGTACCAGTTACTATAAAGAAAATTAACTCTTTCCCATATGAAACCAGGACAGTTTGCTTTACTGATTTATTTTGCACCACCTGAGATAGTTAAAAATCTCGAGAACAAACAGAGAGGTGCCCATCTGCTGTGGTTTACAGCTGCTGACTAACAGCTGCAGAAAGAGACATTTTTACATCGAGATATCCAATTAGAACTAACAATGTAAGAGCTAAACAAAGGGCCTAGGACAGTTTTTGGCTCAGGGTAGCTTTTTCCAAGGGAAATCAACACAATGCATCTGAGCTTAACTACATGTACTATCAAAAAACAAAAACAAAAACCAAAAAACCCAAAAAAACCACCCCAACCCGACCAACAACAACAACAAAACAACCCACCTCAAAAAAAAAAACAAAAACAAACCCAACGAAAAAACCCAAAACCAAATGAGAGTAGCTCAATTTCATATTTATATTTATGTAGATATTTTAATATGCTGGTGGTTTTTTGAGTTTGGTTGTTTGGGGTTTTTTTTGGTGAGTGGTAATGATATTCTGCAAGTCTGCACTGACAGAGGAAACGCTGGTATCTGTTATACTTATCAACATCTCTGAACCTAAAATAGTAGAACAGAAAGCCTTGAAGTACTTCTCAGTGTATTTCTGGTGCAGTGAATTAAAAAAGATTAGATCTTCTCTTTAAGGACTTCCTTCACATAAGTGGAAACAGATTTTCCTTTTGAAAATATTCAGTTTTAGTTTATTTTTTTCCCTGCTTGACTTTTATTTGAACCATTCAGGTTTTGTCTGCTTATGAAGAGCATGTGGTAATTTGGAAACTTACAGCTTGCTGGACCTCAGTTGACAGTGAAGGAAAGGCTATTTGGTCTTTAAAAGCTTTCAGTGTGCAAGAAGACATGTACAGCTTGTGTGGTTCCCATGATAAATAATGTCCATGTCAATTGTATTAGATAATGAATTAACTTGTGAAGTTCCAAAGTGATGAGAGAAACTATGCCCCTTGGATCTGAAATGATGAACAGGTAAACAGACAAACCAGACAAACAAGTTCGTTAAGGCCTTTCCTTCTCTTTAATTGAATCAGAAAATTCTCCTAAAGAATTGTACACCTCCGGCAACATGTCAGTTATTTGGGGAACAATAAAGCACTCTTCACAAATGGATTCATATTCATGAGCTCCTCATTACACCTAGCATGCAGCAAGTTTTGTTGGCAAAACTTAGTACTTAAAATAATAAGTGGTTAGCGTGTTTATCTATCCTCAGTTATAATCTGGGAAGAAAAACAGTGTCTACTTTAGAGTGAATATGAAAAAATTATTTGTTTGGTGCATAAGAAGAGCTGCTTATCCTAGAATAACTGTCACCTTTGCAATCCCTTTAAGGCAGATTTGAAGGAATATGTAGTTCCAGTCAACTGTTTTCCATCCGACAAATTGTAAGCACCTTTTAAAGGTAAGCAAAATCTGTAACTCCTTTTTGTAACCCAGGAAAAGATGCACTACTGTGTATAAAAAAAGCATATCTCTCCACCTATTGCCATCAACGTTGGTTCATTTCCATTCACAAAATGAACATTTCTTCACTCTATCAGCTTTCTTATTAACTACTTCAGTTGTTAGGACACATAATACACATATGCATTCAACATGTATAGAGAAATGTGTGCTTATCACCAGTGTTTATCCACACCACTATGACTGGTGGCCCACTGCTTGAGGCAATGCCCTTTGGTAATGAAGAAGCATTTTCCTGAAACTGATACTGAGGAACTCGCAACTGTTTGGGTTCACTGTCAGGTTCACTTCACAGCTCCCACTTCTGGGTTGTTACTTGTTAAGTACCAGAGCTAAAATATCCCTTTTCATAAAGTAGCAGGAGGAGATACTGTTTCCTAAGCTTACTCTTTAACTGTGATTTCCTTGTGATGAATGAAGAAAGGCCTTAAATTATTCACACTATCTTCCTGTCCGGCTGACAGGGAAAGAAAGGC
>JANPWX010000339.1:226450-315921 GCA_024734555.1 Trochalopteron elliotii
CTGTCCCCGCGGGAGAGGGAGTTTGCCGGGCGCGGGAGCTCCGGGGGCCACGGCCCGCCCCGGGAAGGGCTTATTCCAGTGGATCAGGACCCGGTGATCCCCTCCGCGGAGTTAAGGTCGGCAGGTCTTGCGGGCTCCAGCAGCAATCACCGCTGCCCCGGCCTCTACGGAGAACTCAGATTTATGGGCATGAGATTTTTTTTTTTTTTTTGTCCCTCCCACTTGCTGCGAGAAGGCAAATGGTACAGAAATTTACGTGTTCTGACGGCGAAAGATCTCTGTTTTAAAATAGCTGCGTCTGTATTTCCAGCTCTGGGCTGTGGCATGCGTGTGACGGCTGCTGTGTGGGCACGGCTGGATGGGAAGCGGGCTGTCTGTCGCCTGGCGCTCTAAGTGCTGTGGAGCCATTAGCGGCACTTGCATCGATCCGTGCATACAGATATGCCTGGCTAGGCCGCGGGTGCGCGCACCACGGCGTCCAGGGGAACACAAACTGCGTGTGGAACGGCGTTAAAAATACGTTATTTCAAGTACCTTTAGCTTTACAGGGAGGAAGTGGGAAAGCACCTCGTTCCCGAGTCTACAGCTGATCTCTGGAGTTGCAGCGGCATCCTTAGGCTTCTGTTGTCACTCTAGAGCAAAAGCAATGAGAGGACAAAGCTCGCTACGAGGTTTGTAACCTCTGGTGTGAGCCAGAGCAGTTGGAAACAACTGCTAGTGTAAGTGGGGGCGGGAGTACAAATAATGATAATATTGATGTGTTATCAGGGGGGCGGAGGGAGATGGACACAAAGGAATGACCCGGGAGTGTACCACAGCCTTTTGAGAACCTTCTGCCGTATTTATAATTAAGCTGGAAAGGGCTGTAGAAAATGAATTACAAAATAGCCTGTAGTGGCTTTCTTAGTTAGATTCTATGTGCAGAACCAGTGTAATTTTCAGCTTAAATGTTCTGAATTAGTAAACTATATTGCAGGGATGTTGAGAGCCTTAAAATAAATCATGGTCTATTTATTTAAGTATCTTGTTAGCCTTGAAGTGTGTGGTTAGTTTCCGTGTTCTGGTTCTGGAAAAAATGAGTAGCTTTTTAAAATGCATTTTGTGTAGTTAATGCCATGCCTCTGGTGAACACATGCTAGCTATGCTTGTGGGTACGTTATTTCATTTTAGCTGAGAAAACAAAAGATTAGGACTTATTTTGCTGCTCTTGTTTGATTTTGGTAATGTTTTTTTAAGTCTTAATTACATGAATTCATGATACAAAGATACTCATCATTTTTATTTTGTGTTAATATTGTCCTGAATACTTTCTTGATGGTGATTCATTTGCTTTACAGAGTGAAATATGTTTAACAAAGTAGTAGAACTTTCTTAACTTGTTAAACCAGAGGTATACTTGTTAACATTTGTTTGGCCTGTCAGTGAAATTGTAAAATTTGACTGCAATAATATGAATAGTCATTTGTCAAAAGTTATTTTGAAATCAGTGCATCAAGATATAGTTTAAAAAATGTGAAGATGGAACAAATTATCCCTAAAAAATACTTTATTCTTCTGAAATATATTCCTGATGCAGCATTATTTACTTGAAGCTCAGCATCTTTTTAGACTTCCTGTTTGGGAAGGATGAGGTTAGAAGGAGAAGATCAAATCGAGCGGCTGGAATATGGTGACGTTGCTTATGTTTAGTGTAGTCACTGTGCTGTTGCTGTGTACTGCAGGCTCTGAGACTTCTAACATCACAAATTCCAGAGAGGCTTTTCTCAGTCTGGCTGATTACATCAAGAAGATTTTTGAGTATGACAGAAGAGAGATATGAGCAGGGTTCTCCTTGTTCAAAACTGGCTTCTAAACAAACAGTTTCTACCAGTGCTAGATATATATATGTACAGAAGGTTAAGCATTTGTTCAGTGTGTGAAGTTGCGGTGAATGGTATATTAATATACTACTGTGTTTTCTGTTTTAGTAAGGGCTTGTTTATCTAGTGGGAATGAATTGGTACTTTACAAAGGAGATTGACAGTTTCTGTGTATTCCTGTGTCTTGCCTTGTCTGTTTCTTTTTCTCTGGGGAAGCACTACACAAAGCCTTTGTGTCAGGCTGGAGGGGAGGAGAAACAGCTGCCTTTTCAGTACAAGACACCAGGATTGTCGTGGTCTCACAGGGATGTGTTGTGGTACATGGACCAGCCACTGTCCTTCCTCCCTTGTTCTGTGAAAACACTCTCACCTCAAGAAACCTGAGCTTCCTTTGACTGATCTCACAGAACAGTGTGTTGTGCCATGAATCTAACAGCTCAGTCTGAAGGGCCAATTGTTAAAGTATTGGTGGGCAAGAATTAAAACACCTTGAAAATATAAGGTTTATCTTAAGGAATTCAAGAGCTACAGGTTATGTGTGTTTAAATTTTCTTATTATGAACTTGATTTCTTGTTCAGGATTAGGGTGAAAGAAACTTTTTCAAATCTTTTACTTGGCTTTTTTTTTTCTTTAAGAATTTAGTATCTAGGGTACATAAGTGGGAATTAAATGTTAATTTTTAGAAGTGGAAATAAAAATATTTAAATTGGATAAGAGAGTACAACTAAATGAAGCAGTTTCATTTTTCTACTTACCATGCACAAGTAGAGTGTTTCAATATTTTTACTGTATTCTCTGTCATGCAGTGGCAGAATAAAGTTGACTTCCCTCTCTTCCTCAGAAATATTGAATAAAATAATAGAATTCTAGTGGGGATATTAGTAACTATATATTGTATGTTCTTTCATAATAACTTTTGTGAAAATATTATCTAGTCTTTTACTTATCCTTTATAACTTTATTTATTAAAATTGTAGAGTCAGAATACTCCCCTTTCTTTGCTTCAGTGCTAGGTGTTTAGTAGTGTGCTTTTGAGGGAATCTAGTAACATGAATTTTTTTTTAAGCTGCTCATGAAATTGAGATGCAATTTTTAGCTGTTTAAATTTATAGTCTATCATTCTCTGTGTGAGCTTGCTAATAGGTCACTAGTCTTGAAACCTAAGCAGTAGAAAATTTAAGTGATAAAATCTGGCCTTCTGACACTTCACCTCTTGATCTGGTTGAGAATTCTTTTCCCATTTTTGAGATTTTGTATAAGTCATACCTTTTGATCAGTTATTTTTCAAAATTATTTTTCAATTAATGGAGATGAATCTTGGAAAACTTGAGAAGGTTTTCTGAGGAGAAGGAAAAGATTTAATTTGGGAGGAGTGAGGAAAGGAGGGAAAATTGAGAAACTGAAGAAGTCTTGAGTGTTTTTAACAAAACTATTTTGTTAAAAATTTGAAAATATTTTCATTATTATGTTCAGGCATGTTTTTCGGTGGTTCTTGTCCTGTGTGTTTGAGAACTTTTCATCACGGAATTGCATCACTCAAACGTTATTTCATGCTGTTGCTTTTGGCTGAAGAGATTAATCAATTATTGAGACTTGCACTGATGAGGAACTCTATCCACTAATTCTTCCTTTTAGAGAAATGTGTGTATGTAGCTTAGCCTTGTATTTCAGTGCAAGTAGTAGTTGGAAGAGTTGGAGGCCTCTTTCACGGATGAAGTTTGCCAGGTCACTGATGGTATTGACGAGGAGAGTAAATTTCTTTCCAGTACTGAGCTGTCTGATGTATAAAGGAAGGGTAAAAGTTTTTTACAGAAAGGGTGATAAAGTATTGAAAAGGTCTGCCAGGGGAGGTGGTGGAGTTACCATCCCTGGATGTGTTTAAAAAAAGAGTGGATGTGGCACTTGGTGCCATGGTTTAGTTGAGGTGTTAGGCCTGGGTTGGACTCGATGATCTTGGAGGTCTCTTCCAACCCAGTGATTCTGTGATTCTGTGAAAATATGCTGAACTTGCTTTGAGATCTTGTAGAGGATGTCAAGTCTGTTTTATATGTAACCATATTTTTCAATCTGTGTGTTGCAAAGGGATTTGTTACTTGTTGCAGGGGCAGATTACTAATGTGGACCTCACATGCGGAAAAACATACAGAATCAGGTTTTGTGTCATCCCAGTCCGTATATAGAAATAATTTTGTTATGTTTTTGATACACTTCTCTCACAACTGAAGTTATACAAAATTTGTTCCACTAGACTCATCTGCAGTTGGGAGAGATCTTGCCTTTCAGAGCTTGTGTCTTTTTAGTACTTGGGAATTGTCTTCAATCAACAGCCGCTTATTGATTCTGGGAGGGGGTTCCTTCTGCTCTCTGTCACTTCCCAGATAATTCTTAGATAGTATTTGTTGCTTCTGCCGTGCTCTGTCTCAGGGTACTAACGTTTTGGGAGGGTTTTAACAACGCTTATTTGATACAATGTTGTTCAACATAGTAAGAATTAGATTGCGTGGTTACGTGGTGTATCAGCAGGATATGTCTTGTAGCTGTCAAGTTTACTTGTTGCCATAGTAATGATTCAAATGCCACTCGTGGCAAGCAGTGTGACTTCTGAGCATATGAAGTATGAGTCTAGCTTTGCAGTGGTGAAGAATTAAAGAAAAGGGAGGCAGTGATCTGTAAATAGAATATACTTTTCAGCATCAAACTGGTGACTTTTTAGAATGCATTTTTATTCTTGAGTTATATGGTGCCTTGAAATAATTATTTTCTTATCTTTCAATTTATCAGCATATTGAGCTTAATAGATCCAGAATGGGCATTATCAACTGATAGAAAATGTATCAGACAAAGAATGACTCGACCGTTCCTTGAGTTTGATTGAATTGAATGTCCTGTTCATATGTGATGCTTTGATTTTCCATCTGCAGTAGTCTATAAATAAAGTCAAAGTATAATTCCCTAAGTCAAGCCAGCCTAGAACAAACTGTCATGTTGTACTCTTGAGAACTGAAGGAGAGGAATTGACATTGGATCACTGTTCTTTTTCTGTATGATGTTTTGTGCTTTTTCATTACAATCTAGAGATTATTGTGATAATCATGATGGTTTTAGGTGAAATTACAGTTTTACAGTTTTGAGAAGGACAGTGTATCCAGTGAGGAAATCTGTTGAATAATTCATCTGGTTAGAGAAAAATACTGAAAGAATCACAGGATAGATTAGTATGAGGAAAGGATTGACTGGTCTTGTGGGAACAACCTGCTAGCTAACTCAGTCAGGTCATGTCTTGACCAGCCAAGGACTAAGAAATTGATGCTGAAGCTGAAGAGCAAACCCTCCCACAGAAAAGGAGATGTGTGCAGGAAAGAAGTGTTTTTGTTGACTGTCTGGTGATAGTTGTTATTTATTTATGGATGTACATAGAAGAGTATTTTTCACATGTTAGCTCCTGCAGATGAAATTGCACATTTTTGTTAAACTTGTCTAACAGTTGGCTGCTGTTTTTAAGTGGAAAACGATGCTCTCTGCCTGAGCCTTTTCTAGTGTCCATTGATCTCTGAGCTACACTGAGTCAACTCACTAACTTGGCAGAGAATGATTGTAAAAAGGGAGCTGTTTGTATTGGTTTTTGGCTGATATATGTTTGTAACTCTTGCTAGGTCATACTGTTATGTGCAACTTCACCCTGAATGCATAGCTGAGATAGTCATAACCAGATCCTTACGTTTGCTGTAGCCTGCATGCTCAGCTGACAGGTTTTCCTGCCTATTATCAGTTCAGGGAGCACACAAGAGAAAGAAGAACATTTTACGTGAAAGGCTGCTTTGAGGTGAAGGTGCACTTTCTTCTCTGTTAATATGGAGGAAATTTGGGCAGGACGCTAATTTCATCCTGGACATTTCCTGTTGTTCTGATATATTTCATTAATTTTGAGCCTAGAACACCTCAGTCATATGGCAGTGCTTCTGTATGTATCTTTCCTTGATCACTCAATTTTCCCCTTGTAATCAGGGAGCAGCTGTACTTTGTCTGGCTTCTTGGAACTGGCAGTTAATACTTCAATTCTATTGTGAGGCCCTGCATCAACATGTAATGGCTCACTGAAATATTTCTTTTTCCTGGAGTAAAGGTTTGGACAGAATCGATTTACGGTCTGAATCAGGACTGTGGCTGACATATGAGTAGCCATGCAGTAGATGTTGCTCGTATTTGATGTTGGCATATTATAAAGTACTTTTATACTCCTTGCTCTGGAACATGTAAAAGCTGAATCTTGGTCTTAATAAATAAGAATGTAGTTATTACTATTCTTAACTGTATTATTTCTATTTTAGCTTCTGGTATTACTGAAAAAAATAAAACCTGACTGTACACAGATTTCACCCGTATCATTGAATGTTTCCTGTTTTTCAGTAGAAATCCCATAACCCTGCTTGCCATATGATTGTGTGTCCATATTATGCACTTATAGCATAGAGTAGAAATTAGTTATTGTTTAAATAATAATTTCAAAATGCAGAAGTGTCTCACCACAGTTTAAAACTGAATATGCTCCAAGCAAATGTAATGGCTGCTGTTTAAAAAAAAAAAAAAAAAGGAAAATGCTTACAACTTGTAATTATAGATAGAATTGTGTTTTCTTTATGTAAATTCGAGAATTTAGAGAACATTGTTATCAATATAGGGTTATTACACTTTGCCATTATGGTGTCATGTGTAACTGTTCCCATACCTATAAATTAAAACTCCTCAGTCAATCTGAAGTAAAACTTCTAGTTTTAGACAAACTATTTGTATAGATCCAGTGTTCAAACATTCAAAATATACATATATGGCAGGTTATAGGTCAACAATACAATCAGGATTGTTTTTGTAGCCCAGGCTTTAATTTGGAGAGATTTGGAATTGAATGTCTTTTTTTACATACAGCCAATAGTTCCTAAAACATGTAACACTGTTATGCAGTGCTTTTTATTATTTAAGTAAGAGACAAAATGAAAATCTGTAAAGGTTTCTGAGAAACTTTGCTCTTTTGTTTTTAGGAATAGTTGTACGTTTGTTTGGAAGATAGCTAAAACCTGATCTTACACTGTTCACTCTTTTGATGTGTAGAAAATTCTTATAACTTTTGAGAGTCTCTTGACCCCCATGTTTATAATGCATAAACTTACTGATTTTCATACCTCATCATTCTGCTATGTTTATTTTTTCAACTGATCCCTGGAATGTTTTGTCTGAACTTAAGACAGTCCCAGCAAACTAAATATGCCTAGGATAATTGTATTTTCATAATGAAATATGCTTGTATAATTAACTTTCAAAGACTGAAGCCTCATCACTTATCTCTGTCTGACTGTGTGAAGACCAAGGGAATTGTTGTGATCATTGAGGCTAACTTTGTGTAAAAGCAGCTTCCCTAGGACTTCCCTGAATTGTGTGCTAGCAGTAGTTGAGTAAGAGCATACGGTGTAGAAAATCATTGTGTTGTCTTATAAGAATTGTCAGTAATGAGGAATCCACTGAAGAGTTAAGGAAGTATTCTATTAGTAGAATATTAATGAAAATCAAAGATCCTGGAGGCATTTGTATGCATTTAAGGAATCTAAAGATTCAACCTTTTACTTGTATGATTTTCTGTGTCAGAATGAAGATCTTTTGCAATTTCCTTGACTAAAGCACTTTCTATTAGATGATCTAAAGGAACTGAGCTTCATAATTTTGAGCACCAGAACTGGATATAATATTCTAGCAGCAATCCTACAATAAGCAGATAGAGAGGTATTATGATCTCTCTTAGTATTTATTTGCCCATTCATCCATAGTTGTCATAACTTTAATACTCCAGCAAATGCATACATCAGAAGTAACTGATTACTGCACTGTGTTAGGTGATGTTTCCATTTATTCTTTGGTCCTTGATGGATAATGTCTTCTTTTATCTAAGGTGGCACATGTGTAGTTTGATTGCTGTCTGTGTCATCTGTTGATGCCATTTGTCCTTTATCACTTCCTCATCTCAGTATCAACTACAAACTTTGTAATTTTTTTCCTGAGTAAAAAATGTTTCAGTATTAAGTAACAAATGGATTCCTATGGAAGTAATTAGAGAGATATTTGTTCAGTTAACTTATAGTTATATTTTGAGACCTATTATTTAATGTATGATCTATTGATTTCTAGCAAAAAGGGACTGTATTGTGTGATATAAACTTAGGTGTCTTACAGAAGTATAAGTGCCTTAATAACTATTATCCTTATAGGCCAAACTTGAAATGCCATAGTAAAAAAGTTTGATAGGAAGGGGAACTTAATTGAATGGCTGTAGTTACAGTGTCTTCTTTTAGTTCTTTATTAGTCAAGTCCCTTTATTTGTCTGGAATTGACGTCGAGCTGGTTACATAGTTACATACTTACCGAAATAATTTCATTTATCCTTTCCAAACTTTAGCATCAGTTATCTTCTGGAGTATTCTATGTTTCAGGAACCTTTAAATCAGAGATCTCCTTGAAAATTGCTATTAAGATACGAGTTATTCAAACGCGTCCTTCTCCACCTGTCTGACCTAGTAGCGTCTCACTAATGTCTGTGGCGGTCTGGAGGGCGCAGCGCCGTGCCTGCGGGGCTCGGGGCCCCGTGCCGGCCTGGCCCCGCTCGCTGCCGCCGGAGCTGGCCAGGGTGCTGAGCCGCCCGGCCCGGGGGGCCCGCGCTTCCCGGAGCCGCCCAGGCCACCGGCAGGCCCTTAACTGCTTCGGTACTGAAAGAGGGCTGACACGGACAGGAGCGTCTCGTTTTCTCATATCACTGGGATTTGCGCAGATAACCTATATGGCTTTGCTACTTATATCAGTAAAAAACCTCTACTATGGAAGCTTTCCCTGAGCCACAGCTTCTGGCTTTTTAACATCTTCAGTCACGCTAAATTCATCATCAGGACCAGATTCTTTGCTGTCCAAATTATGCCAAATGCACCTATACCATCCACAAGCAAGGGATATAAACCTTTGCCAATGTACTTCTATAAGCAATCACTGTGCATTATGGTGAATTGTCAGGCAGTGTATAAAAGGCAAAAAACATTGTTCTACTTGTAGCTGAACAATTTTCACAAAGCAGCTCGAGAGAATCCTATAAAACAGCCTCCAAAGATGAATCTGAAAAGTAACACTTAACATTATAAAAACAACTTCCAGCTTATTGCAGGTATTAGTTTCATTTTTTCCTTCATGACGCACAAATTCCTGTGTCCTGTGTTTTTGTCCACACCACTTTTTTTTCCTTTCTTTCTTTTTTGTATTGTAAACATGATCAGTGATAGCACTGGTTTAAATTATTATTATTAAACATACCCCCCTCCCATTACTTTACTAATTCACTTTTAAAAATATCATACCCATTTGATAATTGTTAGGCCATATTAATTTGAATCTATATGTAGCTACATTGCCAAATTTGCTGCCATTTTTTGTAAGTAGTTATGGTTGAAGACATGAATCCTCATTGGTACAATTACAAAGTTCTGTATTTCTGTAAAAAGTACATGTAGTGTACATGGAATAGATACTTAAATAATGTAAACATATGTGTATATTATTAAAGCACATATATGTGTAATGTGTATATATATATATGTATAAAAAGTGTGTTGTGTCATATTCTTTATAAAAAACTATGTTAGCATAGCAGTATTATAAAGAATGCTATGTTTCTGATTCCCTGAACTAATTTTTGCTTTGATGTAGTTATACCTGAGATTCTTGAACAGAGCAGAAGCTCTTTGATGGCCATCTAAGCAATTATGAGGAAGTAGGAACAAGAAACTTGAGAGAAGCATGAAGGTGTTTGAACATCTACATCTTCCTCCTTCTCCCCTTTTCCCATTTAATTCCTTTTCCTCAGGCCTTTTCTGGTGAGAGGTTTGGATGCTCTTCTGCTGTGCAGCCTGCATGGCTCTCAGGCAAGAGCTGGGATTTCTTGACATGGCTGCTATTCTATGTAGTGTGAAGTCAAAAGACTGGAGCAGACTGTGGGAACTGAAACCTAAGGGAAGCTGAAAGAGGCAGCTGTAGATGTATTAAAGGCAAAAATAGAGGATTATATTTATTTAGGCTTCATGTGTGTGAATTGTGTGTTATAGTCTAAACATGGTGACAGGAAGTAATTTCCATGAATTGTGTTTTTTAAAATCCTTGGCATGTTTAGATAAACTTGCTTCATTTCTTATTCATCACCATATGCATGGCAATATTAGTTCACACACATACAAAAAAGAAATCTCTAGCTAGTTGTTTGAACTATTTTAATATTTTGAGAGTATGACTATTGCTCTATCCATGAGTGCTTTTTTTTCTTAGAAGTAAATGTAAGGCTCTCACATAGGTTTTTTTTTTAGTTTTCTACTTTAAAATTATTACTGAGCAATTGTTAGTGGTTACTGAAATCTTATTTACTAGCTGCCAGACTGAAGCAAAGCTATTGGGTGGGAGCAAATTAAAAGCACTTTTTGCAATTCAATACTGCAGCCATCAACACTTAAACTTCTGAAAATGCACCTGAAACTTGAATCTCTTCTCTTGTTCCCATCAACAGCTACCAGCTCAACAAAATTTCCAGGAGCAGATTGTCCTTTTGTCAGCCTTGACAACTGATAGTGACCAACAAATGGATTAAAAAGAATACTTTTGTCCTGGTTTTTTCTGCATGCTGTAGGGTCTTGTATGGTTTTAAATATTTAATGATTTGGTTAAAGCCTAATCCTCACGGGGAAAAAAGTTCTATGTCACTAAAATTGTGTGATCTCTAGCAAACAATGTAGAAATCTTTGTAAAATTCTTTCTTGTATGCAATTAGTGCCCTATCATAAATAGGTGTATATGTGCTGAATGAAATTAGGGAAAAAATGTCCTAATCCAGAACAAAGAAAGCTTCCATGGTATTTGATGTAGTCAGGATTTGCCTCTAATGTGTTTTCTTTGGGAAAGGTAGAAAATATTAGAATTTAGTTAAAATTCAGAGATTCCATATGAAATTATGTTGAGGAATATCCGACCAAAACTATTTCAAAAAGTGAAAAGAATGTTAAGAGAGGCGAATATTGTATCAAGTGGCAACAAAATTATGGGAATTCTTGTCCTTTTTTCATCAGTTTTACATAGTAACTTACTTGTGGAAAGAGAGTTGTAAGTCTTTACAGTTCTTTTACAGCAATTGTTTATGGCTGCTTCTAAGAGATTTAGAATTTTTTTGTTGTTTTTGATAAGTTAAATTATTGAGAGTTCCCTGAAGTAACAAAGTAGATACAAAAATCACATTTGTTGTGGGGTTTTATACCTTTGTTTCTCTTGATGCTCAGACATTTAGCAATCTAAAATTTTTGTCCTGTCATCTATAAAAAATGCTGTCATATGTTTTGCAGCTGCCAGAAGTAACAACCAGTTTTTACATGAAAGTTTTCTTTCTATTGAAACTGTAACATTGCTGTAGCTACATGTCAGTGATTTAAAATATATTCTGTGAATTTTCAGTGTCAAAAATCTGACCCTGGATGTCTGCACCAACTTTATTAAAATGGAGATAGGCTTGAGGTTAGGAAATGTATTACATTCAAGTTATCAAATTATTTGAGTATAAAGATTAGAGGCATTTCCAAGTATTTTCTGAAGTTAGGTACAGGGAAGAAAATCCATATGGAAACCCTGAGACAACACTAACCCAACACAAAGTGGAAGGGACAGCATGCAAAATAGGAGTTTAAGCGACAGAACAGATGGTATTTGGAGTTCCTGAGTGTTCATAATATTTTTTTTTTCAAAATAACTTCACATATGTGAAGTGCCGGAGAAGAAGCATTTACTTGAGTTGTATTGGTTTGCTTTATGATGCCATTCCCACAACAGCTAGCTAGTCAGCAGTTTTAGGGTGGTAGCTTCTTTCAAGTAACTGACAGAAAATTATGTACAAGATTTTGACTTGCATCTCATCATTTCAAATAATTTGAATTTATGTTGTTGCGGGGAGCATAATTTCTCTGTCCTCTCTGCATCTTCCCAGACATAATATATGAATGTAAAATTCTGGAGTAAAGATGTATATTCAACAGTAGTCATATGTGGATGCCTAAGGAAAAGCACAAAACCACAGATAATATAAATTATACTTCCCTCTAGTTCATTTCCATTTTTTTTAGTAAGGGACTTCTTGCACTAAATATACTTAATATGTGTCTTCAGTAACCCACAGTAGTTTTCTTTTTCATGTAGTTGACTGTCGTTCACTTGAACCATTGTAAACTTTTAGTATTCACAGTATCCTTTGGCAAGACATTGCACAGATTAGTTTGCTCTGAGTCTGGCTCCTGCTGACCTATTTTGATTTTTTTTTTTTGTGCCTTTATTAAATGACATCATAAATAGTTGATTCCTAGCCAACCTCTAATATGTCCCTAATTGTATTGTAGACCTCTGTCAAGTACCCCTCTACTTCCCATCATCCTTTGAAGAAAATTGTAAGTCATTGCTTCATGTGGAAACTAGTCTGTATCCCTGGTTATCTTGTTCTATTTTCTTTCTCTCTTTTTTCTTTTTTCTTTTTTTTTTTTTTTAAGATAGGGAGGGCTAGAATTCTATACAATACTAAAGGTATTAGTGAACCATCGTTATATACATGATCTTCGTGTTGTCATCTGCTTTGTCTGAATTCCTAAGATTTGATTTCTTTTTGAGTGCTATTTAGCATTGAGTTGCCATCTTTTCTTACTGTATATCATAATAACAAGACCTTATTCTTGGTTGCTAATAGTTTTTCATGTGTTTAATTAACAGGTAGGATATGTTCATGTTTTTAATTATAACAGTTATTTCTTTTTCTGATATATATAATTTTATATGTACACACATAGAACGTCATTTACCATTTTATCTCCTGGTCATACAGTACCATGAAGTCACCCAGCAGTTCCTCTCAATTGTTCCTTTAATAGTTTGGATTGGAACTTTAAAGATCATCTAGATCCAACCCCTGCCATGGTTGTCAGGTTGTTCCAGGCCCCATCCAGTCTGCCTCCTTCTTTTGAGGGAGCGTTGTGTTTAGATACCCAAGGAATCCATTACAAATTTGAAAGCAGAGCTGTTAATGATCCAGATGGAAGATGATGAGTCAGGTTTTCTATATGTGAACACTTTGTGCAAAAATATTTTTTTAGTGGAATCTGAGTGAAAATATTGATCTTAATAAATGATAGCTCATCAGCCTAAAAAGGGTAGTTCTCTCTGCTGTGCTGTATATTTACAGATGATCTATATGAGATGCAAATACTGAAATTACATAGTCTGGTGATACAAGGGAATTAAAATTAGCAAATATGAAGATGGAAGAACTGGAGAAAGACCTTGCTACTCTGAGGTAATGATGAATGAAAATTATAATAAAGCAGTTGACATAGGATAAATGATTTTAAAATTTACAGGGATAAGCTTACTTCTTTTGAATATGGTCTTGCAGGTTCTGTGAAAATATCAGGTTAGTGCTTACTAACAATGCTGGTCTCCACACCTCAGGGGATGTAGTAGAACTGGAAAAAAACCACTCAGGTGGTGATCAGAATCAATGAAAGACCAAATAGCTGAAGAGGTAAATGAGGGGGCATATGGTAGAGGTGTATTCCTTGTGTAGGACTGAAAGGTGAAACTTAGGACTACAGGGAGCAATTGTACACTGCCTTCCTGTACAAGGGTTAATGAACCTCAAATGTAACTAGCAGAAGACAATTTGAAAACAAAGATGTGCTTCCCACAGCATGGAATTAGGTTACAATTTGCTTTATGGGTGGTAAAGTTTTCATGGTTCAGAAAAGTTCTGATGAACTTGGAGACAAAAAAAATCTTAAATACCATCTTTGGCTCTGTTTTTTGTGTCTCAGCTTGCTATATCCCCAGAAAATATTCTGGCAAGGATGATCATATGCTTTCTGTGTCCTTGTTTTTTTCCCTAGACATCAGCTGCTGGCAATAGTCAGGGACAGAAGATTGGACTAGGTAGATCTTTGCAGCTTGTCTCCTCCTCTGATTAGCTATCCATGCTATCTGCTTTTCTCCTGTCTAACCTAATTTTTTTCTGCTGCAAATTAAGTTGATATTTTTGGATTTGTCCCAACTTCAAATACCTTTGCCAAAGTTCCATTTTGGTTCTTTAATATCTGTCTTCCATTTCAAACCTTGAAGGACCTTGGATTAGGAGCTCAAGTTTCAGTCACTGTTGCTTGAAGCTACTTTCAACCTCAACTATAAAACAAGTGCATACTCTGACCAAGCCACATTGTTGACTGGAGCTCCTGTACCTTTGTAGTTTCCAGCAACAATATTTTTTAGGGAAAAACTGGTTAGGCAGTCTTGGATGAAATATACCCATCTTCTTTGTTTTTGTGTATTGTACTTGTAGATTTGATGTTGCCTGGGCCCATGTAGTCATTGTGGAATATTCTGTGAGCAAGAGAGACGTCCTGGCACCGTACAGAACCTCTCTCTACAGCCATGCCAAACTGAAGGTCCAGTAGTAACTTGTGCTGCCCTGCTGGCAGTATATCATATGTTTATTCACCTGCCTTAATGCCACCTTCCTTCACCAGAGCCAGGCACCAAGCCACTTCCCACCTCTCCTGTCATTTGGCAGTGCAGAAGGACCCACTTATGTGGCTGCGTCCTACCCTCTGGTGCTAGGGGTGTTGACAGCAGTGCTGAATTGGTCTTGGCAGGAGTGTTGCTGTTGTTTTTTGTCTTCTCTTTGTGCCTGACTTTTTTAATGTTCTTGATCTGCTGCTGAAAAGTACAATCCTCCTTGAACAACTGAGGTGTCCCCTGCATAAACTGTAATGTGATGGTGTGTCTTTGCTCCTTAACTCTTTCAGGGATTGCTGTGTTGTGTGGCAGGATGGGTGTACATTCCTCTCATTGAGGAGGACTGTCAGAGTTTGGTAGATGTCCTGCACTGTGTGGACTCCCTCGTGTTCCATCTTCCTGTCAGCTCTTTTGGAGTCATCTTGCTTGGTGTAGTAGTTGCTGTCCTCATTTCACACATTAGCAAAAAGAAGAGATTTATTTAAGACCTGTATTTAAGGAGATGGAATACCTACGTATTCACAGCCAGTGCCCTCTCTTTATCACAATTCTGCAGCAGATTTAGTTACGTGCCCTAAAGATAAGGGTGCTAAGAGATCAGACATTACAGATTGAAAAAAGATCTTTTCCTCTGTTCTTTTTCCTGTTCTGCTTACCAAGCTGTCAGGTCTCACTCACCATGTTTTTGTGATGTGCTTTATCCACTGATGTATCAAGAGAATTCTCAGGTTTTGTAAGTGAGGTCCAGGTCACTTCATGGCTGGTGCTGCAGCCTGAGCACAATGCTGTGAGAGCAGTCGTGTGGCTGCCAGCTGGGCTGCTTCTGTGCCACTGGCAGCCCTGTTGATCACATGAATGCTGTCAGTGCAGAGAGCATTTTGCTATTCACATGCCATCCATCTGAACATCTCATCAAAGTTTCTCTGCCAATTTTCTTGTATTTTCAGAAAAGGTAGGTCTTAGTCCCATTTATAATTAGAGTTTGCCCTGAACTTTCCTTGTTTGGATTAAGCATTTAGCTGTGTATATGCCCTTGCATCATTCTCACACGCTCCTTAGCAGCAGCTCTTCTTCTCTGTAAATTGCTGTGTATCTACTCAGAAAAGTTTCATAGGCTTTGGAAGAAGTTCTTCAGAGCAGTGTATTGCTTGCCTTTTTGTCTCTTCTAGTTGTGTGTTTTGTGCATGTGCTGGGCATTTATTTTTTTCCTTGATGAGAAAATGGATTTATGAAATAATAGAAGTAGATAGTACTAGTCGAAAGGTCAATAGTTTGGAGCATCTTAAAAGATCAATTTATATTATTCCTTGAAGTATAAACGGTGAGCTATTAATATCCTGAGTTTATTCTAAGAGGATAACTTACTATTCCAACATTTTAAAAAACTGGGAGCAAAGATTTTAATTTTGCTGATAAATCCAGACTACAAGTAGTTTGATATTATAACACTATGCCACTCTTTAAAATATCTTAATTGTTTGACTTCAAGCTGTCTTTGTTCAAAACCACACTTCACTACCACTTTCCTACAATGAAAATTTTCCTAGGATCTTGAAAAAGTATTATTGTAAAACCTTGTATAATTAGGGTAATTGCAGAACTGACTTTCCATTTTCAAGTTTCTTTGAAGAAGACTTGACAAGTAAAATAAATTTTTATAGCAAAAATCCATGCTTCTAGTTCCTTTTAGGTTTGTTGTCAATACCACAACAGTCTTAGTGAATCTAAGACACAGAAATACAGCTTTTTTTTTTTTTTAATCAAGAAACACTTTC
Organism: Trochalopteron elliotii; assembly: GCA_024734555.1. Taxonomy (NCBI): domain Eukaryota; kingdom Metazoa; phylum Chordata; class Aves; order Passeriformes; family Leiothrichidae; genus Trochalopteron; species Trochalopteron elliotii. The sequence goes on from JANPWX010000339.1 coordinate 242,689, forward strand.
AGGGTTTTAAAATTAATTTTGAGTAATTAATAAGGTTTCACAGTCCTCTTTTTGATTTGGAACTCACTCGGAGTTGTGGAAGAAAATTGAGAACGAATTGTTCTTCACCAAGGGTTAGGTTTCCACATCAGTAGTGAAGGCTCTGCCCCTGAGGTTGAAGTTCAACAACTGGTTTCAGTTGAAAGCAACACAGTTGTCCAGCCTTTCTCTGTTCCCTACAGCTAACTCCCATTCTTTCTCTTTTTCTGACATAAGCCTTTGTGCTCTAGTGGGACAGATGAAATTAGGAAATTAACTCATGCATCTGAAAAATACCATGGTAAAAATGTCCTGGATTAAATAGAGTTTTTGATATATGACTCATTCTAATTCTCCCCTGACCAAAATTTTCTGGTTTTCTATAGGTAATAAATTACATGCTGTTTCTCTGATAGGCATCACAATCATATAATCTCTCCCTGTCATGTGCATACAGATGCTTTCCTTTCTCTATGGCAAGATATAGAGTACCCTTTATCTCAGTTGGTCTGATCAAGAAACACTGAAGTTCACTTCAATGCAAATGCTTTTAAGTCCAATTTAATTTTCAAGTTGTAAATTCTATTTTGGACTTGAAGAGGGTTTTGTGTGCCTAAAACTTGTATGGTTTTGCTACATGAATTAGTTTAGTGAAAGATAACACACTCCTTTAATAAATTTTGCCTTATTTGGGTTTTCATAATATTTTGGTACTGAATTCTCTTGCAAACTGAAAATCGTGTGGTAGCATGAAATATATATCTTTTTAAAATAAAACATGAAACTAAATGTTGTATTTTCAACTCTGTCTTCAATCGCCACCTTTGTAATAACAACTGCAGAAGTTGCCAGAAGGAAATACAGACTCTTTGGCAACAGCACACAAGACAGTTGGGAGCTTTTCACACCTGGAATCTGCAAGTGGTGATGAGTATTTTTGGCACCCAAGTGCTTGAGAAAGGGAAACCTAAAATGATATTGGTTCTGCGTTGAATTTTTAAAAAGATTCTCTTCACAAACAGTACTGTTGGAAATTTAAGTCCTTAGGTCCTACATTCAGTTTTCTCACTGATGTGAGTGATCAAAACACCAGCTTTTAATGGATGTATTTAGAAAATATTCAGGTTTAAGTGTAGGATGGCTTTCTAGTTTGGATGTTCAAATAGATGCATTTAAATAATTTCTATCAGTAGAATTAGCAATTTGAACATGTTCTTAGCCTTTCTAAGACAGTGGACTTTACTGTAAATGTGGTGAAATTAGGACCTTTGAACATTTCCTGCACTGATTTTCTCTTTATGCTGGCCTTTTAAAATTTTCTTTGTTCCTTAAGTTCTGCTTAAAAATAGAAAGTACAGAAGTGAAAACCATCTTAGGTAGATACCAGTTAATTTACTTGTTTTTTAAATGAGCTGAAGGCAGGCAGGTATAGCTCCTAATATGCTCAGAGAATTCCTGATAGTAAAAGGATGATACTATTCCATAGTGGAGGCAACAGAACATGCATTCCTTTCTATGGAGCAGAAGTAATCTTCTGTGCTCCCTTCATTCGTGCTGGAACTTACAGTACCTCCATTCAGCCAAAATTGTCTTGTGCTACTTTCTCAACCTCAGGTCTGAATTTAAACATCTATAAAGGCTGGTGAGCAGAGGTTGGCTTCAGTTTAGGCTGTCTCTAAGGGAATCATATACATGCACGCAAATTACATAAAAGAGTTGCCTTTTTTTCTGGAACTTCTGCACTGTTGTTTTCTAATACCATATAATCTCTTGGTGTACTTGGATGGGGTAAATTCATCTTTTGGAGGGCTGATGTGTAGTTAAAATCAGTTAAAGTGGATAGAAGGGTTTTAAATAATGAGTATCTGTTTGTATGGTATTCTGGATATCAGCTCTAATGCTCCTTTACCTGTTCTTGTTTTGTACTGTAATCAGTTCCCAGCAAAGGTTTATGTAATGGAGCAGTCTATTCTCATTGTGTTGTCCTAGTTACTCCATGACCTGTCATATGGAAATAAATTTGACAGAGGTCTAATTGTCTTTATTTGTAGTTGTGTTGTCTTGAAAATTCCTCTGAAGTGATAAACTGATCTGAGAAGAAAACTGATGAGTTAATGAATACAGAATTTTATGAGATATGTTGCAGTTAGAGTGGCTGTTACTTTTTAAGGAGAAATATGAGAATTATAAAGACGTGTTTGTTATCCTGAAAATAGCCTTACTGCCACCTAAAAAACGTGCACTGCTAAAGGATTCATCTGCTGAATGAGTAAGGGAAAGCTTGCACCTTAACTGTGTGTCATTAATTATTCACCTGCTTCAGTAGAATACAGAACATGCTGGAGCTTTCTTAAATTGTTAACAGTGTTGTAGGCTGTTAAAGACCTCTGCTGAAAACAATGTATTTCAGTAATACAAATGCAGTTGTGTTTACTTTAGTGTGTCTAATTCATCTGTGAAATTTGGAATGGGCTAAACAGAATTCAAATCCCTCCAAATTCAGAGAAATTTCAGTTTCAATCTTGACTTGACAACCACCTCCAAAGAATGCATATTTATATTTGTCCAAAAGTCCTTTAAATGTAGTAATCTCTAATAATGTCCTTTTCTTCTGTATAAATTTGGGGAAGGTGATTGTAACCTAAGTTGCACCTACTAGAATACACGTTGTCTATCATTAGGTAAGGAATATAAAGATATTTATCCACTGCAGTACATCCGTAATTAACAGATTTTCAGATTATACAGTGTTAAGAACATTAGAGAACACATCAGAGCAATGAAACTCTGCCTATATCAGATTGTGAATAAGGTCTTTAAAAACCATATTCTTGTAGCAATGCCTGAGTGTAAGGATGGAGGTGTACAAGCATCTGATAAAGTTGTGGTTTTGCAAAAGTGTAAAGCATTTTCAGACTTAAATTAGGGAAATAAGACTTCTATCACAAAAAAAAAAAAAAAGAGAAAAACTCTTTCCTCCATAGTGGGAATTGGTATGATAGAGTCCAGTTCAGTGTGGATGTCTAACTCAATGTTGCTGTCCATACCATAAGAAGAATGTGGAGCAAAGAGAGGGGTTTTGAAGGAGGACCATATAAAAGACTCACAGTTGTGAAGGAAGGCTTAAAGCTAAATGTACTGATTTACAGGAAGTTAAAAAAAGTATGTTTAGATGTTTAAATGAAGTGAAATTGCTGGAAATGGAATTTGGTTACCAAAACTTTAACCAAGTTGTGTGGTAAAAAGATAAAATTAAACATATTAAACCTTGAAACTAAACAAGTTATACTTATTGTGAGGGGAAAAAAACCATACTGGAACGTGTGAGCTGTGAAGAACATTTGGAATCTTACATATTAGTGTGTGCTAATTCACTGGGAGGGGTTGAAGTTATGAGGTAGCCTGATCAGGAAAAGATTTGGACCAATCCTTCTGGCCTTGAAATTTGTCAGTGAATCATTCTCTGGCTTTACTTGAAGTCTTGAAAAAACCAGGATTATTCAAATTGACTTCAACATGTTTGTAATGCTTGCAGTTCATTATTAGGCTTCAGGAGGAGCTTAGCACCTTGTCTTCAGGGGCTCAGGAGAGAATTTTACCTCCCATGCATGACAGTTCAATGGGTCCTGGTTTTGTTGATAGGAAATAGATATTGTTGCTTTGTAATGATCTAGAGTGACAAGAGATTTAACAAGGAATTAGTGTATTAATGAAATAATTAAATTAAATTACTAGCTCTCAGAAATACTTGTCTGAGTTGTGACTATAAATTGTAAATTTAAATGTATTTTTAAAAAGTATCAAATCGAGAATAAAGTCAAGGCTCATAGCAGTATTAACAAAAACCTCTGAACTGTCATATCTTCGATTTAATAAAGCACCTACTTTTCCTACAGGTGATGAATTTTGCCCCTGTTTGAAAGCTTCTGCAAAAATCTTACTTGCAATTTTAGGTTTTGCTCTGGTAAGATGAATAGTTTCACCATGACTTGTTTTAAGCAAATATCAGGAAAAAATAAATGCTCTTGAAGTTCCAGGATAGAAGTGAACAAATTATTTGTGAAGACCAACCTATGCTTTGATGTAACTGGCAGGTGGTGGAAAGAGAAGCAAATATTTGAGTTAGAGGAAAAGCCACTGTACATGCCTTAAGCATGTAATTTTGGAAATAGACCTCTTCCCCTTCATTACTGGGTTTTTGTTTCATCTTTGTTCCTGACTGTGTTATGCTAATTCTGTTTGAAAGGACAGTAAGTTTGGTCAGTGGTTAGTAATGTTAAGGGGTTCATATAAATGGCTCTAGTTCTTTTTAGAATTTTGACCTTATCTGCAGGGGAGAATTTATTATCACCTGTAGAATTTAAATTGGCTTAGTTCAACCTGATTAAATTGCAGGATGGATGCTGTTACTCAGAACACACAATCTTAATTTGGTTTCCCTTCATTTGTTTGAATTAAACCAATTTGGGCTATGTATTCTGAATGAACACCCCTTTACAGTCATGTAATCCACTTTCATTGGGTGTAAATTTAGATCCTCAGCTAATTCAGATTAATATTTCTCCAGAGGGGTCTGTTTTATCTGGAGTTGGTTCAACTGTCATAATATCCAATTGAAACAAAAAAGGCATAAACACAATATGAAAAAGAAATATGAAAGAACATGAAAAAACCCAATTACTGTTGTGTCAAACAAATGTTAAAAAGCCAGGCTGTTTAGGCAGCAGAGTGTTTATTAAAAAAGCATAATTTAGTCCCAGTAGTAAGATTGGCATTTAGCCACATGGAAGGCCATATTGCTGATTTAAATGAGAATGGTTTTACCAATTTTGCATATCGTTTGTGTGTTGATTCAGGGAGAAAAACATTGTTCACTTGCTACTTTGAAAGCCACAGAAATAACCTAAAGCAAATATACTTTTTGAAGAGCATTGTCTTTGGGTAAGAGCACTTATACAAAGAGTTACATTTGTATAATTACACTAGTGTAACAATAAACACAGTTCTAGAAAAGCTCAAAGAATTGAAATAAACTTTTAATTGGTTGTAGTGGTTGCTGATGGGAGCCATTACAAATATATTAATCTCCAAAGTATGATTTTCTATAATACTTTCTATAATCCAATTCAGCAATGATTGCTAAAACCAGAAAATTAGAAAAACCTGTCAAAATTACCAAAGACAAGTTTTTTTTCCTTTACCAAAGACAGCTGTTTATAGCCTGACATAATTGTACTTTAGATGTATTTAATCAGAAATAATCCTAGGTATGTGAAACACAATGTGAAATGTGAAGTAATCTGTATGCAGTGCAACTCAAATTTAAGTATCTATTTTTAACATTATAATTTTTGGTTAATATTATTTTAATGTTGTTATATATTACTATTAATTAATTAAAATTTAGTAAGTTATTAATTAGATTTTAAAAGGGATTATTAAAATTAAATGTAATTATGCCTTGCAGCAATTTGGAACTGGTTGTGGAATATATCTCTGAAAATGTTTAAGTTCATCAGTTCTATATTAAGACTGGTTTTTGAGAGAGAGCAAGTTACAAAATTAAGGAAAGATATCCTTGAATCTTTTTCTGTGCTGGAAACTGTTTGACTACAATATCAACGTTAGTCACTGTGGGATACAAAAATTAGTTAAGGTGCTGGGTGAGAAACACCATTTTTGGTATCTTTGTTGCTATTCTGTTAATCACTGAGATCCCATGCTCTGCTCTGTTTCTGCAGTGACTGGTTAAATGGAAGCCATTCCTGGGCTCTGGATGGTTTCTACTGACGCAGACTTTGCATAGCAGCTCCATCACCTCAGGAGGTTGCAATGAGTGGAGGAGGGGATCAGCCTGACATCCTCAGTGTGGGAATATTGGTCAAAGAAAGATGGAAGGTGGTGAGTATGCCTTCCTGCAATTCTGTGTCTTCTTTGAAACATGTTTTTAGAAAGGAGTGGTTTGTGCTTTGAAATTAATTTGAAAATTCTTGTGAGATATATTTTGTTTCATACTTACATTAACTTGTGAATGAGCTTTAAAACTACTTATTTCTCTTACCCTACTTTAAAGAGAAGTTATGAGGATTTAAAATGGGTTATTTTTTTTTCCTGATAAGGACCTAGGAGAGCTCTTAAATCCCAATGTAGTGCCTGATCCAAGCACAACTGGAAGAGTACTGTTTGTATATTGAACCCAATCAGCCAGTGATTATGTCAGTCTGTTTTGGAGATCAGTCAGATGCCCTCCCCTGAAACTAGTAAGTTTGTGAGATATGTTACTTCTTATAGGAAGATCTTTCAGGACGTTGCTGCTCTTCCTTTTGTTTGTTGGATTTTATGGCATAGATTTATTCTCAGCTGATTTGTATTCATTTGATTGTGTGCCAGCATTGGCTTTACTGTAAATAGCTCTGTTCCCTTTTGCTGCTTGTATCCTTGATTTGCATCTTGAGGAAAATAGTATCCATTTGAAGCTATTTTTGCTGAGAAAAACAGGCTGAGTTCTCGTAGTTCCTTCTCCATTCCTCTGATCACTTCCATTTTTTAAACTTAGATTTAAAAAAAAAAGGCCAGTTCACAATAGAGCATTTAGAGTATCCGTGTGTGTGTGTAGTAGGCTGTGAATGGATTCTGAATTGCCTGCTTAAATTACTCCCCTATTTCAAGATTTTTAGAACTGTACGACTGAACAGAGAAGATACAAATTCATCCTTAATTTTAAATTCATAAGGGAGAATAATTTCAACTGTCTTTGCTCTATCTTTCACTAAATATGCAGGAAGCTGATACTAACTTTCTGTAGGAAATCTTTTTATTTCCTTTTAGGTAAATAGAACCTAAATAGCTATCTCTGGAGTATGAGTATTTGTAAAATACCTTCTTATATTTCATCTCAATACAGCAGTGAAGTAAAAACAAAAAGCATAGTCTTGAATCAGATCAAATAGTGTAAACTACCATTTTATATGCAATAATATACAACATGCAATAGATAAAAACATACTAATTTATCACTATCCACAGAACTATTCAATTGTCTGATACGTGCAACAGTAGCTGTGTTTTCTTCAGGTTCATTTTCTTTCCTATGTCGTGAAGACTGCTGATGACATAAGTGTCTTCTGGAAAATTTTGAAAGTAGGCTGAAGTTCATTTCATGTGAAAATTATAATTTTCACTTATATTTTCCAAATCAAGTATTGCAGGTAGATCAGTGCCAAGTATTTCCTATGGGTAACTCTTAAATTTCTTACCTTCTGTAGCAAACATTAAGGATTTCTTGATGACTTCTAAGGTGATAGACTTCCTGAATTCAAGATTTCATGGGACTGTCTCCCAGGAGAAGAAACTGAAATGCAGTTTTTGGATTTTTTTGCTGTTGAGGATCTTGTTCTTTGCAATTGTGAAAACTGTAGCTAAAATGTTTGGACACAAACATTTCAAAAAACAGTGTTCCATTAAATTTAATTTTAACATAGACATTATTTAGGGTGATTCTATTTTAAAAAGTAAGCATAAAAAAGACATTATAAAATATTTTTTCCCCAGTCAACCCCCTTCTATAGTGGTGTCTGTTAGCATTTGCTTTTATCTTTTGTTGGTGCCTTTCCTCATGCCTCTTTTTTGGCTTTGAAAGATTTGTTACAATTCCGACTTGGAGAGACTTGATTATAATGATAATTGGTTTTAGATATGTTTAAGAATGCCATTCAATATGTAGTGTGAGGAAAGGTACCAAGGTAAAACTTGTTGGAAATTGTGTGCTTTAGCCTGGAAGCATACAAAGACACAGAAGTTGAAGAAAGAATGGTGAGAAAGAGTTTGGGGTGTGAGATGCTGAATGTCAAATGAGAAGGCTGAAACTAATGAACAAAGTGGGAAATTGTAATGCAGATGTAAACAAGGGCAATGTGGTCCTCACCAAGGTGAAAGATGTTGATCAGATGTGGCAGGAGGCCAGTATGGTTGAGTGGTCAACACCTGTGTGAACTGGAAATAAAAATGCAAGTGAACAGAAGGTGGGAATAGGGATGGGCTGTCCAAGATTAGCATGGAGATGTGTCCTCTGTGTGATGAATATATGGGAAAGCCAGAGCTCAGCTGGCAGTTGTGACTTGTGAAGGATGTGGAAAAAAAACAAGAAAGCTTCCATAGGAATGTTGGCAGCAAAAAAAAGACCAAGGAAAATGCATACTCTTTGTTGAGTGTGTGTGACTTGGTGACAAAGGATGTGGAAAGTATTTTTTTCTGCAATCAAAGAGAGGTTAATTTATGCCTGTAACTACTGAGTGATGTAATTATTGGGTGTATGTTAATGATTCTGGTGTACTTTAGCTGAGGATATAAATTGATCTGTTTATTTTATTTCTGTGACAGTGGTTTTGTTTGTTTTAAATTTCTTTTAAGCACACACATAGAGAAACAATGCTTTCAAAGGCAGTCTTTCTTGGTCTGGCCATTTCTCAAAGCTGGTAAATGAAGTTAGATGATGAATGTGTCTACATTTGTAAGGGGATGAGGATGGCTGTGTCCCCTCTTTCCTTCTTCTGTCACCTTTTTCGCCATGCATTCTCACTGGTGTGCTTGTACTGTGCTGAAAATTCATGTGTTATCTGTTATCTTCTTCCTTATTCATAGAGCCTAGGCTATTTTAAAATATCTTTCCTGCTCAGTCAAATGACTGATGGTCTGGATTAGGAGACATTAGATTACTTTTCAGAATCTGAAGATAGGTCAGAATATTGCTGCTCTCTGGAACCCTGGACTGTTTAGATGACATTTTATACAGTGTAGTCATATAATGTTAGCAACTGTATGTTTTCAAGTGACATTTAGAAAACCATGTCAGTCTTAGGGTAAGTTCTTTTTGTTTCCTTTTCTCTTTTATCAACTTCAGAATGTTAGCCAGGGGAGGCATTTTGTAAAACAACATTGACATTTTTGATATTGAAAACCAAAGAAGTGTCTGTTCCCCGTGACCACTTAAAGCAGAGTGAAAAAACACCTATTCATATTTGCTCTGAAGGTAGTGCAAACTAATTAGTATGCCATGTGCATTCTTTCTACCTCTTCCTTGCACAGATGAAACTTTCAGTGCTGCAAGTTTCTTGAGTCTGTCTGTTAATAAGAATGATATTGGTGAATTGTAGGTGAATGTGAGTAACATTTGAGATGTATATTCAAAGAAAATCTTAGCCATTTCTTATAATTTATGGTTTAGCTGCTGTTTGTAAGTCACTCCATATAATAGAAAATACTGTCTCTTTTCAGGAAATCCAAAAACTTGTATAGCTTTATACCTTTATTATTCAGTGTGCGTATTTCTGAAAAGAGAGAAAGATGGCATATTTTAAAAATGTCACTGTGCATTTGTATTTGAAGATCTCTGGACTGTGATTATTTGAGGAAAGACTTTATTCAGCATGCCAACTTTGCCCAGATTCATGCTGGGAATACTACTGCACTCTTCTATTATGCTATATACAATAGTGCAGATGGGGATCAGGTGTGTTCCCTTCCGAATTGTGGTTAGCCAGACCTTGGTCAATTATTCAGTAGCTCTTTCATGTACTGAAGGATATAATTGTTATTTTAAAATCTATTAGTAATAAAACAGCATTTGCAGTATGACAAGCAGAACAAAGAAGCATTGCTGTTTTACTTTCTTCTCCCCTCTTTAAAGTATTTTTTTGTTCTTTCTTTTTCCCCAATATAGTTGAGGAAAATAGGAGGTGGAGGATTTGGAGAAATTTACGATGCACTGGACTTGCTTACTCGGGAAAATGTTGCACTGAAGGTCGAATCAGCTCAGCAGCCAAAGCAAGTGCTGAAAATGGAAGTAGCTGTGTTGAAGAAGCTGCAAGGTAGGGCTGTACCTTCGATATGCGAGAAGTAGAATTTCAGTGTATCCTCTTTAAAAAAAATCATTGTAATTATAATAATATTTTGAGTAAATATTTCCTATATTCTGCATATTCTTGGTAAATGATTATTAAAAATGGAATAGAAGCTCTTTCAGATTCTAAAAGTTTTGCTGCAATGAAGCTTTTGTTTGAAATGGGATGACATGAAAATAAAGAGAACAACAAAAATAATTCAATTGCTGTGAAAATCTCAGTTCAGATTTACTTTATTCTGAATCCATCTCTTCCCTTTGGTTTTTGCTCTAGACTTTGTTGTTATTCTTGTTTTTATTTTTTTCTTCTAAGATGGTCTTTTTTTTTTTCTGTACTATGTAGCATTGAATATTTGAGGGTCCTTCACATAGCATATGTGATAAGAATATTTGTTTTCTTTGCTTTGCAGGTATTGCTGAGAATTCAAATATTGAAATGGAAAACATACTTTAAAAAATCCCCATGAGCAAAAGCCCCAGATTTGAAGTACTGTAACTTGTATGAGAAAACTACTAGCATGTAAAATCCTGAAATACTTCCAGAGTTCAATTCCTTGAAATAGTCACAGTTTTCATACCTTTAGATACTTTAATGATGCTATCAATACAGGGAAATATGCAGTGGCTTCTCATCATTGCTTTTTACAACACAAGATTACAGAAAGAAAGTTTTAACAGTGACTTTTTCTTTAAAAGTTATTATTTTTAATCTGGAAGATTTGGAATAATACATGCTTTCCTGTCAGCAGCCCAATTTTTCCAAACCCTTACTTTGAATAAAACAAAGTCTGCATGACATATGGTGCTGCCTAATGTTCTGTAAAGGTCACACTGCAGCAGGAATTGACAGCCTCTATAGATTTAAGAGGGCAAGCATGTCACATGTTATGATGTTAACAAACTGTTCCTATGCTTTTGTCTCTTTCAAGGATTTCACTAAAGCATTTGTATTACATAGCTGAGCAAGGAGATTTTCTTTGAATTTTGAAGTTTCTGGTCCAGAGATGAATAGTAAATTTCAGTATTGCCAATTCAAAGTTTGGAAAACATTTGTCAGGGTTCTTGAAAGAAATTATCCAAAAGACAGTGATTTTTGAAGAACAAAATACTCTGTAACTCCTGGGGTTTTTAAATGCTCAGAATTAATTTTTCCAAGAGTTTGTGGTTTTTTTCTGCACACATGAGCTTGATTCTATTTTTACAAATCCCAGAGTCTTTAAAATGACATAGATGAAACAACTGAATGATAAGGAAATTAATAGATCTGAAAGAAAACACTGGAATTTGGTAGCACTGCAATGCCAATGTATCTATGAAAATGTGCCCTTATATAGGACTCTGTGACTGGAGTGCATTTTAACTTTCTAAAATAGTGGAGTTTCAGTTAAGATATTAGAAAAGGGATTTTTTTCTTAGTCAAAACTTTTTTATCTTTTGAAATATTGGTGGGAAAAAAAAGCTGAAATAATAAAATATTTTTGTGTGAAAAATTGCCATAGGGCCTTACAGGAGTTATACTCTCAGAGGAATAGCTGGGAAACTATAATTTCAAACAGCCCAAATCTTCCTGCGGAAGAATCTGGTTCTATTGAATCATGGGAAACGTCTAGATAAAAAGAATAGAGCACTGAAACATCTGAACAACAGATCCACTGAGACAAATAATCCAGAAATCCAAATAAATATTTCTGTTATTTATTTTCTCAGTATTATTTCTCAGAGAAAATAATAAATAAAAGCTTTTGTATAACTGAAACACAGATTTTATATGAGCTCTTTAGAAATAACACTTTTGACAATCCTTCTTCTATTTCGAAAACAATCGAAATATATTATTAAATTTTATATCTTGCTGCTCTCTTGAAAAAAAAAAAGGTGGTGGTGGTAGTAACACTAGAGGTGACCTCTGGTCATTGTTGTGGAGGGTTACACTTAACACTGTCACTGGTCTGGTTTTAGATAGGAGGTGTGTTGTAGGTGATCAGTAAAGCAAACACAGTGGAGAGATAGGTCAAATGAATCTTTTCCAAATATTGCGATTTATAATTTGCACAGATAGAGCACTTTAGTTTTATATGCACCTTTTTTTTTCTATACTTGAAAAGTCTTTAATTAAATGAGGTTGTGGTAGAGACCATTTTATGTTTTACAGAAAATCTTTGCTCCTAGGATCCATTTCCATTAATTTCTTTACCTTCACAAGTTTTCAGTATGGAAGAGCTAAAAATTTGAAGCATAGGGAAAATCAAGAAAAGTGGATGAGAATGGGGAATAGAAAACAACTTAATAATTGCTTCTTAAAGATTTTTTATTATTATTATTCTTAAATGCTTTTATCACGTAGAAATTAGTCTTATTTTTGACAATATTTTACTTTTCATGCAGATTCAGACCAGGTGAAATTGTAAACAGTTCTTTTAGGATATTTTTGTAACAACCTTCTATTATCATATGTCCCCTGAGACAAACTTTTATCTTGTTCTTCTATCCCTTTTTGGTGTGTGTGTATATATGTATGCATGTCTATAGGACTACTCTCCTTTTCTCAAAGGGCCTTGGTTCTTTTCTTGCAAGATGTTCTAGTTACATTGGATATAGAGAGGAAGGAATACAATTGTCATGAAAATCCTTTTTCTTTCAAATATTGGAAAAGCTTCCTGGGTTTGTAATGAAAGACACTGAGCTTGCAGTGTTGGTGAAGATTTTTTTGATATGTGGATCTTAATTTTAAAAAATATTGCACCGTTTGTGGAATATTATGAAGAACCAGGCTTTTAGAGGAGAATAAATAAATATGTGTACTACGTCTAGAGCAGAATAGCTCTTCTAGTCTATACTAGGCCTAGGCACATCCTCAGGGTTATAAACATGCTTTTGAATGTATCTGTATTGGACTCTTATTTCACTGAAACTGTGAAACTGAAATAAGAATAGCTGTTGGCAGAAGTGCAGGGATGCACTATTTCTTACCATTCTTTGCTTTCAGAAATTTTTAAAATTAAAACAGTGTGGTGATTATTGTGGGGGTAAAATGAGTAATAACTATGTGGTATAATGAAGTATATAAAAGTAGTAACATTGTATATGGTACAGTGACTAATGAAAAACTTCAAAGTTCTTTTTAAGACTCTGAGCTAGCAAAACATGCTGGAATATGTGAGTAATTGTATGACTTCTCTCTTAATTGTGAAGGAGGACTAGGCTCACTGATACAGCCATTTATTACAGCTTAGTCATCAGTTACATCTTCATTTTTTTCTCCCTCCTAATTATTGTTGCAGAATATTGTTTAACTCTTTAGGTTCCTTATTTTTGGTTTTTTTAAAGAAAAGAAATCTGCTGCAACAGATGGTTGTTTTGTTTAACCATGTTGTTAGGCCATCTGTTCCCACAGTCAGATGGGAGAAGACAGATTTATCACATCTCACTCAGTGAGAGTGAGACTCACTCAGTTGGTTTCTGTCTCACACAGCCTTACAGACTTCTCCCTCACTCATTTACAGCTCTGGAGCGTAATTTAGTGATGGGCTGTGTCTGGTGTAGGCTGCAAAGCTGCTGTAGTGCTACACTGCAGCAGCCTGAGGAATGGCACACAGGCTTAGCACCCTCCCTAGGAGGTTTCTCAAGGGCAGAATTGATCCCTGCAGCCTATTACCATCATCTTCTCTCCCTGAAGCCTAGCAGCATAGCTCACAGGTGTAAGAAAATACTGTTTTCCTGCTGAGGAAAAGGCTGTAGTAGGTGTGTAGAGCCCCACTGGAGTGGTGGAGGATCATTCTATTCAAATAAGGTATTCAGGCTCTCCTACCTCTTTCTCCAATTTTATATAAAATTTCTAGGGAATTTACCACACAAACTGAGTTGGTGCTCCAGTCAAAATGGAATTTCTCTGACCAAACTGAGTTTTGGACATTTACTGAATTTGTCAGATAAAATCGGACATGTTTCTCTGAAGATGTTCTTCAGAATACCCACAAATGGCTGTAAAATTAATCATAAATATTTAAGATGAGACTTCATTAATGGAAACTGCAGCAATGAATATATGAAATTTCATCTTGATAAATTTACTGCTAATCCTTTTTCTTCATAAAATTATACTGTCTGTAATATTGCCTGTCTTACTTGAACAAATGGGTGGAAAGAAAAAGTGGAGGAAAATCAGTGATACTTAAAGTTTAGCACTTCTTTAAAAATAAATTATTTTGATGAATCCTGTAGGATTTTCTTTGTTTGAAAGGGCCTACCTACCGATTTTAATGGGATGTGGCAGGTAGCTTCCTGATGAAGCAAGAAACAGGCAACCACTTTTCTGTCAAGTGAATTGAAAATATCTAGAAGCTGTAGAGCCAAGTTTTAGGGTTTTGATGGAGCTACAAGTGCAGCAGTAGCAAAAAGTCCCCTCAGATCTGTAGCTAGACGTTACGGTGTTTTGAAAACAGTAATGAGCGGGGTGGGGGTTCCCTGTTTGTGACATTCTTGTAATCCTAAGTGTAAAATTCATGACAGAAATATTAGGTGACAAATTTTACACAACTTTAGCAACCACATGTGATTGTCATCTTTCTATTGGCTGTAGCTTCCATTGGTGTGAGAAAGGAAGGTAAAAGGCCTGAGGAACTTTAAACCTACAGTTCCCTGTTCTGTTGTAGAGTGGGGCAGAGTGGGATCGTCAGGGGTCCCAACTTTTCTCCAAGTCAATGAGCACTGATACTGAAATGACAAGAGGGTTGCATTCCCTTTCTGTTTCCAGCTGTAGCCTTTGTCTTGCCTTTTTCTCTGTATTTACCTGGGGAATCTTCTGCTTTGACTTACAACTGTGGGATAGTAAGGAGATTATTTTTGACCTGTCTTCTCCACAGTTTGCTCCTAGGACAGGAGAAGGCTTTAGAGAAAATCAGCTTAAACAAAACACGGATATTTCTTTTTCCTGTTTCAGTATACCTGAGCTGAATTTTTTTTTTGTAGCTAAACAGCAAGGATTGTGTTCTAGAGAAAGATATTAATAAATTGGATTAGTTGAATTACATTTTTTACATTTTTTAATATAAAACATAACTCACAAGTAATACTACTGTTTTCTTTCATCATGGCAGCTGCAGCTTATAGAAAAGAGGAATATTGGCTAGGAATATTGTCTATTACAAACCATTAGCTTTGTAAGAAAATAACCTTTTCCAGCCCAAGGTGCCTCAGATTTGTGGACATTTAGGCATGTTGTCATGCATGTTTTCATGTGGAAGAGTAAGAGCTGTGGTATGGGGGGAAGCTTCTGTTTAATTGCAGGTAGAATTAACTTTGGTTTTATTGCTGTTGAACTGCGTGGGGCTTAGTTTATTATTTTACATATTTTCCAGTAATTTCCTACATATTTACAGGAATAAACCACAGAATTTCATTATTATTGGCTAATTTGCTTCTTTTTCTCTTAGGAAAAGATCATGTCTGTAGATTCATAGGATGTGGACGAAATGACAGATTTAACTATGTGGTCATGCAGTTGCAGGTTAGTGTATCAAAACACTCAATGTTTACTTGTGTGTTTAGGTTTATTAGCCAAGTGTACATGAAAATACCAGTAAGATTTTAGAGGATGCTGAACAAATAAACAAAAAACCCCCAAAGGTCACAAATGCATTGTCGTAAGTGTTCCTAAATTGAGCATATCCTTATATCTTTCTCCTTTTATGTCCTTTCCATAATTCTCTCAAAAAGGAGAAAGCTTACATCCTGAGAAAGACTTGACCATTGGAAGAGTGAACTCTGATGTCTTCTGTGATATTTTACATTCCTTTTAAATCTTCACTTGAAAATGGTCTAAAATGTATTATATTAGTCTCTGCATTTTGTTGGCTTTTTTAATAAAAGTGAAAATTTACCCTATGCAAGAAAAAGAAAACACTTCATTTTACTGAAACACTTGTTAATTTAAAAAGAGATAAAGTAGGTGATTAGCACTTAAAATTATGGGATTAATGCCCTTTGTCATCCTGGTGAATATGCATACTGAAAACTGTGTTGTAGTTCATACTGTTGTTCTTCTGTTATGAGAACAATAGTTCTGTGATGTCATGGGGTTGCATTTCCTACATAATATATTTTTCATCTGTTTGATATGATATGTAATTAAACTACATACCTTTCGTTAAAGAAGTGAGTGTGAAGAAGTCTTCATGAACATTTTCTCAGTGGCGTTTTTTGGGTGTAACACAAATACAATTTTAAGCAATAATGTTTGTACTTGTCTTCTAATAGGGATTGGTTTGTTCGATGTTTTTAGGAATGGAAAGGTACTAAAGTTCATATTTTCAAAAACAAACTCTAAATTTAGTGTTGGAGATGCTTGGGGATGTACAGTCATTACCTTTAGGTGAGATATGTTACCCTTGAATGTAAAAATAGGTATTGAGAATATTTCATGGTTAATCATGAACAACGAAGTAAGAAGTAGGAAGACTTGACAGCATCTGTGAATCTTGGTATTAATATTTTTTTATGAAAATGTCCTTTTAATTTTATCAGGGTCGGAACTTGGCAGACCTGCGTCGTAGCCAATCTCGAGGAACGTTCACCATTAGTACCACTCTGCGGCTTGGGAAGCAGATTTTGGAATCTATTGAAAGTATTCATTCTGTGGGATTCCTGCACAGGGACATAAAACCAGTAAGTGTGCCCATTAAATCAAACAGGCAAGTAAGATGGTCATTAGATGGCTGCTTAAGTAAGAAAAGCTCCTATAACTAGATGCTAAAATGCAAAAATGAGAAGGGAGGGAAAATTGAAAGTTTAATCATCAGATAGGGCAGATTTTTTTCTATTAATTAATGTTGGATTGCAGCGACAGTAACTTTGGTCTTTTTCATTGTCTCCAGTTCAGGCCCACTTGCAATTTGCTGTAGTTAAAACTTCCAACTCTTATCTTTAGCATTATGTAACCAAGAGTATTTGCCATGAGATATGACATAATGTGTTTGACTAATGGCAATTAATATTGTCATATAATAAATTTAAAAGAATACATACTAACTGTGGAGTGTACTTATAAGTCCTTCAATAGTAATTTTTATGTCTTTAATATATTTTGAACAAACAAGGAAATGAAAGACAGACTCTATGAGAAAACTATTGTTTTATTGTGCAGTTCTTATTAGATCTCTTGTTAATATGTCACTATGAGGAAAGTGCCTTCCTGATGATATCACGCTTTTGTTCTTACTATTTTCTATTTCTCTTTCAATTTATTCCTGAAATTCAATCACCTATTTTAATATTGCTCTGTATGACAAATATCATTAGAACTCTGAACTGTCAGAATTTGTAAATGAGGAAAAAATAAGCAAATCTCTGTGTTTTCTAATAGATGTAAATATGGTTTGTTATATCTGACATATATTACTAAGTTTCCTGTCAGCTGAATAATGTTTACATAAAACTTCCAACAAGGTTCTGTACATTAGGAAAATTTTGTTTGTATCACTTCTTCCTGGCAACTTTTTATAAAACTTGTATTTTTCCTGACCCATCCCCATTTAAGCCTTCATTTA
This sequence comes from Trochalopteron elliotii, assembly GCA_024734555.1. Classification (NCBI taxonomy): domain Eukaryota; kingdom Metazoa; phylum Chordata; class Aves; order Passeriformes; family Leiothrichidae; genus Trochalopteron; species Trochalopteron elliotii. Next base: position 260,149 of record JANPWX010000339.1, read on the forward strand.
AAAGGAAAAGGTCATAAAGGCAGTGAATGTCAAGTGGAATTGGTGAGAAAGTATTAGCTGGAGCTAACTGTGCTTTGTGCTGAACTCAAAGCTTGAAATCCTTGGTTGTTTGTTTTCCTTGTGACCAATTACGCAATGCTGAAATTCTGTGAGTAGGTGACATGATTGGAAAATTCTTGCTAAAAATTAATATATTCTGAGGGATAAAGTAAGATGACAATATAGGCCACTGTTCAGAAATGCTAAGTTGGATGCCTGTTTCTCCTAACAACATTTTCTTCAAATTTATTGGGAGTTCAGCAGAAGTGAAAACATGGAAGGAAGGATAGAGAAATAGAATATTAATTTTCTGATTGTGTTATTGCATTAATATGTGAGCATATTGAAACTTGTGTGGATTCATCTATTATCTGTCTGTATTTCTTTTTCTTCCTAGTCAAACTTCGCAATGGGACGTTTTCCAAGCACTTGTAGGAAGTGTTTTATGCTGGATTTTGGCTTAGCACGGCAATTTACCAACTCATGTGGGGATGTCAGACCAGTAAGATTTTTTTCACAGTTGAAATCTGAATTCTTGAATGTGGTAGCATGCTGTCTTTCTTCTGAAGAAGTGTGGGAGTTGCATTGAACTGGTAACTGTTGTAAGCTTGATCACCATCCCAGATCGGAAATGCCATGTGATTTATTAATTATGTTAAAAGACTGGCAGTAAGGAATGAGTCAGGTTTCTGGTTTTTGGCTTGAGACAGTGGTGTACATCTAAGATATTTTGGGATAATCTGTCATTTGGTTTGGAAAATCAAGTGATGAATAGGTCTTCATCAAAAATCAGAATAATATACCAGAGCTGAATTCCACTTGCTGTTTTATATTGCATTTTAAAAAACCCAAAAACCCAACAACAACAGAAAACTGAGGAGAAAATGTGAAAGTCAGACACTAAACTGAATATATATAATCTGAAAGAGAAAGTCTGAATAATTAAAACAGTGATAGGATGCTAATTATTATATAAGAGGACATGAATAAGTGTAGTTGTTGTATTGCCAATGCAATGCAACCTGAACAAGATTGTAGGTAAAAGTATATCAATGAAGAAATTACAATTTTAAGCAAGTAGAGCTTCCCTAATTCACTGGTGGCCAGTTAGTTTTGTTAATTCCAAAGTTTCAAAATGAGCAAGTCAGTGCCATTGTACATAGTGTTTAAGAGAAATATTTTCTTTATTAAATTCATTTAGTTTATATTTTGATGGCAACACCAAATAATGTACTAGTTAATATTGTGTAGCACATTTATAGATATGATGCAAATTGCATGGTAGAACCCATCTTGACAGGATTTTCACTCTTATTTTGCCTAAGAAGTTGAGAAAATGGCAGATTTTTGTGTGCAGATTATGAGGTATGTGAATTAGTAAGGTAAATTAGTGGGGTCCTGCTGTACTCTATTCCTTCAGCTGTAATGCTGGACACTGCAATGAAAGCAAAGAGCAGGGGAGACCAACAGAGTGCCTGCTGCTGTTGGAAAGGTGAGCTAAACATTTTAAGTAGTTTTATAGGGTTTTTTTTAATTTCTCAGTGTTTCTGTTGTGTTCTGTATGTTTGGCTGCTTATAATGTTTTTTGAACTGACCTCTAATTTCAAAGAGAAAACAATTCCCAAGATTCTTTCTATATACACACCAAAGGTAACATTTTCAGAAAAAATAAATGATAATAGAAAATTCAATTTTTTTTTTATTCTTTCTTTTGTAAAAACTACCTCTCACCTTTTGTTTTTCATTGCAGTGCCCTACAATGTAACTGAAGTAATTCTCCAGTTGAAATTGTTTAGAAGTTTTTGACACTAATTGATATTTGTAGAGTGCAGTGATGGTGGGGAAAAAGATGGTGGTTTTGTTTGTACGCAAATTGTTGGTTAGAAATGGTTCTTGGATAGTGAGCAGCCAAAATGTTGGCCTCTCTTACTAATAGAGTTTATTCATGTTTTCATTAATTGTGCTATGTGCTTCTCCTTAAGGCTGTCCTAAGCTTCATTAGCTTTCTTCTGCAGATACTGCACATAATGCAGGACAATCCAAAAGCATATTCTCCAAAAACATAGTACTCTTTTCATAAGAACATATTCCATACTTAAGGTTGTCTTGTTGACTATTAACTTTTTATAACCTAGTTTTGCTTTCCCTGTTTAATTGTCTTTATCTCAAACCAGGAGTTTTCTGGCTTTTACCCCCATCTTGCTGTTGGGGAGTGGGTGGTGCCTGGATGGGGCTTGATTGCTGGCTGGGGTTAAACCACGACAGGTTATTTTTAGTTATTTGTTATAGACAGATATGGAGGGAGGATTTTTTGTTGTCAGTTTACTCTCTTCCTGAAGACTTATGGAATCTCCTTAGACTTCTTCCCTAAAAGAATGGTCAAGGCAGAGAATTTAGAACAAGAAATCCTTTCTTGATGATGATCCAAACTAATTCCATGCCATTTTCCTGTACTGAAGGACCCCCAGAGTTGTCTGTCATGCCTGTAATTTCCTAGGACATCTCAGTGTTGTTTTCAGAGATGTTGTTCATCTTTATAGTACTCATCTTAATGTCAGACCCCATGGTGAGTTAGCACCATTAAAACCATGCTACCAGGGAGTCCATTAGCTGTATCTGCTTCTATCTAAATATTATTTTGAAAATGCAGATTTAATATAAAAAACTTTTCAGAAAGTAATATTTAAAGAAAAAAGATTTTCAACACTCCTAGTGCTTACTGTGTTTTTCATTGCATTTTGGAGTGTCACTATGGACTATCTGTATCAAGAACTGAGGAGCCAGCATTATGAGCCCATTTCACTGTTTTCTTTTTCTCCATTGGATTTGCATTAGCATAATTTTGCACCCTTGGATTAGGTTATCTACAATAACCTTTAGCTTGCAGCAGCCAGGTGACTGTAAAACTGATCTTGAAAGAAAAAAAAAAGTCAAGGACATATATTGTAAGTTATCCTCCAAGAATAAGATGGAATCTAAGTAATTGCTTCTGTAAGTATTAATGTCACGTTTATTCTCACATTTTTGTATCCATCAGAGTCCCTTCTTTTTTAAAAGCTTTTGAAGTCAGTAAGCAACAGAAGTTTTCATGTGAAGTACTGCTGCAGAATGCACTGGTTTTTACATAACTGAGGGACACAATTCAGAAGGGAAACATTTCTCTTGGGAATCGTCAGCTAAGTTGTCTTTATATATAAACTTGGGGGCCTAGACAATGATGTTGTTTGGGTCACCCCTTCTGTCTGATCCAAAAATTCAGTACCAAGAATGGCATGGAATTAAAGAGCAGAGGATTCAATGGGCTTTTAAAAGGGGACATAAATTGCTCTAAACATAGAAACATGTTTTCTGATTGTAAAACCTAGTATCAAATTTCTTCTTTATGCCTGATACTTCTTCATTGCCTTTTTTGCTTTTTAACAGAATCTTTACACACACTGCAGCTGAAATAACCTTTTATAGCCAATCTCTATAACTACAGAATTTCCTCATCCAACAATAACAGAACTCTTTTTCAGATAAATGTGAAATAATACATCTCCAGGATATTGTAGCTGTCTTTTTTCTCTTTCCTTTTCCCTACAAAGGGAGTGCAGTGCTCTAAGCTCATTTTTACACATCCACTGTGTAGGTAGGAACCTGTTGTAAAGTTGGTAAAAAGGGTTATAAATGTAATACAACAACTGTTAGAAAAGAACCAATCATTTTTGGTATGCCATAATCATTATCTGGACTGTAATTTCAAATTTAGCATTTTCCTTACAGGAAAATATTGTCCCTCTTAATAAAAAGGGGCAAAATATCATTTCAGGAAATTACAGGAAGGAGTATTTTGAGGGACAATTTTACATAATGAAAATGTGTTCAAGCTTTATTAGTCTGCCTGAATGTCTGAGAATACTGTCAAAAAGAAATGCCTTTTTTGCTTATCTGAAGGATCCAGGGATTTTACATTTTCTTGGGTTATTTAGTTAGTAGAGACAGTTTCCCACTTGTTCCAGATATTAGCCTTAAAATTAATTTGTTATAGTTGCAATTTTCTTCTTGTAGTATCATTTTACTACAGTGGTCTATGTGAATCTTCAAAACTGAAAGAAAAACATGTTAACATAAAGCATAAAGCAAAAACAAGGCTTTGCACACTTTTTCATGCTACAGATAGTTTTCTCTCAGAATTACTACTGTAAAATAAAACATTTTTAATTGCTAATTTTCACATGGATTCACTTTATCAAAGTTTTCCTGTCTTCCAGCTGTGTGAATGACTATGCTTGTGAGGAACTGACTTCAAGGAGAGAGGGATATGTCTGTTGTATTCTGTAATAAGATACTTGTAAAATGTATAGACATGTTGAAGAGAGTAGTGAATAGCTGCAGCTTATTAAGTTGTATGATCTGATGTATTATCTGGCTAAAAATCAGAAATAAACATTTATTGCATTTCTTAGGTTTGTGAAAGATGAATGAAAGATAATGGCTCCTGATACTAAATTCTACATGGTGGGGACAATACTAGGATGCAGGTGTTTGGGGTACATGTAGAATTAAATTCTAGAATGGAAGTTGATAAGGGACCACTAATTGGTTCCTTATCAAGGAAGGGAGGAGCCTTCTCTTGGGATGGAAAAGATCAGAAGAGAGAAAATTGAGTATGGGAAGAACAAAAACTGCTGGGGATGATGTAGGCTGTTAAAAGAAGAAAGGATGAAACAGAGGCAAGCAAATAAATTGCTGGAGAGAGGAAGCCAATAAATGAATTAATGGTGTAGATAAGAATTGATTACTGCAAAGCAGAGTAATTAGAATTTAATTGTAGGGATACTCTAATCATCAAGCAAATACATTTAGCAGGATGCAAATTTAGTATATTTATGAGATTCATAGTCTGCTGTTTACTGCTTTTTGAGAGTGTGGTACCCAACATTTTGTTGGCTATTGTCTTAGAGATGGCTGAAGTAAATACTAGCTTCTTTTTATTTTTTAATTGAGACAGAATAAATGATTCTTTTTGAATGTAAACCTAACTTCATACAGCCATCAATTTCCATGTCTCTGTTTACATGGTGAAAATGGAAAGTGAAGGTGTCAGCTGTTGTACAGAAATAGAAAACCTTGAGGCACAAAATGTGAAGGACATTTGCATTCTTAACATCATCAGTACTGCACCCAACTCTTAGGCAGTTGTCATCACTTCTGTTTTAAAGTGAACCTTAACCACAACTGGTTTTTGAGGTACTATTAAATTTAATACAAAGAAAGCAAAATAAAATAATAAAAAGAAGCCCCTAGTGTTTGCTGTTAAAAAGATTAACCTTTAAAAAAGAATTTTAGGTCATAGTTCTTTAAAAATCCATAAATTCAACCATCATGTATTATCACAGACCTGAGTTTTATGGTCTTTTATTTATGTGGATTGCAAATTACAAATAACTGAATTTTATTTGTTTTACAAAGATGATAGTATAATGTATATGCAAGCTGAGATGACAAAGCTAGGAAGTAACCAAATTAAAAACCTATCCATAAGAAGGTGGCATTTAGATAAAATATTTTCATCTAAAACATCAGTGTTTTTCTACTCGGTATGCAGGTCTCACTGACTGGCAGCCTAAAAAATTGTTTGGATTGACAGTCAGTTCCCTGAATCTGATGATTTGGACTCAGCAAAGATAATTGAAGGAGAAAATTCCTTTTTGCCTAATTTGGTACTTAGTTTGGAATGTGGGATTTCTTTATTGAGAGTATCATGACTAGTGGGTTGAAATGTGTTCAGAGGAGAATGTTTTGTTTGTGGAATTGTTGTATTTTTGATAAATAAGGCTTTTTAGGTCAAGGGGAGGGCTACCCTATGACTGCATTCCCCCATCTCCCCACCTTTCTCCTGCTCTTCCCCGTGACTAGATTTTAGGTCATTCTTCAGTGGTTATTTAAATGAAATTAAGAGCTTTGTCAGGGTTCTCATTGTCGTAGGACATTTTAGCATGACCTTAATTTTGAGTGTCTAAATTTTCCTATATTTATTTGAAAACAAGTTAAAAAATCAAAACTACATTCTTTTAACATTAAGTAGCTTTAAACAATTTTACAGTATTTACTTACTCTGAACATTAACAGAAATATTTAAATCCAAAGGTGACAGAGTATCCACCAAAATTTTCTGAGGCATTACTCATGCTTTTTACTGGTGACCTGTCAGTAACAAAAATTGTCTTTGACTTCTGCTAAAGCAGAAGATACACCAGCTGCTGTACAGTCTGACCCTTAGAAAAATGCTGTGAAAGCTATTGTGAATGCAAATGTCTAGATTTTTTATTGTCTAGGGAAGCAGTTACAAATCTGTTCACATCAAACCACGCACATATTATTCCATATCAGATGTTTTTGTATAAATCAACTAAGTGCTGCTTGCTTTTCTTCAATGCCCTCGGGTTCTGAGGATTTTCCAGCAAATGAGATTTTATTTTCAAGTTTCACTTTAAGGTACTGATGGTGTCCTAGAAATGTAGTTTAAGAAGCTGAATTCTTAAAAAAAAAAACAAACCACAAAACCAAAACAAACAAGAACCAATGAAATTGTGGAACATCCCTCCCCTGCCCCCCAACAAACAAATAAACAACCCAAAACAATCCTGCATAGAATACTTCACAAAATACAGGGGCAGAAGTTATAAATTTCAATTACATAGATAGGCAGAAGTTATAAATTTCTTGTATACTTGTATTTTCATTTGGGATTTTTATTGCGAAAATCTGGGAATGGTTACGCATTTGAATTGCATAGTTTCTTCTAGTAAGATTCTGTATTATCTAGATTGCTGAGGAAGTCTAGAGAATATTTCCATGTTATTCTGTCTGACCTCCTGTCATCTTGGCAGAAGAATTGCAGATTGTTAATTTCTGTATTTGGAAGAGAACATTGTTTTTATAGTGCTGAAATAGTGGAAGCTATGTCCATTAAATGCTTTTTGTGATGGGGAAAAGGAGCAAGGTAGTTTTAAGAACAAAAGGAGCAATAGTGAAGCTACACTGATGTAAACAAAATGGTCACTGCAAGTCTTTTGCCTTCTTTGAAGGCTGTTTGGACCCATGGACTGCTTAAAGATGGATTACTTATATTCTCAATCTCCTTTTTCAAGTAAATGCTGTTATAGTGAACATTGATAAAACTTTAAGAAATAAGACTCAGAAATGGTCCACAGATAGTCTTGATTAAAACTGATGCAGGCCTTTTTTGTTTGGCCCAGTGCCCCTCATGATTTATAATTTGTGCTGGTAACTACTGAATAATCCCTTGACTGTGTGGATTTATTATAAATAAGAGTCTGTATACTGGAGATTGTTCAAGAATAGTTACTGAACAGGGCATTCAGAATAAAATTTGGAATAAAATAAGACCACCCATTAAATTTAAATGATTGGCAGCACCTCAGTCATCTCCAGAAAACTGTGAAATTTATCTGGTTTTGTTTTTAGTTAAAGAGCACTGAGATACACTGTTTATTCATCTGTTTCTTGACACACCTCAGTTTTGGGTGTGACATAGGTTAAAGCAAAGTCCAAGGACAACTAGGACATGTTTGTGAGTACAGTATTAACTGGCAGCAGATTTCATGGAAAATAATTAAATAGTACAGAAAAATTCCAGGGAGCTGTTTGATATCTTAGGGAACCGGATCATGAATATAATAAATAATTGGCTAAAATACTTTAACTGTTCTAAACAGACCTCTCTTCCATACCTGACTAAAACTGTTGACAGCCCTGTGCTGCAGGGTAATGGTCCATGTCATTTTGTTAAATGTACTGTTCAGTTGCTCTTTCATCCTGTTGAGAAGCATTTTGTTGCTGACATTTTCCTTATACTCTTCTCAGTAATGGCCTCTCTCAGTGCTGAACAGTACATTGCAGAGGGATATGATTAGCTGAGGACTACGTGTGTGAACCTAAACAAGGAACAGAGTATTTATTTTTCCTCTTGAAATATTTCTCATTTTCCTCAGAGCTTTTTGGAAAGCTCTGTGTTAATAAGTTTCTGTGTAGTAGTTCTCTGAGGTTTTTGCACATTAATAAACTTCAGAGGAGACTTTTTATATGTTGTCTCTTAAAGTGACCATTAAAGTCACCATTAGCTTGCAACATAATTGTTCGGAACAAGAAAGTGACAAAAAGTTACTTTTCCTCCTCATCAATTCCATGAAAGCTATGCATGATGTGTTGGACACCTCTGCACCAATGTTTATAAAGCAAAGACCTGTGTATGCTCAAATTTGGTATTAGAGGTTCCCAGGATCAAATGTGTGTAACTGGGAAATCCTATTTTTTTTTTAATTAGTTTCTTCATTGTTTGTCTAACAAAGGCATAAAGTAATGAGAAGAAGCATTGAAAACATAGAATCGTACCATGGTTTGGGTTGAAAGGTACCTTTAAGATCACCTGGCTCCCCCTCCCTTGCTTAGACCAGGTTGCTCAAGGCATATCCACCCTGGGCTTGAACACTTCCAGTGATGGGGCATCTACAGCCTCTCTGGACAAAGTGTTCCAGTGTTCCACCATCCTCTGAAAAAATAATTTCTTCCTAACAAAGCAAAACTATGTCCGATTTTTCATTGTTACCAGCTTTCTGTGGACATAGGACAGGTACCTTAACCATGTATTTTGAGACTAGCCTTCTTAACAGCCACCTCTCTCCTCTTCAGCACTTCATGTGAAGATGCAACAGCTGGGATTGTAAAGCATTAAAAATACATAGTACATTTGTACTGAACTCTGTATAAATTAGCAGAAAGGCATAGAATGAACAAGAAATCATAAACAAACAAATATTTAAAAATTTAAAATATTTGTACATAGTTGAATTTATTTGAATTATGTTGTTGCACTGATTTTGTGTTTTGCAATTAGCAAAATCAGTTCTGGTATTCTGTCACAAATAAATGTAAAATGAAAAGCAATAGACATGTATGTAGTATAATTCAGCTGCCAAATAGAATGCAGTAAACTCCTGAAAACAGTTGAAAGCGATTTTCCGTGTTTTATTTTTTCTAAAATAAGAATATTTATTAATAAATAAATATAAAAAATAAATATTAAGTTTTTAAAATAAATTATGATTCAAAACTAGGAAGAGAAAACTGGGCTAGTTGTTTTGAAACCTGACTGTCTCTTCCTGTGATAGTCTGCTTCTGCCATTCCATGTCTATTAAATTAAATTTTGCACATTTTGCTACTGGAGAAAAAGAAATTTTCTAAGGAACAAATATTTTTTAACTATATTATCAAATTTCCTTCATTAAATCTCATCAGTCAGACTACATTACATATACTTTTGGAAATAGGTGAGGTTTGCAAGATTTCCTTTAAAATTGTTTCAGTAAATGGAGTCTAAGAGGAATTATTACAGCATTATATTTTCTTTATAACTTTTAGTTCTATAGGAAAGAAATTATTTTATAATATCACAGTTATTCAATGCAAGCTGTAAATATATGAAATCATTCTTAAATGGGCTATATGTACTCTTCTCTTTCATGTCCTCTAAGTCAACAAAGACTGGAGCGCAATTTTTTTTTTCCATTAATACCAGGAGAAACTGTAGAAATTTTAGATTCTTATGTCAAAATGTCCTACATAAAAATGGTTATTTGCTGAAGGGACTAAGTCAAGACCCCTTTGTTTAATTGCTTTATAAGCAGTATGCATGAGTTGAAAGAATTAGGACAATCATTTGAGGTTCCATTTCTGGATTAGTAATGGTTTTATAGGGAAGAGATAGGAGTTAGTTTGGTGAGGTTTGTGGAGACATTATTTTTAATAGAGAGATTAAAATAACTGTTAGACTGTTGGGTTTCAAAGATCTTTAAAGTAATGCATAGTTGTGGTAACACCTACTAGTGACAGACCTGTGCAGCTGTAATGATACAGCAATGTTACACCTACCAGTGTAACATTAATTATTGTCAGCTAAGACCTCCTTCAAGGACATAAAGGGAGATTATTAATGGCACAAGCTTATAGTGTATATATGGAGCATTTTCAGCATCCACTGAACATTATCTTTGCAAGTTTGGTTGTTTTACTGACAAAGTCATGAAGGAAATCATTGTTACAGAGACAGACAGCCAGCGTCCCATGTGTAGTAGTACAAGGTGAAAAAGGCAGGTGGTTAATTAATGCAAAAGATGAAAAGAAGAGCATTATTAATTGACAGGATGACAAAAGTAGAATGGATATATGAATTTCATGCAGTGTGACATTGTTTTGTAACATCTCACTGGAATAATCTTGGGATTAAATAATTAAATCAAAAAATTAAGAAAATCGTGTGTGGTTTTATTTGAGAGGAAGATTCTTTATGACCTGGAATTTGAAGCTTAGAGCTGAAAAATAAATCCAAATACATGATATCCTGCCTGAAGAAACAGTTTGATTAATAGCTGAGATATGAAAAATGGTGATGATAGAATACTTTGTTAGCATATGTTGGTTTTTTTCTTCTTTCCTGTTGTGTGCAAAACACTGGTATCATATGCAGATAATCATTAAACTATTTAACTTAAAAATTTAAATTAGACATTCTGAAAGGTGCTTATAGCTGTTCTATATTCTGATTCAGCGGTTCCGTTATTATCTATAAAGCTAATAGATGCTCAGGGGAATGGGCTGTAACAGCCTTACTAAAAAAAGAAAAGAATTTTTTTTTCTAGTAATTTTTGATCTTATTTTTGAAAGAAATTATTCTATGAGTGGTGAAACCTACAGTTTTTCTATAGTTTTGTGTACTGCCTCCCTTATGCCCTCTAAATTTCTTAGTATTTTCAGCTTCATACTACAGCTTACCTTTTTGATCAGTACCTAGATGCACTTTTGAGACTAGGCTTGTGTTTACATGCCATCTAAAATTAATGCTGCTTGACCAGCTGATTGGTGTCTCTTTAGATGTATGTGAGCTATTTTAATTGAATTTTAACTATCTGTCTCTGTGTCAGTGTACTAGTTGTGTTCTGTCTTTAATCACCAATTTTCATTAAATTTGCAGGAACTGAAAGTCTTTGAGAGCTGTCCTATTTGTTTGAAATTAAAAGCTATTGTGGTGGAAAGACAGATGGTTTGGTCCAGTAAAATTTGTTTTCTGGTGAAAATAAAAGCAAATGAAAATCAAACTGGAAACTCTGGTTTCCAGGTCTTTCTGAGCTATGGGCTAAATTCTCTGCTGAATCATGAGAAAATATTTTGAATAATTTAAAAGAAGGAAGATGTGTTATTTTGTTGTTGTGGTTTGATCTCAGATGGCAGCCAAGTACCACAGAACCTCTTTCTCATTTCCCCCACCCCTCTCCTGCCCCTGTGGGATAGGGAAGAGAATTGGAAAAAAGGTACATTTATGTACATTAGCTTCCTTGAGACTTTTTGCTTTCCATCTGTAGTTGAAATAAGCCGACTACTGAAATAGTTTACTTCTGGATTTATGTAACGCTTTAATATATGGTATTATCATTATAAATACTTAATTAGATATGTACAAAACATAAAAGAATTAAGATCTCCATTCTCCAGTTCTGCTAAGTGCAGAACAACTGTGAAAATTTTACTTACAGAGATAAATAAAACAAAATAAATTTTCCTCTGTGGGGAAATTATTTGCCAGAGCATAGCTGGTTCATATAGATAGTCTTCCTCTTACAGTAATTTCTGTTTCAGCTCCTGGAATAAGCAGAAGACAAAAGATTGCACAGGGCAAAGCAAATATACATGTGGCAGACTTATCCTCTGTGATTTTTTACTGCAGTAAGTTTAGGTTTGTGACAGACATTAGTAGGTTGTTACCCTCCTCAGCCCACCAGACTTATCTGCTCATAAATCAGCTTTGGAATAATTGTAGTCTTTAGCCAGTGCATCACATTGGCTGAGTACTCCAGACTGAAAACTGAGTAGCTCAGGAGATGTTTTGTGTGTCAAATACTGCTGGCTTAGAGATGGTGTTTCTCTTTATAGCACATGCAGTAGGAGATGAATTTTCCTTTGTCACCACATGTCTGTTAGAACTCACAATAGCAAAATTTAATTGTATTGTTAGTTGGTAACTTACCTTGTTACTCAGCTTCTGCTGGAACTAGGTAGCATAGGATCAGACAGCTGCAGTCAGCTTTTGGAAATCACATTTGTTTAGGTAGATTTGAGGCCAAGTTATGTGTCATACCAACAACTACTAGGGGAGGGGCTGATGAAGAGTTCTAAGTGCAAGTACTCAGTGTCTGATATGGATTTTAAGACAGAGCTGAAAGTGTGGGTTTGAAGAGCTGTATAAACAGTGAAAATCAATTGAGATCTATAATATATTTTAATGGCAATTATATTTCAACTGCTTGATCTTTTCTTACTCAAGTGATCCATGAAATTTTCATTTGTTTTAAACTGGTGCTAACATGTGCTAGGCATTATATTAGACTGTGAAGTCTATATATTCAAAAGGAGGAGGATTGGAATGTGAATTGTTGAAGCTATGAAAAAAGGTTTCAAAGAATTGGAACTGTGTGTAGTTCCAATCATGGAAATATATTTCTGGTAGAATTTGAACTAGGAAATTGTCTTTTTCAAGTGAAAAGATAAAAAAGGAGAATTATACCTTTAGGAAAGGAAAATAGGGGTAACATAGGTGGCTGCTTCTCTACCCATCCCCTATGGCTTTTGAACCTTACTCTTGAGGCAGCACTGCTGGCTTCTCAGTGCAAAACCTAGACACTTGGGAATACTCAGTCATGGCCTAATTGATTGGGAGCACCATGATGAGTCTCAGATATAATGTAAAGAACCAGTATTGATTTATTTTTTCATATTGATTTTCTAGTTTCCATGACTGCAGTAATAAGTTAACTTTTTTGCTCTGTGTAACCTTTCCAATGTTACCCAGAGCAATAAATCCAGAGCGTTTATCTAAAGACACTGAACTAAGCTAAGGAGAGTGATTTGCCTCCTCCACAGCCAATCCAAAAAAGCAACATTCATAGGTTTGTTAGCATAGTGTCTCCCAGGAGTCTGAAAGCTGTGTGCTTAGCGGAAATAGTTCACTTCGCTAGGAACTGCTACTTTCCTGCATGTAATTTATCTGAGACATTGTCAACTGTTTCCAGGGCAGCAACACCTCCAAAGAAAACTGGTGTTACATTAAAAATGTATCTTTATAAGTAGAAAAATTCATTGTGGTCACTGGATCTGCTTAATTCATCTGCATCTATCTTCAAAATATTTTTTTAACTTAAATTTGAAGGATTTAGTATTTTTCTTTTACTACATGAGATGTTGTGAGATGCACAGAGAGTTCTGAAACAGTTTCAGAAGTTATGCAAATGCTCAGAAGTCTGTAAGTTCTCAGAAGTTCTGCTCTGAATGGGACAAACTTGATTTGACCTAAGGAGCATCACTCACGTCAAGAGATATGTGGTAGAATTATTTTATTGTGTTGTGTGGCATTGTAATACTGGTATTGAATAGTGACCAGCTGCATTACTAGAAGGTATTTTATTGGATCTTGAAATATGACAGAGTGACATACGCCTTTACTTCAGATTATAGAAACTATATTTTAAGACAAGAGCCAGTGAAAGGTTTTAATGATAAGCTCATCGTTAGAAACAGTATTAATTTTTTATTTTTTTTTTTAATCCTTCCCATCCAGGTGATTCTCAGATAATTGAAATCATGTTAGGGCAAATAAGGATGGCTATGACTTTAACATTCAAAAGCGTTTGAATTGGTACACAATGAATTTCCTCATATGGGCATTTCTTCCCCAGGACAGAAGTGGAATAGGTCAGATTTTTAGTTTTTGTAAACTGAATGGGATAATTTAGCTTTCATATGACATTTCTTATTTTTTTTCTCTTGCTTTGTCCAGCAATTGAAGCATTTCTGTCCTAGTTATCAAGTAGAAATTGAAGCTGTGATGGTAGAAATGAAAGCAGCATTTCATCCTAGGTTTCATATTTTTCCATTAGTCTCAGAGGAATAGAAATATTTAACTAAGTAAAACTGAATATAGTCCTTCCTTTTTAACATTCATGCCAGAGGCAAAAGACAGCAAACATTTGGTTTCATCTTCTGAAACTATATGCTCTTGAGATTTATGGAATTTGTATTTTCAACTATTTTAAAGTTAAGCTCTCAGTGCCCTCCTGAAAAAGTACTATTCATTAAACTACATATTTTTAAAAATTTATCTGTATTTTGATTATCTTGGCAGTGATGCTACATTACTGTTAGTTGGATGATTTATCAACCTGCAGAACTACTAAGGAGATTTAGGTGCTTTTTTAAAAAAAATTGTTTCTCCTGAAATTTAGCAGCTCCAAAGCATTTTGAGCTATTTTTTTTCTAATTGTGTGGTACTGTGTAACTTCTGCAACTACAGTGTTATGTTTCATTTCTGGGTAATGTTCAGTGTGGAATATGACATACTTATAAAATTAAAGATAAGGCAGACAGACAATTCTCCTGCCTGAACATGAAATGTGTTCTGAGCACCATTTAAACTGTATGATGATGTGCAAAGTCTAAGATCTGTGGAATATCATCAGAGAACCTTTTCATGTTAAGAACATCCTAGAAAATATTCTCTGCCTTAACTAACACTGGTTCAGCTCTCATTGTACTACTCTAGCAGACATTGATTATATGGCTGTTGAATCCTTCTCTAAAGATGTTGCTGCATAATCTGGCTCATTCAATCATTAGATTTATTGACAGTAATGACAACTCCTGATTTATTTAAATGATACCTCTGTATAGCATCCATTGGTGGATAAGAAAAAAATTATACATATATATATATATATATATATATATAGGTAGAGAGAGGTGAAAGTGTTTTATCTTAGTAAGGTGTCGATTATGTATTGTGGTTATCTTTGTGTGTATATCAAACCAGACTTTTCAATGTTTTGTGCAAATTTAAAAAAAAAAATCTTAAGAATTGTCATGAGTCTTGGGCGAGCAGACAGATCACCAATACCTCTCTACGTACAAGTCAGAGGTGAGATAGATAATTCAAGCTTCATACATTCATTGTTAGAGGAAACAAAAAGAATTGTTGATTGGGAAGATAAGACTGCATAAAAGAAAGCAAATTTAATAGCCCTGGCAGTTTTGTCTCTATGTAATGGTTAATTAAGGGGGTAGCAGGGATTGGATATCTCTGTTAGGCAAAGTAATAATACCACAGTTTGATTATAAAAAAAATTAAATTTCTACTAATTATGACTGTCATCAATGATATAATTCTTTATGTAATATTTTTATTTGAATGAAAGAAGGATGGGAAAATACATTCTCTAATTATAAAACATCAATTGACTTATGTTCGCAAGATATCTAGAGTATCAGGGAAGAGATGCTAGTTTTCACAAACTGGAAAAGAAAGAAATATTTTAAATTGGTGTCTCTAGTGCAGCCTTTGCTATTTACTGGTCAGCCAATTAGTGCCCACTTGAATTTCCACTGAGAACTTATAGAAGCACAGTAAATTGAAATAAAATCTCAAACGAGATATGTTGTGGCTCTGTACTCACTTTGTAGATGCCAAGTTGAGTAGTCAGAGGATTTATTTCTGACAATGAGAATCTCTTCTATTCTCTGACAGCCACGAGCTGTTGCTGGTTTTCGAGGAACGGTACGATACGCATCAATCAACGCTCATAGGAACAGAGTGAGTATCACAATCTAGATCAAAACCATCTCATGTAGCTGGAAGCAGTCAGTAACACAGTTACTATTCATTTCCTTTTTTGTGTTCTTATCTGTGCATTTATTATGTAGAAATTAATAGATATAAATTTTGTGAAAGGATAATGTAATTTACAGTAGTTGAGGATAAAAATGTTCTTGTACAAATAATAGTGATTCTAATACTTATCTTTGGTGTTCAATTGTGTTGCAAGTTAGTAAGTTAAAAAAGTGAATCTATTGAGTTTTATGAGGTACATAATGCCCAATATGTTGTCTTAACATCATACTCTAAAAAAATCTGAATAAACAATGCATCAGATATGCAATGCTGTTTTAACACACTTCAACTTTTATTTTATTTCCCTCTGTCTTCTGTGGAAATTTACTTGTATGTTTCTCCTTAAAATAGCCACTGAATTTAATTAACTTGTTTTGCAGCATATGTTATATTAAATTTTATATAATAATTTTAGCTTTGAGCAGTAAAGAATTTTTCTTCCCATTTGTTTAGGTATTTGTAATATGCATTAGAATAATGTTTCATTTTACAGGAAATGGGTCGGCATGATGACCTCTGGTCTCTCTTCTACATGTTGGTGGAATTTGTGGTTGGGCAACTGCCTTGGAGAAAAATAAAAGATAAGGTAAAGCTAGAGGTGAAACCAAAGAGCATAAGGGAGGTTTACTTCTGGATTCCTGGGAAATGCTGTGATAAAGATTCCGTTTAGAATCATTAATTAATTTTACCCTTACATTTTTCAGTGTTTTCTGGTGGTAGTTCTTGTGGCTAGTGTCTTGGTATAAAAAGCAGTCAAATTTCCCTAAGTGTTCTAGGAACAAAGGAGGTTATGCTTCTAGATTGAAATTATTGTAAAGGGCAGAAGTAAGTGTATATTTGCTACTTACTTCATTATTCCTGTTATCGCTTGAGTACCTTATTTCACCTATCACATGCTTAAAAATTCTAATCAGTTGTGATTATCTGTGAAATAGACATCTCTTATTTACTGGTGAACAAAAGTGGATTGGGCAATATGCAGTGATGCCTTTAATCATATGTCATAGGTGAGGTATGCAAAGAAAAAATATCTAATCAGCCTGTTATTTCTTCTTGCAACTTCTTTTGAAATCATACCGAAACCAGGCTACTCCCTGATGAGGTTTATGTATTGTAGATGACAGTGTGGCATATAGGTAGCATCTCCTTTTTGGTTTTGGTTTACGCATCTTACATGAATATACACCAAAAAGTGACTGAATTTGACGTGAGGAAACAGGATGTTTAAATCTTTAAAATATGCTATTAGAAAGGATTGGACTGTTTAGTGACAGCTCTTTGTATCACTCAGCATTCAAACACAACATGAACACAGTAGAAAACTAAATAGCTTTTCATATTGAATTTGAAGTTTGTACATTGTTTTGCAAGTGTACTGAGGCCAAAACCAGAATCTCCTGTCTTGCTATCTGGTGTGGAATGGCCTTTCTCAGTACCATTCAGTGTAATGTAGTGACCTGTCTGTCTGGCTAGTAATGTGTTGAATGGCTGTAAAAGAGAATGTGAGAATGTTGTAACAGAGAATGGAGGTGTGCCAACGTTTGCTGTGTTACTTACTCCTAGGAGCAAGTGGGCTCCATTAAAGAAAGGTACGAACACAGACTTATGTTGAAACATCTTCCTCAAGAATTCAACGTCTTTCTGGATCACATTTCTAATTTGGATTACTTCACAAAGCCTGATTACCAGGTAAACATTTGTACTATTTTGTCTTTTTGTTTTATAGAGAAGAGAATTTTATGTTGTTTCATCTTCAATTTACTTTGATTTCGTTGTGTAACCTTGGTAGTTATTATGGTTTCTGCCACCACGAAGTTAATTTAATGACCATTTAGTGCCACAGAAACTTCGTGGTTCAAACATGGATTTTTTACTATTTGGGAAGTGTAAGGCTGTTAAGTTTCTAAAAACAATTGACACCTGCTTTTCAGTCAATATTCTGTTAGGATTGGGAGCTATCCTACTATCACAGCCTCTAGTAGGTGATCTGTAAGTTAATTGATCAGATTGTACTCTCAGTGATTGTCATTCTGGCAGTTTTCCAAAGTCTGGAACTCAGCACCTATAGCTAGAGCACAGCATACACTCATGGTGTGTTTTCAAATCTGAAATATTGTGTACAGAGATCACAGAAGACCAGTCATTTTTCTTTGTTAAGGAGAATATTGCCTGCTGAAATGGGCAGCCTCTGCTCAGTGGTAATTGTGCTGAGAGGATATGCTGTAGAATGTGCCTTAACTCACTCAGCACTGAGCTATGATTAAAAAATAAAGAAAGATAGAACTTTTTTCCAGTTTGTTGAAAGCAGCAGAGGAGTGTTCAGGAAAAGCAGGAAAGGCAGAGACCTGAGAGTTTTTTCAGCCTTGCACACTGTGAGAAGTTGTACTGATCAAATTGCACAGCATGACAAGCTGTCCCTGTGTGCCTTCCTTCTGGCTCCCAGAAACATGCATTCCTGTCAGCTTCCCACTTACAGGACCTGTCTGCCTCTGTGCCTTTGTTCAACTCCCTAAATCAGTGAAATCAGAAGTTACACTGTTCGTGTTCAAGTGTAGTTGGTTCAACTGAATAAATAAATCTGACTAATTCTGGAATTGTAACTTTGATAAGAGTGCTACTTGGTAAGATTAACAAAGAAATCAAAATATATAAGAATTGAAATAAGAGCTGAAAATCTCAAGGAATAACTGATTTCCTGTTAGTAAGTGGATTTCTCTAAATATACTGATATATGATTCTGCACATTTGCAAAACAAATAAATCAATTTTTATGAAAAAATTTGAATATTGGAAAACCTTACTACAAATACAAAAAGTATTCAGTATTCCTGAAAATAAACACTTTGATTTTTATTTTCCTCTACTTCATTACAAATTTATCCTATAGTTTACAATTGAGGAAAAAGTTTTCAATGTTTTGTGTGCCTGGTTATTAAGATGTATCAGATTTTCTTTTCCTATGGTAAAAAGTACTATTACAGAAGTTTTGCAAAATTTTGAAATGTTGCATAGAAAAACCTTGATTATAGACTGGTAAATACATTTTACATTACAGAACCTGAATGATAAAGCATATAGACGGTCATATTTTTGCAAATCCTTTTTTATGGTCTATTTGCATCTAACACAGCACATGCACTGAGCAATTAGCACGATACCAGGGCAGAGTTTTTTCACTACAGAGACAGCCCAGTAATTTACAGTCCTGTGGTTAATCATGGGACATTTGCAGTTGTGTAGCTGCAGCCTGAGCCTTACAACACGGTCTTGATAATGTGCTTTAGACCAGAGCAAGGTGGTTTTATTTAGAGCAGTGAGAATACTCTTCTAAACTCTGGTCTCTTTTAACTTGTGTTTGCAGTGGTGTTGTTCCTACCTACTATATTCTTTTTATTTATGGGTGGGCACTGAACAAGAATGTATGTATATCCCTGCTTCGAAGAGTTTACAGTCTAAAAAGTTCATGACCTAGGCCAAGAAGCCATGTTTGATTTGGCAATGTCAAATGTTTATTTTATTCAGTATTTATGCCTACATTGCCTCAGCCTCCTGATATCATTAAGCATTTGAGTTTGTATTTGCCTCATAGCAGAAAGTGATGAAAAGATTTAAAGGAGAATGACCTTAAAAATTACTTCAGAGACAGTGCTTAATGTTTAGAGGGAGAAAATAATTATACACAGTACATGAGGGATAGAGTGAACTATGGCTTTGTGCTCTTCAGTAGGGTTACAGAAATTACTGGGGCAGGTGGCACGTAGAAGGTTCTTGAGAGTAAAATTAAATGGGTGAGACCACTCTATACAAGATAAATGATCCAAACTTTCCACCTATTTTAAGTTGTCAAAGGGTATGCCAAAGGAGAGTGGGGAAAAATTTTCAGCATCCTGGATTGGAAAGAACCCCAGATTTTTAGCTTTTAGGGAAAAAAACCCTTAGAAATGTTACAGAGTAAAAGAATGATATGGACACAGCCTTTCCATCAGTGACTAGAATGAGACAAAGTTTATTTCACAGAGAGAGGAAAGTGATGTCATTTGTTTCTCTGTCATGGACACAAATTTTCTAAAGGCTTTTTCATAGCATAAAATGAGGATTGAAAACTTAGACATTTTGTATAGTATAAATGTCAGCATTATATGAAGTAAATGATATGTGGTTCTTAATGATAGAGAGGTGTGAATTAGCAGATCAGTATCCTTTCCTACATCTCATTCATTTCCTTAGTTTCATGGTGTTACCAAACGTATTCTTTTCCTCTGCTAGAGAGCCATTGTATGGTATCCTGCAGCAATGTAGTTATGTTTCTTTGTGTGTGTGTGTAGTTCTGTCTTTTTGTAAAAGTCTGTGGTGTATCTTTGCCTCATGCCTGATAAAAACACAGATGTGGGTGGATTTCTTTTTTCTGTTTTAATAAAATGGAATTTTGTATATCTTGATCTCAAAATATTGAAAAATGAGAAGTGTTTCATATAAAGACCTAATTTTTTTAATGTTGTTGTCATTATTACAGGAGGATATTTCTTAATTGTTTGGTCTCTTAGACAAAAATGATCTCATTAACTTTTTTCTTTATTTTCAGCTTCTCATGTCAGTGTTTGACAACAGCCTGAAAACGTTTGGGGTTATTGAAAGCGACCCTTTTGACTGGGAGAAGAGTGGAACTGATGGCTCTCTCACAACAACAACAACTTCAACCACTCCTCAGTTGCACACTCGTCTTACACCAGCTGCAATCGGGTATGCACGGTGTGGTCTCTCCAATGGCAGCCACAGAGGGGCTTCCTACCAAAGGGAAATTATCTCCGTAATTTAGGGTTTTTCTGCAGGATTTTGATTGCATAGAGGAAGAGAGGTTTGGGAGCATCTGAAGTATATCCCTTTTCAGGGTTCCAGTTTATACTATCCTGAAAGATCAGCACTACAGTCCAAAAAATTATAGCAATAGAAATAGTACTGCAGGAAATTGCATGTAAATTTGCTCATCCATCCTTTGCTAAATTGTATTTTGTGAAACTAAATAATGTGTCCTGAGTTTAAGTGCCTGGAAATTTAACTGCCTGGAAATAAACCCATTGTTTTCTGTAAGCTTGGAATAAAATTCTAGCTGCAGTTTCCTTATAAGTTTGAAAAATGAATGGATCTTTATAAGAAATTTGGAAATAGATTTTGGTTGTGTTTGAAATAATATTTAATATGTTATTTGAGACATCCCGTAATGAAGTAAATTGGACAAGATGGGATGTTTAATAATACCCATACTCATCTCAGGACTGAAGAATACAAGAGGTGTTTATGGATGAATGTAAGAAGTGTTTATGGGTGCCATTAATTTTTTTGAATAGAATAATACATACAGAAGAGTCAGGAGAGAAGTTGAACCTGGACATGATCTCTAACAAATTTTCCCAGAATTGGCTTCAAAAAATCTAAAAAAACAGCTTTTATGTGATAGTTTTTTTATTTTGCCTATTTTGTTACATACCTAAATTAAATAAATTGTGAAAGCCAGGAAGTAGGGGGGTTTATATTAAGTAATTCCCAAGATTTAGTTTTCTGCATAAACATGATTTTCTTTGTAAGTTTTTGTCTCTTTCTTTCTTTTAAAATAGAAAATAATTTCTGTAAACACACGAGAGTATAAAAATTTTTACTTTTCTGATTTTGTTTTTAAACTACTTTTGTAGAATTGCCAATGCCACTCCTATCCCAGGAGATTTGCTGCGGGAAAATACAGATGAAGTATTCCCTGATGAACAGCTCAGTGATGGAGAGAATGTTATTCCTGTTGGTGTGTCACCTGAGAAACTACCTGGATCCCCTGGACATCAGCGTCCTCAGGAAAAAGATGTTTGGGAAGAAATGGATGCAAACAGAAACAAAATAAAACTGGGGATCTGTAAGGTACTTTCAAATCTGTATTGTGAGGACCAGCTTTGAACAGTTTCTTGTCCTTGTAGTGCACATAAGATATAATTAATAAGGAAGTTGTATTGATACTGATTAGCCAGAGTGATCTAAGGAAATGATTTATGGTAGAGATAACACATTTTATATACTGGAAAAAGCAGACAGGCTTTTAGGCCTTGTGTCACTTTATGAGGTCTTTATGATGAATAGCTTGCTGATAGTATGAGACTCTTTGTAGTTTACTCATATTCGTTTTCTTCAGACACGATTTTCATTCTTGCTCACTGAATGAAATCAAAGCAATTTTCCTGCTTCTTGCATGTGTAGAAGCTAAATATTAAATGTACAAAAGAAGATTTTCATGTTCTTCAGTTGAAAAATCATCAGCATGATTGGTAGTGTCCATTTCATTCACTTGATGGTTTTGTCTCCATAAGATACGATACCTTTGTACTGATTCAGAGGTTCATTTGGTGGTCTTTAGAAGAGAACACTGCTTTATTTTCAAAATGGTCTCTGAGAATTGGTTCCTGTCTTCCTTACTCACAATCACAGCATTTCATACTTGGACAGATGTAGCCTGTTTCTTGATACAACAGCGTTTTTACCATGAGAACAGATCTGGTATTAAAATGTTCTTTATCTAGGAGGATTGTCAAGTTTTGAAGCTGTTACACATTACTTGCTAGGAAAAAAAATGTATTGTGGGAAAGACCAAGGCATGGTGCCTGTTTTCAGGCACCTGGTTGGTTGGGTTTTTTTTTCACCAAAGAGAGAGGGAGGAGATTGTTCTGCTTCAAACCAAGGCACATTCTGTTACACCTGTAGAAACTAAGGATGATCATGATTACCCAGCTCTAAATTGTTTTCAGTTATTATTCTAAATCATATTCAGTCATTATTAAGATAGAGTGGAGCTGGGTTAAAACACAGCTGAAAGTCACAGAAACATTTAGTAGATTCGGTGTATAACAGTGTTATCTGCCCCAGAGAATCAAAAACACAGCCTGGAAGCTAACTTCTCTTTAATAAGAGCACGTGACTGTAAAGCAGACCAAAGGTTCTACCAAGTGCAAGGTTTCAGACTATTATTAAAGGAAATTTCAGAAATGGGTGTGAAATATCAGAGTAAATGTAACTGTATTACTGAGTCTTTGATACTCCTGTTCTCAGACTTACCCAGAACCAGTATATTGCCAGTATTTTGTCTGCTGTAGGTGTGTACTGAAGAGCATATCGAAACTACGTTAACTATGGCATGAACTTAAGAACCATTCCAAATACAAATTGGCTTTTCACATTCTAAAAACTTGGAGGCTCTTTACCACATAGTACCTTGTCTTCCTATTGTTTTGCCACTCCTAGTGAGTTACATTTTTACTTTGCATTTCACACAGGCTGCCACAGAGGAAGAAAACAGCCATGGACCAGGGAATGGAATGCTTAATGCCCCGAGTCTTGGTTCTCCAATCCGAGTTCGCTCAGAGACCACCCAGTTAGACAGAGATGTTCCACTGGTGCGAAAGTTGCGTTCCATTCACAGCTTTGAACTGGAGAAGCGTATGACGTTGGAGTCTAAGCCCGACACTGATAAGTTTCTTGAGACCTGGTAAAGAAATTATGTTATCTTTTAAGGATATGTGATTAGGATACTGTTGTCTTTGCTGTGTGAAGAGCAGGAATGGAGCTGTTGAGTATGCTTATGCAAGTTACAGCAAATTATTTTTCATAATATTACTCAATTAATGGATTTCACTACTTGGCAGCTACTTTAGAAAATGATTATTGCTTAGAGTACAGTTGAAGTTGGACTTCCATACCTGGGCATTTTGTATTTCAAGACCTAGTGGTTGTAACCCTGGTATTCATTAACTTTTTCTTCAGAGGCATACTCTTGACAGTCAGTACAACTTGTCCTGAATAAGAAAGTTGATATCAGGTGCTCAACAGAGATAACATGAAATTAGGCTATATGACAGGAAGTGGAGTGAAGAAGTTTGAAATCTACCTGCGTGCATCAGGCTCAGTTTTTCCCAAAGGACTTCCACCAACATAAAAAAACTTCGTGAAAGACAGAGAACTTAAAATGGAATTTGAAGGTAGAGAAGAGAGAGGTGTATGAGAATGGATTCAGTTTGCCAGTTGTCTAGAAAGAATAAGGGGGGAGGGTCACAATGTAATCTGACTGGAAAGCAGAGGCTGAGTGTGGACAGTAGGAGAGAGCTAGGGTGATGACAGTGGCAAAGTCCTTCTAAATACTTCATAGGGGAACTAGGAATTTGAATTTGTCTGATGAAGCAAATTATGCAAAGCATGAATAAGGAATCAGTCAAAGCAATAAATAAAATTCTTCTTGAAAGCATGTAATAACTGCTGCAGGAGACATCTGTTTCTTGTGTTCCTCTCAGAGTCTGCTTTGTAACAAATTAAGTACAGTGGACATCTATGATAACCTTACTACTGAGTTTTTTTCTCTCACAATTCTCCCTTCTGGTAGTTATATTTACAATACAACCTGATACATTACAACTAAAATGAAAAGTGCGTATATTTCTAAGACTATCTATCCATTTTTACTTGACATCATACTTATTTGTCTCAATTTGTGAATCTTTGTATCACTGTAGGTTGTTCTAGAATGTGACAACAAATTTTTATAAAAATCTAGTTTTCTTCTTCTGAAAACACTCAAATGTAACTTACATTGTTTAATTAATTCTTAACTAATTCAGATATTGAATTCTTTTCTCTAAGTTTGGAGAAGAAGCAGAAAGAATTGAAAGTGGCAGAGACTCCTGTTGCTGCTGTTCCTCCTCTTTCTCAGAAAACATCTCTTCCTGCTCCTGTGACTGCCCGCAGGGACCATGTTTGGCACTATGATGAAGAGTATCTTCCAGATGCTTCAAAGCCCGTGTCAGCTAATTCTCCTGACCATGCTGATGGTGTTATGAGCAATGGATTTGTAGCTATTAACCTAAGCTCCTGCAGGCAGGAGGTTGATTCTAAGGAATGGGTGATAATAGATAAGGAACGGGACTTGCAGGACTTCAGGACAAATGAGGCTTTAGGGCACAAAATGACTGGAAGTCCCTCAGATGAAGAGCCAGAGGTACTACAAGTTCTAGAGGACTCTGCTCCAGAAGAGCAGTCCAGAGAGGGTGGTTGGGCAAGAAACAATGTCCATGCCAAGAACCAAACTTCAGGGGTGGAGTTTGTTCTAGACATGGAATGTCATCCTGCTGCATCTGAACAGCTTACAGATAAATTGGAACTTCTGTCTGGAGCTGCAGGGCAGCTTCTTGCTGCCACCCCTACAAGTCCTATGGAAGCTCAAGCAGAAGGAGCACTCACTCCGGTAAGAAAATCTCTTCTTTATTCAGAATTGTAAGAGGAAATGGTAAAGGTGGTGACTAAAATACAGCAGTGTAGCAGAAATTCCTAGTTTCAGCAGGTGTGGGACTTGATTCTTGAAGACTGATCTTCCATATTCTGTTACACAGCTGTTTACAGTCACCCGTGGAAGTGTTAATTGTTCTGCAGGTGTGATCCACAAAACTGGCCACATTTAACAGAGTTATCTATCTATACATCTGTCTGTCTATCTATCTAAAGAAGCTCCCTGTGCAGTGATTCCTAATCAGTGAGAGACACATGCTAACACATATTTATTATATTTGCAGTACATAAGCATAAAATTGCAACTGAATATGTAAAATACTGTGCTACACTGTTTCATGTTTTCCAGGATAAATCTAAGTGGCTGAAATTAAAGAAACAGTTACTTGCTCTCACATCTCACTATGATTCCTGCAGTGTTTGCTTCTGGAATTCACTTTGTTTCTTCCTGTTCCTTCAGAAATTTCTAATGGTCCTTATACGAACAATTTGTTGCCTTTTATAAAGTGTTGATGCTTTTCACTTTTAAAATACTTTTGCTAATCCTACTTTACTCCTGTATCTTTCACTAAGACAGATAGCTTTGCTTCCACTGCATATTCTTTTTTTTTTCCTCTTTTTCCATCTTTTCTGAAGAATTCTCAGTTGCACAATTTTTGAACATTTACTTTTTTCTCCTGTCACTGTTTCCAAACAAACATTTCTTTGCCTTTACTTAAGAAGTAAGTGGGATTAATGGTTAAGTGGTTGGGAATCACCTAATGGTTTTATTTCTCCCCTTTTTCAAGTAGATATTGTGGCATTTATGATTTAAAGGTAAATTTTTTCAAGTTCCCTTGAGCCAAGAAACCTGGCTATATTTTTTCTTCATGTATCGCCACTTTTTGTGAAAGTTACTGCTAGCTCATTAGAAAAAGAAACTTGTCACCAACCACTCATTTATTATAAACTGTGAAATATCCTTTATAGTGAAAATGAACTACTCAATGTAATTAACTATAGCAGCACAGTAAAATTTCAACTACACCTAGGTTCTCATTGCAAAAGGCATCATATCTTTCATACAAGAGTATATTTAGACATCATACTTTAAATTATGTAGTTTATAGAAGATTTGTTTCGTATGGTAGAAAATACAGAACTGTGTTAAACAACAGATTTTTAGAGATTTAGTTTGAAATATTAGTTGCATGAAAGAGTTTTTGAGGGGTTAGAAACTTTTAAAGGTGAAAAATTGTTTTAAATTTTTTAGTTGTTCAGTTTTTGTATTTTAAGGTCAGTTTTAGTAAAACAGACAAGAACGACCAGCACTTGGTCCTGTACAAAATACTAATTATCAAGTGTTTTTATTTCAAGAGCCAGTAAAAACGGCTTGTAATTTTATATGCAAATGCATTATACAACTGTACACTTTATACAAATGTGGCTCTTTTGGCGGAAACAGCTGTTTTACTTAAAACTAAAAGTAGAGGTGGTACAGATATTATGTACTACAGTTCAAAGAATGGACAATATCTTTGTCTGAAAAGGAAGAAGCTTCAGTACATGGGAGCAGAAACAGCTGCAAAGAAAGTTAATTATTACAAAATGCATTGAAAGAAATACTGGCTGAAGTAGAAACTCAAGTGAAATTATATTTTCCTTTGGCTTTGCAGGGAGATAAGTAGTATTTGTCATGACCTCAAAAAAGGGGGAAATATGGTTTATGTTATGCTGGAAGGGCAGGTAATGTTGTGTGTGCAAGATGAATGGCAGGAAGGAACTTGGTGTTTCAAAGGTGAATGATGTACAATAGAAAATATCAACTGACCTGGGAATAAAGAAAATAGAAATTACTTGGCCAGTTTAGGTGCTGGGAACAGAGTGTGTCTATACAGTATGTCTGCTCCAACTGTGATGGCAATTTGTGATAGTCTTCTATCTACTTCATTAGCCCTTGAAAGCCGCACAAATCTCAAGAGGCTGTTTCAGGGTGAGTTTTCCCTTGTCCTTCGTTGATGTATTCCACTTTATAAAGGATACTTAAATATTTCCTGTGATGGGTACTAGAACCTAGTTCTTACAGGTGAGTAAGAACTAGAACTCACTGGGAGCAAATGTGTGTATATGCCTCTTCTTACTGCTATTCTCTCTGTTCGAAAGTCCTGGTGACTTTGGGGAGCTGTTTGGTAGAGTCCTTTTCTTTCTTCTTTAGAGTGCTTTCCCTGAAACTGTTTTTTCAATGTGATCCTTGGTTGTGCATCAGATGTTCTTATTCTTTAGTAATTTTTTCTAGGTAGCACCTTCCTGGAAATAAATATAATAGGCAAAGGTCATAGTTTACTTTTCTGCTGATTTAATTATATTGCACCAGTTATTAAGAGCAGGCTTGGATCCAAGAATGTTAATTTTAGGACTATAAATCAAATACATGTTACTAAAAGGGGTTAAAAATAGATGTTGAAATTATAGTAGTATAGAAGGTCAATACAATTACTGAAATAGTTCACTCATTTCAAACAGCTTGAAACTCTAGGACATGCCAGCATTCATGATCATCATGCTTATGAATATACCTCCCATATGGATTTCCACTGACCTGCTTCACTGTCACTTAGAAGAAAGCATGGTTTTGCATTTTTGGGCTTACTCTGATACGTTTGTTAAATACTCAAGCAATTACTTCAGTGGTGAATGAATAAAATAGTTTTCCTATCATAAGTCAAGTATTTTTTTTTAATATTTTCTTTTTACTTTGATGACTATTCTTTGTTCTTTAATTCTTTCAGGGCTGTATTGCTCACTATTTTAGTAAGTAGTAGCATGGATGTTTCTGTATGAGAAACTAATATTTCATACACTCACCCATAATTTTATTTTCTCCTGAAGGAAAGAAATTTCTGGTCTACAGTTCTTCCATTTGTAGATAAATATTCTTCCTGAAATTGTGTGCATATGTGGACTTCCTGTAATGGTTGATAATATCACTTCTCACCTGTTATACACAGCATCAGCATTCTATTCAAAATATAAAGTTGCACCAGTTAAGAAAGAAATCTTGAACTCAAAAAATAAGAGAGAAAAATGTGTAACTATTGGCTTGGGGGTGAGAAAGTCTCAGGCATAAAAAATTACAGCAGATTATGCTATCTATTACGAGAAAAGGCCTACAGGTAAGAGAAGTATTTTTTCATGTTATCAGTCTTGGTTTTCCAGTTGTAATACAGATTCTGTGTGCTACCAACAAAGACCAGTTTGATCTAGCTTAGTTGTGGGCACATGGTCACATATCTGTTGAACTACTCAGAGCATGCTAAGGGTATATGTGCTGACTTTATGCTTTAATAATGGCTTTAATGTTGGTTTTGGCTGCAGGACAGACAGTGTGTGATTTGCTGTAATATCTACTGGTATGAAGCTAATTGGTCAAAAGAATTGGAATTGATCTACACTAACAGTGAATTTATACTTGAGCAGAACTTTGCATCATATGGCTCTAGTTTTCTTTTCCTACACCTGGTACTAGTGGGCTGGAGCTGGGCTTTCCGTGTTGTGGACCCACAGCCTCATTAATTTTCTGTGTTTGTATTGAATTGCAAAGAACTCCATACAGTGCACGCACAAAACCTTCAAACATGTATTTGTCAAGCGAATATTTCAGTAAATAAGAAATAATGGATTTGAAGTAATTAAACGTGTAACAGCTCTTTCTATGTTCATCTTCAGTTTAAGTTAAACAATACCTTGCTTTGGTCCCACTTGGCTGGCAACACAAATTCTTGTAGATGTATATCTATGTGCGTGTGTGTGTTATAGAAGAGGGTTTAATGTGTGAATCTTTTTATTTTTATTATTTAGAAATATTGCTGAAACAGAAATTTTGTATGTCAAGGTACTATTATGTTTTATGACATGTTTGCTCTTAAATTTCTATTTATTTCTGAGTTGTAAGTAATTTAATTTTCATGTACCTTCTATCCTCATTTGCTGCTTTTATGAGACACTGGAAATACCTTTTTTTTCCAATTGCAAGTCAGCTATACATTGTGGGAACTGAAGGTTTAGTATTGACACAATTAAAAGATACCTTTTCCTTAGAAACCGAAATGCCTGCTAGATGCTCTTGCTTTCCAAAGAATATAGGTTAGAATTGCAAATACCATGGTAGGAAACAAAAAGTCACCTTCATGAAGCATGAAGCTTGGAGAAAATTTCCTTATCTCCACTCTTCATGGTTTTCTCTAACTGTAATTGGAACAAAGAATTGCAAACTATGTATAGCAATCTCATTTACAGATTTTTAAATGCGTCACCATCAGATATTTATTCAGTGCTGGAATAAATAAAGTGCAAAAAATAAGTGCAAAAAATAAGTGCAAAAAACCAGTTGATTTTAGCTTTGTATATCAAAGCTATAGGTTTGTTAGAATCATCAATAAGCAATTTTAAAATGTACTTTGTCTAAAATTAATAGTTTGGAAGACTTTACAGTTCCTATTCTTTTTTCTTACCTCTTATTTAAATGCTTGAATTAATGTAGTTCAAGATGAAGTAATTGTTCCTTGATTCTCCAGGCCAGTGTCTCCTCCTAGTTTGGTTCCATATTTGGGAAATTTCATCAGAATTGTTTAGTATTAACCTTACTGATTAATCCTGTAAGGCTCTTAATGCAGTTCTTAATGTGTGCTGCTACTGGCACAGCTGTAAACCTCCCAGTGGGTGTATATGCTATAAATGTAGTAATCTCAGAAACATGGATATAATGTGTGGATGTGCTAAGTGTTTGAAAGGATCAGTCAATGATCAACTAGCCAGCTATCAACTGATGGTCACAATGTCCTTGAAACAGACTCTGTTAGTTTATTAAATTTGCCCTAGATTGTTACTGACCAGTGATAATAGATGCAATGGTTGGATTTACAGAATCTGATTTTATTTTCCAACCTTAATGATTCTATGATTCTGAGTGAAAGGAAAGGCCAGCTAGAGAAATTATGGTACCTCTTGATTTTGATATTGGATTTTGAAAACGGATGATGGAAAATGTGAAGATTAGACTTGAGGCACCTCTTAAATTAGGAGCTTTCAGCCTCTTAGGGAGTTGTGAATATGGTTTTTGAGGGAATGCATATAGGTAAGACATAAGCAAGAATTATTAAAATATATTCAACCTTATTTTCTTCCCCGCCATGTTGTTCTCACAGCTCAACTCATGTCATATGCTGCATTTCTCCACTCCAAGAATTTCAAGTCCCATCCTCCGCACCATGAGCCCTATAGCCTATCTGTCCATCCACTTGGACCCTCTGAGGGAGGCTGGTTTACCAACGAGTCAGTCAGCTGAGAGCCACTCCTCTTCCTCCCGCTCAACTGGTCGTAGGCAGCTTCCTGTCATTCCCTGTGGCAACAAGCTCCCCCCTGTCATTCGCATCTCAAAAGCACAACTTGAGCAGGTGAATAAGCCTTCTCTTCATGGAAGTGACTGCATTGTAGCAGTCATCTGCAAAGTTTAACATTTTCAGTTGCTCTGCACAGTCTGGTAGTAGGCATATGCTAATCATACTGCTGTACACTGCATCCTAAAAATGTTTTGAAAGATCAGGTTGGGGAGTAAGAATGGATCTTTTCCAGGAACAGAGTTGGGAACACTCTGTGAGGAAGATATAGTGTCTCACTTCAAAGAGGGCAATATTTAAGGAGTTGTTATTCATGTTAAGATCTGGAGTGCAAAGCATCTCTGGATGTTCTGGAAGACAGATTCACTTCCTCAAAGATTTTCTCTTGAAAAAAGATAGTATTATAAAATCTAGAGAAAAAAATTGTTTTTTGCTTTATTTAAAACTAAGAATAATGGTTTCCTATAATCACAGTACCAGCTGAATTTCAAATTGGGAACACATTAAAATTTGGACTATCCTAAATGATTTTAACGTGACAAAAAGAGATCTATGATTTTAACGGGACAAAAAGAGATCTAGAAATAGTCAGATTGTTTCTTTGGAAATTAGCAAGTAATAAATTTTTCCCCTGCTACAGTATATAAAATAAAGATAGCAGTTATCTGGGGTAACAGGTAATGAAAAATGTCACTAGAGAAAGGAGACGTTTTATAGCTTTGTATTTCCAGTTTCATTTCAATATGAAAGATGAAGGCTTGCAATCATAATTGAAGTAAAGTAATTTTTGTATTAGTCACAAAAATGTTGAGATTTGCTAAGTAGCATGTGTTTGCATTGTTGGGTAAAGCAGTATGACATAGCATTAAATGCATAAGACTAACATGTCATCATCATTTTAGCATTTATATTTCATTTGGTCCATATTTTGTGTTGCCTTTCATTTCCAGTGTATTTTTCAGTATAAATAGTTCTACATTGCAGGTGTTTTATCTTTTTCAGCGAGGAACAAACAGGAGTATTTATATTAAAAGTAATCCATCAACCTTAGTTACTTCCACAGGATCACTGGTGTGTGATAGCAAGGGAAACTTCTGTATTTCAGCTGAATATAAAAAAAAATATTTCTGTGCTTGATGTATAAAAACAAACAGTAGCTCCCCAATGTTCATGATTGTGAATGTGATGGATACCAAAATACCACGTTTTTCATGATGGCTGACTACCATGGCTGATATTGACTACCTCAAGGGACTTAGGACAAATTAACTCATTATGAGTTAAGCTTCAGTATTTTTCGGCATTGGTTTGCATCCTAGGATGCAAAATTACCTACTTTTTTTTTTTTTTTTTTGGTCTGTGTATCTACAATTTAAGTTTTTCAATCAGAATCTATTGCAGGTGTAATTAGTGAACTTAGTAAAATGTGCACAATGCTCAGAAAAAGCAAGCTGCCAGAGGGTCTTCTCTGGCTTCCTTAGTACCCAAAAAAATAAATAGAGCTGCAATATTAATAAGGGCTGCAAAATGATGTACTTTGTCATGTGAAAAAGATCTGGCATTGTGCCAGCTGTTGCTACTTAGTGGAGTGGGCATTAACCCTCTTCTTTCCTTTTATACTGTAAGTGTTGGACTGCTGTGTTGCTTTTTGAGCTATGATTTGAAAGTCCTAACTATGTTAAGAAATTCCAGTTTGTCATTTCCTGTGGAAAAGACAAGCACGTGATTGTTCAGTTCATTCCAACAATTAAAGCCTCATGTACTTCATGGCTCACTGAAGAATTCAAAAACTTTTGCAAGTCCTTCTTTTTTGACGTGTTTTAAATATTTAAAAGAATTTTAATGTCATTTATGTTAATCTGTATAAATATTTGATACTGAATATATTTTCATGTCTTTCCTGCTGTCTGCAATTTGGTTCATCATTCAGAACTAATGAATTACAGAGGTCAGGGATCTGTACTGTAATTTAGTTTCATGTATCAAAAATTAAGAAATGATACATCTGTTTCTGAAATTAGGCAACTCAACTTTTTTTCCAGATTTTTGATGAATGAGGGTTCAGGAATTCTAACCTATGTTCCTGTACTTTGGTATTGGATAGAGGAGGTCATGAAATCTCTGTATATTCTCTGCTCACTAGTGCAGAGAGGCTATAGTTTGCAGGTTGGTCTATATTTGTTCAATAGAGGACTCCTGTCTTGCCATACATAAATAACGTAAGAGAATTGGAGTGTTTTGCTTCAGCTCTCCTTAGTTATTCAACTTGCAGCATAAAGAAAAGAGTGTGGCAGCATTACAGCTCATAAAAAACATGAATTCTTTGTATTTGGGAATGAAGAGTGAGTGTGTCTGGAGTGCTATTATTGTCCTTCTCATCTACAGCATGGTCAAATTACACAGCAAATCCTCCTGAAACCTAACCTTTTTCTGTCTTTCTGTGAATTTTTCAACCAGATGAGTTCTCTGCTCATTTAGAGAGCTGCACTGGGTGTTGTGTGAGGTCAATGGTAAAGGTGATGTGAGTGCAGTAACTACTGGCCAGGGCTGTGTGTGAAGATACTGCTTAAGTAGTTGTAGTGCTAAATGTGTAGCTGTGTCTTAAGAAACAATCAAAATCAGTGATCTCAGATTTTTATTTCTGGTTTCTCAGCTCTAATTCTGCAATAAGATAGTGAACACCTCTTCTAGCAACTACAGCAATATAGAGTACTTCTAAACTGGCTGCTCTACAATATGATACAGCCCTTAACAAAGGTGGATACCAGTTTTGTCTGTAATTCAGGTGTATTTTTTTTTTCAGTGTGCTTAATCAGGTGTATACAAGGTGGCTAATTTAAATTTAAATTATTTTATGGTTATTCATTTTGTTAGGGAAGAATAATTTGTGTCTCTCAGGTTATGCAATTAGAATTAGTTGGCACTTATACAAATATTTTCTCTTCTGCCTTAAATTTCTCAAATTTCTACCTTACTGGAACATTTAAAAAATATTTTGTAATTATATACTTACATAATTAGTTACAAAATGCTCTGAAATTTTCCCACACAAGAAGCTATGGAAATGCAATTACTTTCATATTCATATCCAAGATGAGAAATAATATACTGATCTGAGTTGATAAATTTACCTTAATTTTTAAGGAATTCAGGGACCTATAGAAGAATAAGGTAAGACTTGACATGTTCAAGGGTTACTTAGAGAAAGAATGCATATCCCTTACAATTGTTTTTTTTATTTTACACGTTTCAGGTTTATGAGCCAGGAGTGTTGTTGTAATATAACTGTTGTAAATTTTGCTTTTTTTAATGAACTAGTTTTAGGAGTTTTCACTAGTCTGCAATGAAATTTACACTGGTTTTCACATTTAACAATCCTTTTTAGAACCACAAATAAACAAAACCCCAAAAGCTTCTTTTCAAATTTGCCAGTGATGTTAACTTGGTATGTATGATAGGATTGCTATAAAACTCAGCTGGTTAACACTCTAGTTTAGAATTTAAAATATCATGAAGAGATACATTTGTCCAAAATCCTCTTCCAAACTTTTCAAGGCATGGCACATTATCAAATAGATGTGTTTTTAAAAGAAAAGAGGCAACAGGTTTTCTCTGTTCAACGAGTCTGTGTTTTTACTCCTGCCATGGTTAAAGCCATAATTTGTCTGTAGAAAAAGGGTTCTAATTTCAGATTTTACAGAATTGTTATGCCTCTTGTTACCTATCCTGATGGAAACTATATTGAGTCAGCGTGAGGTTTAAGTTAGGTTCTTCCATGTTTGAATCAAGGCACAAATTCAAGGAGTTAGTCGAATTTGTAGCTTCTAGAACTGTTTCATACACAGTAGGTTTGATTTCATTAAGTAGGGAAAATGTAGAGATGTTGTACCATCTCATTCATGACAGGGTAATTCTTAATAACTGTTACTTCCTCAATAAAATTTAGCCTGGCTAAATTAGCCTCACATTCTTTTAAGCAACTGGATCTTATATTGATAATGGTGTTTCTACAAGAATTTTCTTCTATACACTCTTTTTCTAATGCAAACAAGTAAAAGATTTGTTTGTTACTTTTATCCAACTGACAGAGGAAATTGCTTGATACATAGAAATCTAATTGCTGCCTTTTCAGGACAGTCTTTTGTCTGAAGGAAATTCTTCAGGCATACTTTTTTCACATCTGCCTTTGATGTAAAGAAGAATTAAATCATACAGGATGTTAAATTCTCCCAATGGGAACTTCCCAAGTAGTAAATTAAGTAATTAAGAGTTGAGGACAAGGTGTCAGCATGAGTGACTTTATTTTTTCCAAATAGTGTGTTGCTGCAGACAACATTTCCATTTCTAGTGACAGAACCACTCTTGGCCATTCTGCTTCTGCAGGTTTCTCTACTAGAAGCAACAGAAAAGTCATGAAGGTCTGGACAACGCATTAGCCTTGGTAATAGCATCAACATACACTGAGTCAAAAAAACCAAAACATATATGAAGTTATAATTGTTTTAAATGTTTGTGTTTTCTGGCATCAGCAGTGCGTTTAGGATTCCCAAAAATTGGAAACCGCAGGTTTCAGCTATTCTTGTCTGTCCTTGAAGTTACAGTTTTTCTTTTTTAAATTATTCTTTTAAAATGCCAATCCTATACAAAATACATGTGATTTATTACATTTTTCTAACATTATAATTTCATTAGCATAAAATAAGTAAAGATGCTTCAGGAAAGCTAAGTGGTTTGTGGGATTTCCCACGGACAGCTGATTAACTCTGGGTCAACAATTATTTCCATGATGACACTTCATGCTATAATCATCTTGAAATAAATAGGTAGTTACAGTTCAGAACATAATGACTAATGACTATTTCTCATGTAATTAAGTTATAATTGATCTAATTTATATAATTAATATTGTGCCTGTAGATAAGTGTACCTACTGTCTGTAGTATCATCCATAAGATAATCTTTTAGACGTATATATTACTTCAAATATTTTTCTTCTATTATTAAAATTACATATGATTCTAGTGCAACTGTAATTACAGAGAAAAAAAATTCACACCTCTGAACTGTGCATTAAGGCAAATGAATGCTTTCTTTGTTTGAAAGGAACCATTTCTGTGGAACTTAAGAAAAATAATATGATACTGACCATTTTAATAGCAGCATCGCAGGAGTATTTATGTGAGTGTTATGAAGTAATAGTCTGTAAGTGCCTCTGCTTTCCATTTTAGCAGTAAATTTCAGGAATGTTTTTCAACTGGTTTATGCTGCTTATTATATAGAATTAATTTCAAATTGAATGAGTACTTGTTTTAGTCATGTTACCAAACTAATTAGCCACTTATTTACAGTCACGGTCGTTCTCTAAAACCTATTAAAGATACTATTTTTATAGCAATCAATATTTGCTCTATTGGGTATCTGAGGATATAGTTTTATGTTATAACAAAAAGAATATTTTATCTCATAATTGGTGTAGGAATAACTGAAAAGGGAAGATGTTCAAAGAATTCAGAAGTTAGGCCATGGCTAATAAGACTTAGAGAAAGACTGTAGATCTCTATGTTCTTTATCCTCAAAAGCTCCCTATCACATTAGAGAATTTGGAAACACAGTTGAGCATTTATAGGTCTGCATCTTATTCCATCCTCTTCCCATTTCTTGCAACCTCCATGTAAATCAATGCCAAAATTAACATTATAGAAGAAATAATATATCTGAAGAGCTGTGGAGAGCAACATGTGCTTCTTTTCAGATAGATATAAAAAAATCATCATATGTTACTTCCCTTTAGTCTAGGATTAGGGCCTGCCGCATGCGAGTTTTTACCAAGAAGATGATGGTGTCCTGACGACCAGAAGTTCCTACAAATGCCTGCACTGCTTACAGTACTATATATATGGAGCTATTGAAAGGGATTCAGTATCAAAATTTACAATCATCTGTAGTCTGATGTTCCCTAACACTGAATTACAGCCATGTATTTCTCCTGTTTATCCCCGTATTAGTCTATTTGTAGAAGCGGCCAAGACACTTTAGTAAACGTATAATTAATTACCTTTAACTTCCCTGCTGTGAGCTTAATCTGGGAATGGAATGTAAGGGATACAAAGGATTGCACTCTAGAAAGTCAGTAGGAGTGATAGTAGTAGGTAGGGAGGATTTTGGGAAGCAGGTCTGTTTTGAACAGGAAGCTGTGAGCTGTCTCCCAAGATGTAAAGCATAGCAGTGGTTTACTCATATGAGAATGGCACTTGCAGTTAATTACAAGACACTGCACTTATATACCCTTGGCACTTTCATGCAACCTGCAGTTCAAGTTTCTTTGCAGAGGCATAATGTTGTGCAAGGAAATAGAAATTATGGGATGTAAGTAAAAAAAACCTGATGTAAGTAAGAGGAAGCTTGTGAACTGGAAAGATTTAGGGAGATTTTTTGGTCTTGCCAAAGTTGCAGACTTGTACTAACATTGGTTGTATTCCTGCTGGTTACAGAGCTAACTATGGGTGAAAAAGAAGCAGGGCAAAGAGAAAAAATACGTGGGGCTTGTTCTCCTGGATACAAAAGCTTCAGGGTTTACTAAGGTAGGAAAGATGTTCTGAAGAGTAAACTGATTAGGTGAAGTGTCTTCAGAATGTTCAGTAGTATAATGATAGTGTATTACTGCAAGAAATTACAAATAATGAAAGAATTAGCAGAAACAAATCTGTACCCCATGTTTCTAAGAAGCCTGAAGTCTTGACAGCACTTCACATGCAGAAGTATCAGACACCATGAGTGCAAGGAAGAAGCTATTGCTGATATTGTACAATAATCCATATTCACACCTTTATGTCTTTCAGACTTAGCAACTTTGCAGATCTAAACTCAGTATTTCATCTTCTACAGTTCCTCTGTGTACGTGTACACAGAGGCATTCATGCAAGAATATCACTTACTATTGCAGCCTGTCAGAGGTTTAAAAGGAGGAAAGTTTACCAGATGTCATAAAGGATGTCTGAGAGATATTTATGTTGTTGTTTATTTCTTTTTCCTTCTTGAGATCCCATTCACTATCATGTAAAATTTCTTAAAGAAATGCAGGATAATTTCTTGTCTTGGTTCAAGTGTGAATTTGAGAAAACAGAAAGGAATTTGGAAATTATTTAGGGAAGGCCAAAAGATTCAAGGCTATGGTGGTGATAATTTCATTCAAATATTTTGGAGTGAAAGGAGAACTTTAAATTCATTGTTCCATATATTGTCTCAGCCATTTTTAGTCATCTGTTGTATCACATAACACCTGTTGAAACATGGGAATTGCAATAATCAGTGTTATAAACTAGTTATCATAGTGAACTGAAATGTAGGATTGTAAGTTGTATTCCCCATATTTTACTTCTTAGATGAATTGTAATCTTTGTTCCTGAGGTTTAGTGTTTTACGTAACTGACATGATTAAACATAAAAATTTGCATAGGATAAGAGTGTATTTAGTGGCACAAGAAATAAAAATATGAGGATCATTTATGGTTACCCATTTAAATTTCTTGCACATATAGGTAAAATGTCAAGCCCAGCAAGGATATAATCCAGTTCTTGTGCTTTGAGAAGACTAATAAGAGGTTGTTGACCATGTGAGAAAACAAACTTCTCTTTGTTAGTGCATACAAATCAAGAAAGTGATATATGTGTTCAAAAAGCCATTTCTGAAAATATGAATTACTCAGCAGTACTGGGTCTTTACTGATACTTAGTCCAGTTTTCTTTTCTCCATTTGTTTAGTGTTTCTTTTTCACTTATAGCTCCTGCCTATTTGATTGCAGGTGGTTCAACAAGCCTAGTCTCCTCTTTCTTGAATGTAAGGGTTAAATCTGTATGGCCAAGATCTGCCTGAAAGACTAGAAAATTCTCTCTCCAGATGTGGCAAAGGGCATGAAGTCTGCTGAAAAATGTAAATTAACTTCAGAGCTGCTTTCTTCTAGCAAAGAATTGATATGTGAGAGGGGTGTCACAAGGAAAAGAGAGTTTTCATGTAAACATATTTGAGGAAAGGAGGATTTAAATGCAGTTGAAATTCTTCTGGAAATATATCAAATAGATAAATATCCTTCTGAAAGCAAATACCTAAGATTGTCTCGCCTTTGTAAGTTGAGAGCTCACCAGGATCATGCTATTCTAAGGGAAGTCATCTTTCAGGTAGGTGGAAGGCAACTCTGGTGTTTTAATCCTGAGTTATTTGAATTGGCAACTAGACTAGCTCATCCAGTGAAAAGTCTGGAAAAGGAAATATTTTACACGTCCTTACTTTTGAGATACATCTGCAGCCCTGGAGAACGAGTTATTGAAACAAGCTAAAGACAGAGCTCAGTGGACAGCAAATATCCAAGTGATGTCTCCAAAATTTGAACCTGCTCTTCCAAGGACAATATTGCATTAAAATTTCCTGAACCACTTTTACCCAACTTATAGATGAGAATTTTTGAATGAGCTGATGATTTTTGTCTGACAGGCCAAAATAAGTTCCTCTGTCATATGAAACCAAGTCCTTCAGTGAAGACTCCTTGGAGATGTGTTGTCTTAGGGCAAGTTTCTACATATGTATGAAAACCAATGGGACAGCTGCCCTGTTTCATAGACCTTTTTTCTTTTTTTTTCCCTCCAGTTTAATGCATTTTCCTTTCTGTGTAGACTTCTTGCTAAACTTTAACATTTAGTTAAAGTGTAAAGTTAAAGACTTTAAGTGTCTTTTAACACTTGAGATTTAGGCACTAAATGATCTAATTATAGAAAGGTGCTTTTTTAAAAAAAATCTATTTCCTCTGTTCTTTCTGTAGCTGAACTGATGTTTTTAGATTCTCTCAAAAGAAGTCTTTTGAGCTAAGAAACACTTAACTATCTCAAAAGGGAAATAGTGTTTCTTTCAGATGAAAGAACACAGACTGAGAGTAAGAGGAGATGAGGAGGACTTTTGCCAAAACTGGGTTACTTCAGATTTTTGCTCAATGTACCATTTTAATTCAGCAAACGTGTAGGACTGTATTGGCCCAACCTTGAAAACAAACTATAAAGGAGAGAAAAGGTAGACTCTTACTGCAGGTCTCTGTGACTTTTTTTTGTGTGTTTGGTTGGTTGGTTTTTTTTTTTTAATTTTTTTCCCCCTTTAGTTTAGTTTGGTTTCTATTGCCAGTAGTACCAATGTACTAGCTCTTGCACAAGCCCAGTAAGGTCAGCACCATATATAATTCCTGTAACAAAAGCAAGTAAAATCTGTATTGTAACATAGCATAATTCTAGCAACACTTCACTGGTTGTCTTCTACCAGCTGTGCATCAAGAAACTGTTTTTAACCAAACTCAGACTTCAGTTTCCACTTTCTGTTGAGTACAGATTGTGTCAGATTCATGAGGCTACAGAATAGAAAGAAAAACAGCTGAAACCTCTGTCCATATAGAGAAAGATGTAAAGGTATCCCCTTGATTTTTAAATTTTCTTTTTACTGTTTTCACCAACTTACTCCATCCAATATATATAAGCCAGAATGTAGGACTCCTCTTCACATGAGAGTGCATTCCTCCCACATCTCCAGAGTCAAAACTTGTGTATGTGCTCTCTCTTGTGTATGTGCTCTCTCACCCTCTCCCCTCATGATTCTTGTGTTTGTGACTGGATAGTGGCCTGTCTTCAATGGGGAAGGTGAGAAAAAACTCCATTTGGGGTTTTTTCCCTACTTGATAGGAACTGGAGGAAGTGAGTTTACTTCCTTCAAGTAAGGAGGGACATGAAAGCAGGTTTCCCATTTCCTGGACATGTACTCTAGCAATTAAGCTGTGTGCCAGAGACAGCACTCATCATAATCAACTGTTTTTCAAAGGCAATCTGACTTAATGATATATGCAGGGTTTAGGAGTGCTTTGTGTGTATCTATGGGATCAGACCTGCTAAGGCATTTAGATGTGTAAGTATTTAGTGTTTTCTTAGTTACCTTAGGTAAGGAAATATCCTAACCATGTTACTTAGTTAAAATGGGGTGTAAGCTTCAGTAGGAAAAGTGATAACTAATATTGGATACTCAGGAAAGTTCTTTTTCTGGGCAAAAGTATATTATGAGTATGGAATTTCTGAATCTAAATATCACTGTGTTCTTTGTCTTCTGTATTTGTCTAAAAATATTGCTGTGTACTTGTTAAAGATTTTACATTTATGTGCAACTTATTCTATTTTTTTTCTAATTATATGCATTACATTATGAAGTTAGGTATTATTTGAACATTGTGATTCATAGGAATCATTATAGAATGTGTCTTGAAGATGTGGAACTAAAGGTGCTATTTAAAGGATGTTACTTTTATATAACATTCCTGAATTTCTCTTTTTCTTTAATTTTCCAATGCAGATAACAATACCCAGACCTTCAGTGGCATCCACACAGTCTGCTTCAGAGAGCTTTCACTACGGCCACCAGCTAGAGAGAAGAGAGCAGGATGGTCACTCTGTGGAACACACTGTGGAACTTTCCTCTCCGAAGGAAAGTTTGCCAGGTTTGGTTGGGACAGAAGATGCACTTCCAGCTAGTGCCAACAGACCAGATTTGATACTTAATATTA
Organism: Trochalopteron elliotii; assembly: GCA_024734555.1. NCBI lineage: Eukaryota > Metazoa > Chordata > Aves > Passeriformes > Leiothrichidae > Trochalopteron > Trochalopteron elliotii. Next base: position 301,228 of record JANPWX010000339.1, read on the forward strand.
GCCAAGAGGTGCTTGACAGGGAAGGACTTGTCAAAGAATCTGTCAATGTCCTGGACTGTGACCAAAAGGACCTATCTGAGCACAATGGGATACAGGAAGAGAAAGAACTTGGGAATATTCCTGTGGAGAAGGCTGAGGAAGAAGGGCTTCCAGTGGTTTCTGAGGATGCTATTGAAATGCTAAGCAAAGAACAGACTTCTTTGCCAGGAAACTCGAAATCTGCAGGGGAAGAACCTCTAACAAATACTGAAGCAGCTCAAGAATCAAAGTCAAGGCCTGTCTGTTTGGTGCCAAATCAAGATGAAGTTCTGAAGTCCGTAGCACCTAAAACATCAGAATTGTCTCCCTCAAGACTTAGTAACACACATGTCAATAGACAGGCAAGCAAAACAGCAACCATTCAGGAAAATGGTTTTCATTCTGATAAGGAAGAAGTCCATAGCCAAGATCTGAAATGCCACCAAGTGGCCCTTACTACTTTTTTGCAGCAGGAAAATAAAAAAGAGAAAAATGCTCCCAGAAATGGAGAGTTACTCCACTGCATTTCAGAAAATGAGAATTCTTATCGATCTAAGAAGGACTCAGTTAAATCTTCTTTTGTATTCAGGCAGAGTCGAATCCCAGTTTTAGCACAAGAGATAGACTCAATGTCAGATTCCTCTTCTGTTTCTGCGAAGGAAAAGCTTCTTCTAAAAAAGGCCCATCAGACAGACTTGGTCAAATTACTTATGGAAAAGAGACAGCTCAAATCTTTCCTTGGTGACCTCTCAAGTGCCTCTGATAAGTCACTGGAGGAAAAAATGGCTGCTGCTCCAGTGCCGTTTTCTGAGGATGATGTCTTAGCTTCATTTTCTAGATTGACACTGGACTCTCATTTCAGCAAGCAGAATGAAGATAGCTCTTTATCTCCAAGCAGCCCTCAGTCCAGAAAAAGCAAGATTCCAAGGCCAGTGTCTTGGGCAACTACTGACCAAGTCACCAGTTCAAGTTCAGCTCAGTTCTTTCCTCGGCCACCACCAGGAAAACCGCCTATTAGACCTGGGGTAGAAGCTAGGTAATGCAGAGAAAATAGAAATAGATTTTCAGGTTGAAAATGGAAAAATGGATTTGAGACTGCAGTTACTGTGCAGGATGTAATCCTGTAGAAGTTCCATCCTTTAACTAATTTTTTAAAAATTGCTGGGCTTCAATTCTCTGAGAAACTTTACGTTGTTGGAGAATGAATGAGGAGAAACTGTTACACAAGAATGAGCCTGGTTCACTGTTAAAACTAATGCATCAATATATGTATATTCAATATTTTGAAACCTGACAATCTATAACTGAATCTTTACACATTTTTTTAAGTGAGGTCACTTTTCCAGAACTGCTAGTTATTTACAATCCCATTGAAATTTTTAGGAACTGTTGTATTCAGCCTCCTTCAAAATTAATCTGTTCTTAATGTAGACATTGTAAATATTTGGAGATTCCAGCCATCAACATTGAGCCAATTAACTATGCTCAGATCATGTCTAAGTAAACCAACTAATTAAAGGAGGGCAGAGTGAATTTTAGAAGACCTTCCTTTGCCACATCTCTATGCGGACAACCACAATCTAGTTTCATCAGTGTCTACATTCCCAAGATAAGGATAATTTTGATACAGTAGTGCAAAATCATTTAAAGGAAGTTGCAGTGGGCCTTGTCATCCCTTAAAAGTGTATGGGAGTGTACTGATGGTGTGCAGGAATGGATGTACCCCTTTGAAACAATAGCAATAGCACTGTTCTTCAGTGCACTTCTTTCAACACCACCAGGAAATTTCAGTTATCCTGTAAACACTGAGGCTGTTTATGTGGGTGAGTTTATGTAAATATAAATACTGTGTTGAGCTGAACAACAAGGAAGCCAAAGCCTAGATCCAAACACCTCTACCTAGTGGGAAAGTTGAGCTCCACATATCTGTTTGGCAATGCAAGCTTCTCCTTAGTTTCTAGTGATACAGAGTTTCTATTTGAATTTCAGTGAATAGGTGGAAATAGAAATAATCTTTCTTTGTTTCTTCTTAAGGTTGCGCAGATACAGAGTCCTAGGCAGTAGCAGCTCGGACTCAGATCTTATCTCTCGTCTGGCTCAAATCCTACAGAACGGATCTCAAAGACAAAGGAGTTCTACCCAGTGTAAGAGTCCAGGATCTCCACATAGTCCAAAAACGCCCCCCAAGAGCCCTGTCATCCCTCGCCGCAGTCCCAGTGCCTCCCCTAGGAGCTCCTCTTTACCCCGTACTGCCAGTTCTTCTCCGTCCCGGGCTGGGAGATCCCATCATGATCAGAGGAGTTCATCCCCACATTTTGGGAGGAGTAAATCACCTCCTAGCCATTCAGGCTCCTCATCTTCTAGGAGGTCCTGCCAACAAGAGCACTGCTGCAACAAAACAAGCAAGAATGGTCTGAAAGGATCTGGCAGTTCTTTCCACCATTCCACAAACACTAAGACTTCCACAGGAAAGAGCAAATCAACTACTAAGCTTAGCAGATAGGAACTGGGCCTTGACAGGTCATAAAGTCTCCTCCTAAATCTGATGCATGTTGTGTCTGTGTACTGTGTATTTAAAAAAAAAATCAAAAAAAAGTGTATTAAAAAAAAAAGGTGTTGAATCTGCACATTTTAAAGAAAGTAGCCATTGTAAACTATTCATGAGAAAGCATTCTGTGTAAATAAGTGGCCAGGCTTTGCCTTAGAGCAGGCAGCAAGCAGATCCACAAGATGGGAAGTAGAGGCCAGGATAAGAATGATTGGGTAGTCAAAGAGGTGCAATGTATTTAGAGTGAAAAAGTATCTTGAAGGTGAGTGTTTTAAAATGGTATTAATCTCGATGTATTTAGTTCCCCTAGTTAGAAGATTTGGCCTAATTATTTAAGGCCTTACATACTCAAGGAGTATGTAAGAAAACCCGAAACGGTTCTTTCCAAAGTGGCATCACCACTTGGGAGATAAGTACTGCTCAAGCATTTTTTTGCAGTTTTAAAAAAGCACACAGTTTAGAAGATGATATTTCTACCTTATAAAATTCTTCCATTTTGAGCTCTACTCACCTCTGAGTCACTGAGTGCTCATTTTGTCCCCTATCATGGCACAAATTTTTTACTGAGGTATCATACCTTACCCCTTCTTGACACTGATGAAATTTAAAAAAATAATATTTGACAAGATGATTTTACACCAATATTATTTAGAAATTTGTTTAGCAGTAATTAGGATTCAAGAAGCTGATTCTCAGTTCTATATCATACTTTTTTGGGAGGAGTCATAGTGAGGTTCTTCAAACCACATTTGGTACGATTTGGAAAAGCATTGCTTCCTAGGAAATGAGAGAAGGGAGTAGATGTATGCACTTCACTGGATGTTGCAGATTTACAGTAAAATGTAATGTAAGTTATAAAATAAGAACCTTTCTTTACCCCCTTAATTCAACTGAAAACAGAACCTTTGTTATTGCTGACTTTTGTTTTTCCATTAGGTATGGATCACTTAAACCACAGATCTTACAATGCAGAGATGATTACCAATCAAGATTTGTTTTTTTGGTCATTTGTTTTCTAAAATCATGAAAGATGAAACAGAGATGAGAACATTGTCTACTTTGTGAAGTTGATAGGTTAGGGGTGACAGAAATATACTTAACACCCTTACAAAATCTGGGTAAGAATATTAATCTTTAAAGCAAAATATACAGAAAGAAATCTGAGATTTTTTTACATTGGATTCTTGTCATTCTGTTTGCCAAATGTGTTTTTGATAGCCAAACTTTGTCGACTCTCAATAAAGTCCATGGTGTTTAATTCTCCATCTTTATTAGGTAGTTAGTTAGTAACATCTTGTGCTCTGCAGGAGTTCTGTAGGGAATGAAAGGTATGGCACCTTTTGCTCCATTCAGAAGAGTGTAGTGGGTCAGAATAGGGACATGCCAGAAGGCAAGCCTGAGAAAGATGCAGCCAGTTCTCCTCCCTAATGATTCCTCTTGTGGGGACTCTGGATGCATAGAAGACTTGTCAATTACTGATCTGCTTGCTGTAGTCATATGCCTCTCCAGCCAGCATCTGTGCTTTTTTATTTAACCTCTGCCAAATGAATACCTTTGGATTAAAAAGGGAATATTTTGTCTCTGAGCTAACACATTCTAATGCTGCATTAAAGCTGCCCTAGAGCTGCACTGAATTTCACTTGCTTTGTCAGACTGTGTTGGTTTTTTTTCTTTTCTTACTATGACTATGTATATTGTTTCCCATATGTAATGTAGCACAGTGTGGAACCTTACTTTCATTCAGGTTTCAAGCACTACAGATGAATGCAATAGGTAGGGTATACCTGCTTTTTCTGAAGAAACTGTACCATTGGAAAGTCCTATTCCTTTGTATTATATTGTATAATAGGTGCTACACCAATATTTGCATGTCCTCATGGTAAATTATATAATATAAATATTTATATATACATATATGTATATGCTTATATAATCTCATTCTTTCTCATTTTTCATTTGTAATTTATGGACCACAAATAATACAGTTCCCTTTCTGTTAGTTCCCATATACTTACCTCTTCTATTCTCCCTCTACCCCCGCCAAAAAATCTGGAATGCACAAATTCTAAAAGCCTTTATACCTTGGTACAAAATTGAAGGACTGCTGATTTCTCAACCAGCCAATGTTTTGTCTTGCAGCTTGTTTTTTTTTATTTGTAATTTCATGTGCACATTTGCATATGGAACAAGAGCAAAGACTCAAAAGGTATTTTTATTTTTTTATTACAAATAGGTCTTACTCATTTTTGTTTTATAATGTGAGTTCTTAATTGTGAATACTTGTCATATAGGAACAGTGACAGTCTATGAATACCTAACGGATGAATGTGACAACAACAAATTCCATCTTTTCCTTCCTGTTTTCTACATGTTTCCTTATGGTATACCATAAAAAAAAATTTGGTCACATTGTGATGTTTTTTGTCCTGGGTACTTGCTGGAATTATTTGTTAAGCTGGTGTGGCAGCCCATTGATTATTTTTCCTTATTTCTGCAAAGCATTTATTATCGTCATGTAAGTTTGTTCCTACGTGACATTGTCAGTTTTCATAAGTATTAACTTTATACATCCTTGCCTGAAAATGCTGAAGTTGAGGTGTTTATATTTTCTCTCTAGTGTAACAGGATCCAGAAATGGTAACTGCTTTCAGGTGAGAAAGAATATAACACCTATTTTACGTTGTCTCCAAAGTAAAGGCTTGTCCATTGCTAGACATTACTATGTAAAATAAACCAATGCTGTAGAAAATCACTTGTACTTGAACTACTTGCCAATGTAAAACTAGTAAACTATGCCAAAAAGAAAAAGAGAAATCAGTTGTGATTGATGACACAGGCTTCTTTTGATGATGAAAAAGGTAAAAGGACTGTATACCCCCAGTTGCTTTTTTGCTGTGGATTCAACAGAATCTAAGGAGAAAATCATGAAGATGTGAATGGAGGAGCAATTGTGAATAACTTAGCTTGAACTACCTGCTCTTCTTGATTTTTTTTCTTGCTTGATACCCTTCTCCCAGAAGTTTACAGAATTGCTTACTATAGTCTAACATAGCAATCAGTTAATGTTATTAAGTAATGGTCAGCTGACCAACTCATACATAAATATTAGCTTAATATTTCTAGAGGGCCTATATAATCACTAAGGACTCTGTAAGCCTCAGTATTTGGAAATGTGGAAATGGCTCTGCAGAAGACCACCAATGTACATGTGTGTGACCCTTGTTCAGAGTGTGTGTGAATAGTTTATGGCAGGTTATCTGCAACATATTTTCAGGGACGGGGAAGATTTTTCTCCATTGTACAAAATGACTACAGTTACTCTGCATAGCACACAGCAGCTTATATAGGAATATTAGCTGGGAAATATTAAAATTCAAGGAGCTGTTGCTTTGTCTTCTTTAAGCCTCCATTTCTTTGGAGAGCAGTGCAATGGAGCTATGACATGTAGCAGGTGCAGATGCTGCATGCTCATTTCCTCTTTATGGTATATTCCGTGTTGTGGCCAGCACTTTGGAGCATTTTTTAGAGAAACCGAGGCATGAAGCCTTTAAATTAAAATAGAACTTGAAATCACCAAACATTTCACACAGACTTTTGTGCTACAATATTGCATGGTAAAATCAATCTAAGTTTCAATCTCAAAAATCAATAATAATTAACCTCTTTATTAATTACAGATGCCAATTACTACTTAGGTAAAACCCTGCTAGAGTAATAGAAAGTGTGATACAGTAGAGCAACGTTGGCAAGTTGTATGATGCTAAGCACTTATCTACTGCTTGAGCGGGATTGATAAGTGTAGAAAACTTCACTGCTCAAAGGCAGGAGCAAGATGAGGTCTTAACTGCTAGTTATATATAATTATACAGGAGGCAAACCCCCGTGTGACACAAGGCATTCATTACAGCCACCAGCCACATCCTGTCTTGGGAAATCTGGACATATTCTTTCCTTGAAGCCTGCATGTTTGAGATCAAGCTTTCTTGCATACCTCACTAAACAGTCTTGATGTATAAGAGAGGACTTGGTCCTATATATTTAAAAATAGCTTGAAATATTTTTCATCTGAAAAAGACTTGCTGGAGCTCTATCATCTACGATTCGTAGTAATATGGTATTAACTATTGCTGGGAAAACACACAATTTTGATTTTATATATATATATATATATAAATACACATTTGTACATAAGTGTATCAACAAATACACTTATATAGATACTGTATATTATATAGAAATATATATATACATACATACATATGTGTGTATATACATATAGATAGGAAGAGTCTCAGCTATTCCATCCTGTTCACTGGAATTAATTTGCCAGAGTGAGCCAAGGTCTCTTTTGCTTTGATTTACTCTGATCTCTTTTTCATCTACTGCAATGTTCCTATGCCCTAATTCTGATTCTGTGTCTTTTTCATATTACAAGGCCTGATCCTATAGTCCTACTTGGGCAAAATACCCGTAAGTCCTTCTTATTGCAGTAACATTTATGCAATGATTGACTGTAATGCTTCTAAATTTTGGGGTTTTTTTGGTTTGGTTTCTTTTTTTTTTCTCTTTGATGAGAATGTAGATAAAGACAGATTTACAGTAGTCATTTTCCAGTAAACAGAATTTTTCCATAATGAATTGAACATTTTTATGGAACACTAAGAGGCATAAATTCTGGTAAAAAGAATGTGATTATTCCAATTTCTTAAAAGGGTCTAATGGAAAACCAACAATATGTGCCTCCAATTTTTATATATATCTTAAATGAGAGAGTAGTCTTCTGAAAAGGAATAGGAGAATAAAAGAGAGGTCAAAGTCAAACTCTTTCTCATTATAGGCCTATAATATGTGGATTTTTTTCATGCAGGACTCATGCTGTGAGATGACAAGAGCCATGTCTGTCTTGTCATTCTTAGTGAGTCAGGGTCTGCTTAGGTTAACATCAAGATTCCTGTGGTGCATTCTCTGTATGCTTTTCCACTTCTGGAAATGGTCAGAGAACTGTTGGCTGGATAAAGGCCTTGAGGTTTATCCATGATCCCTCTCTTCAACTGGTAAAAGCTTTGGGTGCTTGTTGGATGGTGAGCATGGCAGTGCTAGATTAGCAGTTGAACTTGGATCTTGGGAGTGTTTTCCCACCTTGATGATCCTCTGATTCCTCTTTCTGAAATTTATAGAACAGGGCATAATATTTTTATTCAATTTCTTTTAGCTAATCAAGTAGGCAGTGAAATGATCGGGTTTGTTTGCTGTTTTGCTTTTGGCTCAAATGTCTTTGGTTGTAATTAGTACAATTTTTGGTTACCAGAAATGCTGGTAAAAGGAAGTGAGGTTCAATGTTTTGACTACATGCAATATACAGGCATAGGTCATACTTAGCTAATCAAATTGCATAAACATGCACCTCACATAAGAATACCTAACCTGTCTGCTTGAAGCCAGTCTTCCTTTTCCCTACACATGACATTTGTGAAAGAGAAATGATATAAAGTCAGCCTGGATTATATAATAATTGTCAAGAATTATCTTAAGATATTGTCAAATGCCCAAAAGTTTCTATCGCTCATTTTCATGTGGTTTAAATAATCAGGCTTTTAAACATATATCTTTAAGGTTGGTTTTTTGTTTGGTTGGGTTTTTTAAGGAAAAATGTACAGGAGTCCATTGTTTCAAAGACTGATGTATGAACTTTGCAACGACTCTTGCCATCCAGATTTGAACAGGTAGGCTGATTTTACTCTCCATTGATGATAACACATTCTTTTTCAACATTAATAATGAGAAACCCCAATGATATGCTCCTGTTTCTCCTCTACATGAAGAGCTTGGACCCATGGGAGTTCTTGCTGTTCTTGTGCAGGTGAAACTTCATTAAAATCGGTATAGGGTCCTGTTTTGTTAAGGCTCTTTTCCGTGATTAGGGACTGAAAAGATAAACTCACTCTATAAATATAAAATTTGCAGATGCTGTATTTTAAATTGGAAAATGCTTATTTTTTTATAGTTATTATTATGACATGACATGCCTCTGGATCTCTCCTTTTCTGTAAGAATTACTGTTGAGAGCCAGCTTTGGCCAAGAGTACAATGTGGTTTCTTTTAAAACAATACTAAAAGTGGGTTTCTCATGTGAGGCCCTGATCATGCACAAGTGTCTGTGGGAATTCAGCTGGAATTAATTTGATATTTGTTTTGAGACTACTTGATCTTTGACCTTTTATGTAAAGGACCTATGGTAAGAGCAGAACAGAAGAGATGCAGTGTAATTAGTTTGGTCTGCCTGGCTTCAGATCCTTTTAAATCCATATCTGCTGCATAGCAGGCAAGGTCATAAAGGTTTGACACAAAGTGAAGTAGGATTCTTGGATTTTTTTGGCAATTTCACATCTGTTTCCTCTGACTGGAGATCTGGATTTGTTGCCAAGCAGCATTCTCTGCATCCTCTTTACTTTCATTGGCTAGAAAGCAAGACTGGAAATTCTTGCCCAACTTTTAACTTTCTTTCTATACAGTCAGCCCACACTCAAGTTGCAGTGCTTGTGCTAACAGATGCCAATTTTCAAATGCTTTCCTATGAATATCCAAACTAGTAAATTAAGGAAATCACCAGCAATGCCTTCAGACAAGTACTGACTTTTTGAAGTGGCCAACCAATGGCTGCTAATCTAAAATCTCGGGGCAATACCACAAAGAATTAAATCTGTGTATTAATTAAAAATACAATGCTGTCACCCCATTAAAAAATCAAGTACTCAAGAGTAAAGTCTGCAGCATGATTAAATTACGTGGGAAGTGGTTCCAAGATTGTTTTTACCATTGAGGAAGACAAATGTTGAGTCCTTCAAATTCCCTTGCTCAGTAATTGCAGTTCTCTTCCCCTCCTTGGAAATCTTCTAAGCCATTCTTTTCATTTAAGTTTGCTCAGGCACCCAAGAGCATAAAGAGTTGATGCCCTTGTAATGGTCATTTGTACATAAAGTTGTAATTATTTATTTTCTCATTTGTACCATATCAAGGCTTTGTACAATGTTTAAGTTTTGTTTTCAAATTATTTTGTATTTTATTTTTATAAACTGGTTCTAAATAAAATATTCATTCAGCATGCAAAACTTCAATTCTTGATTGTGTTTGTATAATGATTCATTAACTTATAAAGCTTTAGCTAAAATATTTGTCAGTGTTTTTACTATTGTAACCCTGTAATTTAAATGGATAAAATGCTTCAGCAGTGATTATTTTTCTTCTCCATTTCAAGAAAGTAAAAAGGAAGCATGTATTGGTAGTACTGCAACATGAATTAGACATTCATATTGCAAATTGAAATAATTGGATCAATGGAAGTTTAACTGATGTAGTAGGTTCATGTGTTGTATATTAACAGAAAAACCCAAATGGGCCTCCTCAGAAACCTGACTTTCTATTTGTTATTACCCCTTCTGTCTGTATTCATCTAAACAATAAATGATTGGCACAGCCAGATCAGGTCAATTTAAGTAACAACATGGCGGTCCTGAAAAGCCAGCTGCTGATGGCATTTTTCCCTTCAAAATTGTAGTTTTTTATTTAGTCAAAGGTCACTATAATTGACCTCTTTTGGGGATAACCAGTTGTCTGGAGCTTTTACATTCACTTGAAGAGACTTGTCTCCCTCCATGCAATTAACTTAAGCAGCAGATAGCAGAGAAATGAATGAATGGAAGTTGTTACTGAATCTGAGTGCGATGGGGAAAATGCAGTGTTAAGCTACCAGTTGCTCTAGTTTCCTCCAAGACCCTTTTATTTCTCTTTCTAGTAACACTAAGCATAAGTAGAGTGTAAAATTATCACAATTTATATTTGTGGTTCGTGTGCCTGAATGTCTTAGTCCAACGTTACCAGAAAATAGTCTGCACTTTGCACAGTGGGACAAGTTTTTTAGGGAAGCCCAGAAGAACTGGAGAAAATTCCCTGGATCTCTTTCTCAGTATTACCATTGTTGTGTCGTGCATTCAGGCAAATTTAAAGCTAGCTCTGCCTTTGTTCAAATCATTGCCAGTATTTTCATTAAGCTGCATTACCAGGTCATTAGCTCTTGTCATTTATACAAAGAGCCTAGATAGCTTCACAGGAGAGGAAACAAATTGGGAATTCATTTACTCAGTAACAGTCCAAGAAAATTATGTTTCACCTTCTGTTATGAACAGCCAGAAACTTAATGGCAGGCTTCTGAATGGTGCATGTGATTTCAGTGCTCCCAACACAACAAGCGTTTGATCACAGAAAGGGTGTGTAAAGAAATAGCAACCAACTGTATTAATTTGAAGATGAAAACAACCATTTTGCCCACACTGTAGTGATGAGAGGTAGCTCATTTCTTTCCTTTTTTAAAATACGTAAATCTAGAATGTATCAGAACTGGAAGAGTGGTTTTGATCTGCCTTGAGTATATTTTAGCAGAACAACTGAAACACAGGGAAAGAAGCAAGATCAGAACAAGCAAGCTGATGAACAAGATTGATGTTGAGGTCTGGTTGTTGTCTGACCACCACAGTGTCTTTCAGCATTGCCTCACTTGTCTTCATTCATACAGGAGATCCAATCTGCCTATTCTGCTCACAGGATCTGCACTTCTCTACTCACACTGTAGCTGCCTCTCACCTAAATCAGTACTGGAATATGAGAAAGCAGACACAAGTCAACTCTCCCAAGAAATGCTGTAGTATGTGAAATTCAAGAATTAACAGTTGCAAAAAGAATTGAACATCAAAAGAAAGACAAGTAAGAACTGCCAGTTGCAACCTGGCCAAGCTCAAACTGCTGCCCAGAAGGACCCGGTAGATTGCATTTGCTAATCTACCTGGAATGGTTGCATGAATTAGCTTCTTCGTCCATGAAAACAAAATACAGAAAACCCTGCTCAAGAAACCCCATCTGTACTGATGGGGGAGAAGTAATGCTTCCAACGGGTTAATTTGGAAAGCTTTTAACAACATAGACTCAAAAATCTGTTTTAGGATTAATTCTTTGCCGTTCTTAAACTCAGCAATTTCTTAATATCTGTCACCCATACCATCTTCTTTTATTAAGGTAAATCTGGAAAAGAGAACTTTCTCTTCTTCAAGGCATTAATCCCAATTAACATTGTGCTGTACATGCATACATTTTATTTTTGTGAGATATTTGCATATTTTAGTCCATCTGTGATACTGAAGGGAAACACTTGCTAACAACTGATTACTCTGTATTCACATTTTAGTAGGCAGCAGTGGCTGTTTTTTGAAGTGCAGGTGAGTTAATTCAGTACACCAAAATGGTGTAAGGGCAGAAATTAAGTACATTTTCATACAGTGGTGTTCAGTCAAAGCTGACTGCAAAAGTGGCATACCTTATGCTATGATTACATGTTCTTATGCTTCATGGAGAGGGGTAATTTAATTGTGATTCTCTGTGTTATTTGTATTTGTGAAATTCCTGCAGCAGGAATGTTTGTGCGAACTGACTAACACTAGAGGCAGCTAGTCACTACTATAGGCCAAATTTTATCTGTAGAACTTTTTTTAATGTTGGTGATAAATGCTTAAGAAGAGAACCTGTATGATTTTTCAAGTCATTGGACAAAATTTCAGGTGTGAGTGTTTTTGTTTGCCCTCCAGTACAGATGCCAGATATAAGAACAATGCACCTCTGCTACTTCTGAACTGTGCAAAGTAGAGTGGCTCTAATATATAAGCCTGAAAAACAAAATACTGCCTGTGACAATAGTTTTCCCAATCCAAATGGGAAATGGCAATTTTTCTTTTTGGCATGACGATAAAATGATTTTTGCTTGTTTCAGAGTTGACACGAGGTTACATTTTGCTCCAACTCTTCCTCATCTTTCTTTTTCCTTGACTTTATAGTTATGAGAAAGGAAATGATAATGAAAGCTTCCTCAACTATGCAGGAGCATTTGTCTGGAATGAAGTGAGCCCCTGCCCCCTGTAATTTAACAGCAAATCTGACTTCTATTTCATGTAAAACAACACAAAACTTTTTGTTCTCTCTATTTCAAATACTGTGGTATTGATTCCATATGGCTTACAAAATCAGATGAAGATACAGCCTACATATAACCTATATGTCAGAAACAGGCATCACTCATCCATTCCTCATTTTTCTATATTTCTCTACTTCAACCATGTGACAAAAAAGAGACTACCCTGCTAGTGCAGTAAAACACAATGTCTCTGAAGGGAAGGTGCATTTGACAAGCCAGGAATGAACAACAGACAAGTGGAACAATGCTATGTGAATTCTGAGGAGGACACTCCTGAATGCCTCAGTCCTAAACCATTCTGAGATTAAGCAAGTATCTCAAACTCCTCCTGTGATGCCTTGCACAACTCAGACTTAAAAAAACCTCAACAACAACCAGGCAAACACCCCCAACATTTTAACTATTAGAAAAGGGAAGTACTTAAAAAAACAGCTACTTCTGAGGTTTGTTTAATCCAAGAACCAAGTAGCTTGTGTAAGATAGCTCCTGGTGGTAGTAACCATAATGTTACTCATAATGTTACTTTTTTACCCCACTCTCATGCCTTTTATTTTTCACAAGGTGACATTAAACAAAGGACGATACAGACAGAAGTCTTAGTCAAAATAAATGTTTGGGTTTTTTTAGAGAATAAGAGGATAAAGAAAAGAGAAGAAATTTATTAGCCAACTGCAACAGAGTTAGTGTTTAATGCCACCTATAGCAAAATGTTTCCCACTGGGAAAAACATGGGAGGCAAGTCCACTTCGCTCCTTCAAAGTCACAGGCCGGAGCAGAACAGACATCAGCAGCCAACAAGACAGTCATTTTACATATATTCAAGTTTTTACACATCTGCAAAGCAGAAGTAGTAGCAGCCATTTGGATGTTCTTTCTTAATGGTTCTCAGGGGGGGCCTAGGAAACTCGGAAGGACCTGGTTCTTGTGACATGGAGCTGGAGCTGCAGCTGCTGCTTCTGCTGCTGCTTCCAGCCACCTGTGCTCTAGCTCTGTCCTTAGCAGGGGAGAGCTGGGGGGATCCTGGGCTCAGGTACCCAGCTGTGGTCTGAGTAGATGCAGTGGCATGTGTGGTTGGGCCAGTGTTGTTTTTCACATAGACATTCTTGATAGCAACAAGTGTATGTGCCATGATGCTGATGCTGTTACTCAGGTCTTGCATGCCTTGCTGCAGCAGCCGAAGATTGTTGTTGACACTGTCAAAGCCAGACTGGATCACCTGTATTTGGGTCTGCTGAATCTGCAGTAGGTCCTCTTCAGTCATTTCATTTTGGTCTGCCTGGGACTTGCCTTTTGTTTTGGCTTTTACTTTCCCAGAGGAACCACCATCTGATGTCCCCAGAAAAGGCAGTTCTTCTTGACTAGGTGGAACCACTACCATGTCCTCAGAGCTTTCTTCTGGCTCTACTACCTTCACTACTATTTCTTCTTTGAGGTTCATCTGCTCAAGACTGGATTGATGAGATGGGCCAGGACTGCCATTAAACCCTAGAAGAGGTGTGGGGGGGGCAGGGGGTGGGAAGAAAAGCAAAGTAAAGCCCATGAGAAATTCATAACCTCAGTGATGACATTTTCTCATCCACTAAGCCCTAACATTAGTCCTTGAAACAAGACTCAAACTCACACTATGTTATCTTTGATGATTTTAGAATACAAATTACCTTGATAGGTGGTAAGAAAACCATAAATACGCATTCACCAGTTAACCATGTATCTGCATACTACAGTTTCCTTACCACCACAGAAGCCAAGCTTTAGGATCCCAGAGACAAAGTTCACTACAAGCTCATTTCATGCTCTGTCATGCACGCAGCAAACAGTAAAAGCATTGCTGAAACACTGTGATTGCAAGAATCCCTTGGTATTCCAGGGTACTAGGACAATATTTCTGGCACGTACGAAGTTATGCGCTTGCAGCACTTTGTACTGGTTGGACCTGCGTGCTGCCATGGCATTTTGCATTTGCAAGAATAATTACTGCAATAGTGAAGATCGGTGGCCGGGTCTAACGCCTCGTGGATGGGCAGCATCTGCTACGAGACAAGATTTTTACTCTTGGGTGCTGTTCTCAGCCACTTCTATGTATGACCTAGAGCACGAAGCCTCACAGCTCTGT
>JANPWX010000339.1:316321-446996 GCA_024734555.1 Trochalopteron elliotii
GGGAAGCGCCGGGAGCCCGGGCTGCAGTGTGCCAGCGCAGAGGCCAGCGCGGCGAGGGGCGGGCAGCACAGCACAGCTGGTGCCCTGAGGGAGCACGGTGACACCCGGGGTGAGCTTCCCGCGTCTTTGTAGGGGAAGGCTGCGGTGAGAGAAGGACGAGGCTGTCAGCAGCCGGGGCTTGGTGTGGCTCTGTGCAGGCGCCAGCGCGCCTCCTGGCTGGATGCTTGTTCCTCCTGGACCTTGAGGAGGATCTTTGCGGGCTGGGAGAGCGTGCTTGTTGGCTGAGTTTTGTAACGAACAATTTGGGTTCCTGTGGAAATAAAAATATTTGTAACTGTAGATAGACTAGGAGTGCTTATGTTTCACATAGAGAATAACAGAGAAACAATAGGTATTTAAAGCATCTTCTACCTGGCCCCTTGCATAGTGTTACCTGGTATTAAAATCAAAACACGCTGGTGTCACCCACATGAGTTAGTCTGGTATTGCTGTCATCCTAAACGTGTGGGAAGAACGGACCAGCACTTTTATGTTGTGTGGTATTTCTTCAGCTGTGACTTGCAGAAGCTGACCTGCGGACGTTATGAAGTTTGAGATTCTGGCAGCTCAGCTAGCACTGTGTGGGTGAGATGTGTGGACGTAAAACAGTTTGCCCTTGCAAGGGAATTTCTTGCTGCCTTTTGCTGTTGGGAGCAGCGCAGTTGCTTCAACATGAGAAAGAAAGGGGGAGGTTTGCAGCTGGCACCTCTTGACAGGTTGCTGTTACCCAGTTTTGGAGGAACTAAACTTCAGTTGACTCGGACAGAGAAAGATGAGTGAAAACAGGTTGTGCTCTGAAAAGTTGGAGAAACTACCCATCCTTGTGCATAGCATAGACTGTAATCATCTTTGTGCCTCTATGCTAATTCCAGGGGAAGGAAATGCTAGGCTATGTCTTGCTCTAGCTCTCATGGCAGTTTTGGGCTGGAGAATGGTCTTCTGACACCTCATGGGTGTCAGATATTCTGACCTGTGCTTTTTCACTCATGCTTGACTGCTTGGCTTATTCTGGGCTGTGTCAGAATCTCACACTTCTCCCAGGAGCTGAATTGGTCCTTCAAATATGAATTTTAGAATAGGTGTTGAGGATTGTGTGAGTCCAGTTACGGGCATGCTCTCGCTGCTTTCTTTTATGCAGAAACCACCTTCAGAAACAGTGTTGCTTTCTTGACTTTTCATCTAGTAAGGTTGTGAATATAACTTTGCTGGAGTATGTATGCAATGCTTTCAGTATTAGTTAGGAAAAAGCTGCTTCCTTTGAGAACTTCTTCTCTTGTTGCAGATGTTGCTGAATCCCATTGAGAAGAAACAGAAACCTGGGGCAGTGTTAGGAACAGAAGAATTTTTACCCAGAGTACAAAACTTCAAATTGCACACATAACATGAAGTAGTTTTGTCCTTTTAAGATCACCACCGCCTGTTTACATTTCAGATGTGTTGAGTCAGTGGCAGGCTTTTTGCTTAAATTTCTCAAGTATAAACTTCATGTACCTTGAAGTTGCACAGTCTCTGTTTAGACCTCTGTGAGGTCTTGAGCAAAATTACTTAATTGAAATGGAAGAGCAGCTTTGATCTTGTATTTGGCGCTGCAGGACTCCCAAGTGCTTCAACGGTTGTTGTTATAGCACCCCTCTATGGGAGCAGGTGGCATTTACAGAAAAATAGCGCACAGACACCTTGCAGATTTTAGATTTTTCTGTTAGAATTTGATGTTTTCAGTATTGATGTTTTCAAAATGTTGAACTTAGGGATGTCAGTTGCTCCAAGTCCTCCCTGGCCATAGCTTCAGTGAGCATTACTGATGTTTCCATGGAACAGTTCCACTATTTTCCAGAGACCAAAGTGAATGACTCCATATGAAAACTTGTGCCAAAATGGCTTGTGTGTAAGCTGATTTTCAGGTCTGTGACCAACACTATGGTTGCTTGAATTTCAGTGACCTCCTTTGACAAGTCATGTTGGTTTTTATTGTGTATTGAAATCCCATAGTTACTACTGAAATGTATCTGGGCACTTGGACAGAAAGAATCAGGCAGCATCTTTATATTAATTTTTTGTCTATTTCTCTCGTAGGACAACCACATCCATGATAAGCTGGTATCTCTTAGCTTGCTTCAGAAAGATTTTGTGCCTTTTCTGCTAAATTTTTTAAGAGAGCAGACCAGCCAGATCCTGACTAATGGACCCCCTACTCCCGCTAAAACTCCTAATTCCAAGGCCCATGGGAGCCAAAGGACAGGATCAGAAAGGAGGGCAGGTCACGCAACCAGCAGCCGAGTGCAGCTCTTTTCTCAAAGGACTTCAGTGACCTCCTGCACCACAGACACCAGCTTTTCTCCCGCCACGGCATCCGGTGGTTCCTCTTCCTTTTCTGGGTCGAGCCTGTCTAGCCCCTGTGGCGATTTCCCCAGCGTGGTCTCCAGCAGCAGCCCGAGCTTTGGGCACAGCCCTGTGCTCCACCCCGGTGAGAAGCGCTCCTCTCAGAGGGCCAGCCTGGGGAGCTTCCTGACGGCCACGCCCGACGTGCTGCCCGTGAGACGAGGCCGCAGGAAGGGCAGCAGCTCGGTGGGTGCCGCTGGCCGGCAGGCAGCTCGTGACCTGGGGCGTGCCCTTGCTGAAGAGGAGGATGGAAAGAGTGACGGTGGATCGTGGAGTGGAGGGAGAAGGAAGCGGAGTGAAGTGCCTCTTGTTTCTGCCAACTCCCCACCCAGCCAGCTAAACCTTAATAACTTGGAGGAGTTTCCGCCCATGGGTGCTGCCTCTGGATGGACAAAGTAAGAGCGAGTCTGCCTCGCTGTCTCACTGGGATTGTGCTGCAGGTTGCAGCTCCTTGACCAGCTGTTGTGTGTGTCCAGGTGCAGAAGAGGCTGTAATTAATGCACAATACCTGGCTTCTGGGCAGCGTGGTCAGAACTGCTTTGTTCTGGTCACCATGTAAGGAGGGGGATGTTTTCTTGACAGGAAATCAGGTTTCCCCTCTGTGGACTCACCCAAGACATCTCTTCAGCCTCTCGCTTTTGATGCTGCCAGTGCACAGCCCAGCTGATACAAAGTTGAGCACCTTTGTCCTTGCATGTTCTAACAAGTCAGCGTTATCTTGGCTCTTCACGTTCCTCATTTAACAGAATGGCAGTTGGTAAAGAAGAGCAGTCCTGGAAGGCTCTTCAGCTTTACTGATGCTAGCAAAAAAGTTTTTGGATTGACCTTTGGTGGCTTCTGGTAGCAGATGTTAGTGTGCAGCTTCGTTTGTGCTGTGTAATTGTGGACAAAATAGCAGGCTGTATTCTTCTTGGTCTGCAGCAAGCCCTGGTCTGCTTGGTGACTTTGGCTAAGCTTCTAGGCAGCTGTTTGTGCTGCCTCAGTCCTTTAATCTTTCTCTTTTATTCCTTAAAATCCTCATTACCAACTATAAAGCCTTTCTGTCAGCCTGTTTGTTCTGTATGTCAGTCATTGGTCTCTGAAAATGGGACTTGCTAGTTGGACAAGGAAAATTCCAGTTGAAAATTGTTAGATGTGTGAGTCTCTACAGCAAATCCAAATGCTGGGTCTGGGTGATGCTCTAGATGATGCTTTAGCCAAGGGAGATAAGGTGTGTTTCCAGCACAGACAGCAAGTCTTTTCCTCAATTGCATTAATGCTCAACTAGGAAAAAAAGGGAGAAAAGAGGTCACCAGTCTTTGGAAATCAATGTTACAGTGATTTTGAGAACACCTTAGCAGTTAATATGTAGCAACCAGCATTTCCTTGATGTTTTATGTTTCTGTATCCATATCCTTTTTTTAGTGTTTTTTGCTAGTTTACCAAGCCCTTTCCTGAGGGACAAATCCAAGTGTTTTATACAGGAACCATGGGTATCCCTGAACTTAAAGGGCCTAATGTAACTTGGAAACCTGGACACTCACTAATAGACAATGGCAACTTGATTGGTTTTGGTGTTTTTTTGTTTTTTTTTTCTCCTGGTTATGTTAGAAATGGATTCACCAGTTTCTTACTAAAATGAAGAAACCTTAGTTTCTTACTAAATTCAGCAGTTTTTTACTAAAATGTGGCATATCCTGTCCTTTCAATTTAATAACATTTGGAAGGGTTGTGTGGCACTGTGTTATCTGTTAAATGGCTTGATATTGGATAATTAATTTTGCTGCAGGTTCAGAAGGCTGTTTTTAGCAGGCTATAGCTCCATGAATTTTTTTTCAGTGACAGAGCAAAATTGATAACTGTAGGTACAGTTTAGAAATTCAATATCCCAACTCGATCTCCATTTTCTCTTAGCGTGAGGTTCCTCTTGAAGAGTTGATTGCATAACTGTCTTGAGACCTAATTTTTTTGTTGCTGTTTAGCTTGATTTTAGTGGAATTGCTTCTCTTTTTTTCAGCAGAAGCAAACCATCGAGGCGAATCAACCCAACTCCCGTGAGTGCTGAGCGGCCCCTCTCAAAACCAAAGACCTGTTTCACTTCTACACCTGTCAGCCAGTCTCCAGCTGCTCGCTGGGCAGCCGGCTCAAGCCTTGAGGCCTTTACTGCTGTCCAGGAAGGAAACCTCTCATCTGTGATAAGCAACAGCCTTCAAGAGGAGAGGGAGATGCTGAAGAAAGAACGGTATAGTCTGAGCAGGGGGTGATCCTTAATTTCCTTGTGTCCTGGTTCCAGCCAGGACAGGGTTAATTTTTGCAGTAGCCAGGAGGGGGCGTGGCCAGGACAAAGTGAAAATGACAGAAGAAT
Source organism: Trochalopteron elliotii (assembly GCA_024734555.1). NCBI lineage: Eukaryota > Metazoa > Chordata > Aves > Passeriformes > Leiothrichidae > Trochalopteron > Trochalopteron elliotii. The sequence continues at coordinate 321,084 of JANPWX010000339.1, forward strand.
ACCCAAAACAGATATTGGTGATCTTAAACCATAATTTGCTTAAAGCCAAGTGTGTCTGTGGTATAAGACTAGAATATTGAGCACCTAGCTCATGTTTGTCATTTTAGAGGTGTGCTGACTCTGGAACAATGACCCTCACTTCAAAAGTGTAGTCAGTCCTCACTGCTTTTATGAGATTTCCTCTTCGTGGGCTTGTATATGTGGCTACTCCTGTGCATCTTTCCTTAGATTGGACAGGTGAAGCAATTGGGCGTAATTAGACTGTGTTTGAAGATTGCACCAAGACATTGGCTTGGAGAAAATGAGTTAGTGATGCAAATGTGTGGAAAGTGTTAATGGTCTTGCAATGTAGGTAGACTAACAGAAGCTTGGCAGTCAGAGAAAACAGGAGATGGGAACTTGAGATTCTGTTTCAGAGATTGCTACTGCAGTTATGTGTTGAAAATTGCTGTTGGATGAGGTGAATTCTAGCTTCTAATTTTGTCTCTGCTGTTTGGTTAGTGTGTGACTTTCATTGATTGTAAAATGGTATCACAGTTAGTCTGTGAAGATTGATACTTAGAAAAAAAACCAAAGTGCAATAGTTTGCACTATTGTTTATAATTGCTGACGGGACTTTTGCTGTTCTTTGTAGGTTTTATTCTTGGGAAAACTCCTCAGGATGCATGGGTGTAATTATTTTCCTGCTAAGTTTTGCAGTTCACTTCAGTGGGACCAGAACTGGCTGAAACACGTCCAATAGAGTCTAATAAATTACTGCTTGTACTGAACCTGCAGCAGAACTGCTCAGGATTCAAATCTGCCACTCTGCACCTATGTCTAGTACCTATTCCAGTCTGAATTCTACCCAAAATGTTCCAATGATGTGTATCAACTGAAGTCAGTGAAATAGCAGTATGTGGTGGGCTGGATCTTGCCCATGGAATGATATTCTCTCATCTGACCCATCATACTGGAAAGCTGGGAGTTGCTGTTGTGTCCTCAGTAGTGGTTGTGAAGTACAGAAGTGTGGGGAGACAGATAGAGATAATGCTAAAGGCAATCTTGCCTCTGATATATTGCAGCTATGTTAATTATCCAAGAGTAGGAACAGCCCTGCCCTCACAGCTATGGGTGTGATAAAGAGTGAGTTAGCTGGGAGGGAGTCAGTTGGAGTCTGCTGGCCGTGCTGTGAGGAGGAAGGGACAGGAGGAGTGAGGGACAGAAAGGAGCAAGCCAGAACTGCAGAAGGAAGAGAAGAAGGAGAGAAAGAGCCAGAGCTGTGGGGAGCTGCCCATGGGAGGCTACAGAGAAAAGGTATGGAAGACTTCTAGATAACATGGTGCTGATACTTGAAACCTTCTGATGTTTTACTGAAGCATTCTGAGTGTCGTGGCTGCCTCAGCAATGACACAGAAGTAAGGCAGCCTTCAGCCAGCTGGGTCCCTTTGAGCAAGGGCAAAAGGTGAATTTCCTCCTGAGGGAGATGACAACACTGAGGCAGAAGTGAAGCAGAGTTTAACTGCATTATTGGAACCATACCTTGGGTAAGGTCACAAAGTACTTAGTAGTGGACTCATCCCTTGGGTGGGATCACAAAGTATTTAATGAATAATTTTCTTCAGTTCCATCTGTTACTTAATGTTAATAATTTTCTTCAGTTGGTTGATTATATTCATTATTATATTCAAAGAAGCTGTTGGTAATCTTTCTAGTTTCATTTTGGGACCAATTGTTCTTCATCAAAGCAGTTCCACTAGAAACAGGCCAATAGAAAAGTTTCTTTGCTGCAGGTGAAAATGTTTCTGACTCCCCAGAGCTCTTAAGGTGACTTAAAGGTTTCACTTTTGAGACAGTGTGTTAAGTTGTAGTGTGATATTCCAAGTGTAAATGTTCCATTGGAGTCTTTGGCAGTCATTTGATATTGCTGTTACTGGCTTGTGTCCTTTTTCTCATGTGTCTTACATATGCCACTCTGGTGTTGCATTTTAGATGACCTCTCTAGGTATAGTTTTGTACAGTGTCTATGTATTTAACTGAGTCATCATTGCTGACTTAGAATCCAGCAGTCAAAGTAGTTTGTTGCTTCTGTTGTTTAACCTGCTAGAATTTCATTAGCCATTGCAGTGCCTTTCCACTTAATGATATTGGGTCTTCTCGGAGTGCCATTACCGTACATCTGTATCCAGAGGTACGGATGTGAACTGTATTTTCATAAAGGTTTTTAAAATGCTTTTTAAAATGTCTAGCTGTCAGAAATTGTATGTGCAAAGAAGATTTTTAGGAGCTGGACTCTTAACTGATTCTCTGTCCTTAACAAATACCAGCTCAGATGAGAGAAGCAGTAACATAGGTTAGTTGGTTAATTTGGTCAAAGTGCTACACTATTTTAACAGAGTTGGAATTTGAATGGGATTCTTTAGAGTCTTTTGGTTGCTAAGCCCAAGATCTAATTTCTGCAAGAGAAAGATGACTTAAATCACTATCAGCTGAAAGCTGCTTTAGACAGTGTGAATGCCATGGTTTAGTTATTGCAGGATTTCCTTCATGCTGCACTGGAAGAGAAAGACCTCTCCTGGCTGCGTGGTTGCTGTAGATCATCCTCAGTCACATGGTTATGTTACTGCTCTTGAATTTCAGATGCAAATTGCTGCACCAAGCATCTTCTCCTGCAGGGATATCTTTCGATCCTGGTACTCCAACTAAGCCCAGCTACACTCGCAGTGCCAGCCTTCCTGCTGAAAGCCATCTGGTGACCTGTGCAAGTCCTGCTAAGGTTTCCTGCAAGAAACAGTTGGAGTGTCTGGCACAGCTCTATTCATCGTGTATAGCAGGTGAGGACACAGAAGATGTGAGACTGACCTTTCTATGAGCTTTGAACTTGCACGTGTTGTGAGAGGGAGAGAGATGGGAAGTGGAAGCTGTGGGATAGTTATAGTGTACAAACAAACGACAGCTGGGAAAATAAACTAAGCCAACACAGTTATTAAAATAAATGAATACTTGGTAAAAGTTTCGGGAAGGAGGTGAGCCTGATGTAGTACTCTGAGCTGCAGTAGACTGAAGCTGGATGTCCCACTTGAAACTGGGCTATTCCCTAACACATCTTTCCTATGCTGATCTACACTGTGATTGTGTTGTGGGGAGAGAGTTCTTTGCTGACTACCACAGAACTGGAATCTATCTTTTTATCTTTGTGTATTAAAGCAGGACAGTATTGAATAATCCTCCTTTAACATCTCAATTACTCTCTCCCAGAAAACCTGGTACCAAATATTTTTCTGGAACTGTTTTTTGTTCTGCAACTGTTGACATCTAAAGGCACTTCTACTGCAGAAGATGGGGACAGTGACCCTGAAATCAGTGAAAGAAATAGAGGTAAGCAGTAGTAACGAAGGGAAAGAATGTTGTTTGCATAGAATTAGAAGGTGTTGTAAAGTAGCTTAGGCAGTTATTCTTAAATTACATAAAAATGCTTTATTACCACTGTGGGACTCATCTGAGATGCTGACAGAAGTCATGCATGTGTGGGAAGTGTTTCCACAGTATAATGGAGTGGGGTTATTAGATCCTGTTTGAATCTAGTTTTCTGCTATCGTGTGAGATTTGCTGTAGCTACTTCCTAACACTGACTTTTACAGAGAAGGACAGATGTGCTCGAGTTGCTTCTCCATTGATTCTGTAACTCAGATGGGCTGTTGACCTACTGTGTGTTTATTGAGCTTCAGTTTTGCATCTGAGTGCAGAGGATCCAGCAAAATTTTCCATTTGGTTTTTGGCAAACTCAGCCTTAAGCTTGATGCAATTAGTACTTTGATATGGATATTGCAGCTGAAAGAGTGGCTTTAGGATGAGACCCACCACACCTTCCTCCACCCCACATGCCTCAATTTGATTGACCTTTGTTTTGCTACTCATTGACTCTTAGGGCTGAGATTGGGAACATGAAATCTTCAGCTATGGGAGCACCATTTTATGATTGTTTGTAGTTGGTCTACTTTTCTTGTCCTATACCTGCTTGCTGTTGTTCAGAACATTGAGAAAGAGTCTTTTCCATACAACATTAAACAATTCAATTACCTTTAATACAAGAAGGATAGGGAATGAGAACTACTGAAAACTGAATAGGGGTCTGGAAGATTATATTTGGATATGTCAGTTCCTACTTTCCTTAAAAAGCTAATTGTTGGTCCTTTAGTTTATAAATGGTAAAAGGTACTGTTGTCTTATGGGGTTTTTTTTGTCCCCTTAGGTGTGTCAGGGAGACAGCATTTTGAAAGTGTGCACAACTGTGTTTATTTTGCTGTTCGAGTCTTGGATTATCAATATGAGTGAGTTGAATTCTTTTTTCATCTGCTTGTGTTTGCACTTGTGTGTGGGATTTAGTGTGCTTGAGTTTTAGAACTTTACCAGTTACAGGTACTGAGTTGTTAGTTTTTCTTCAAAACATACAACTTGATTTGGGTGTCTGTGGGTTTCCTTGCACTGATCTGTCCACTGAACTTTGTTGTAGTTGTGCAAGAACGGGGAAAGTCATGAGATGAGAATGATAACACATACAGATACCAGTAGGATTTCCTGCTGGGTACATGTGATTTAGAACTCTTTACTTGGCAGCATCGTAAATTGTAAGCATAAGCATTTCTTTAGAACTGATCATGTGTTGTTTATGTCTGTCTATCTGAGTTTTATCTCCATTATCTTGGCAGAATTATTTCCCATTTAGAAAAGGGGATGCTGAAGCTTCTGGCTGAAAATGAACGGATTGCATCGTTTTCTCCCACCTTGCACAAGAGACTCAGACAGGCTTATGAAAGCAGCACAGCCAAGGTAAAAACTGGCAGACCCCAAATGACATTGCTTCAAGTCTTTGTCTTGTTGTTCTTTTATTTACAATGGCTTTGATGTTAAATCTCATTCCTTCTACTTGATCTTGTTGTGTTGTCTTTAGAAACTGTCTAAAAGCTACTTTTTTCCCTTGTCAGTGGGTGAGGGAGTTGCTGGGTCCAGTGATTGTTAGCTGTGAATCACTGCTAGCCTTGCATTGTGCTCCAGGGCCTGACCTCAGCCAGACACTTTGATAGGGTCAAGTTTTGCTTTTGAAATTCTCACCTAATAAACGTGAATCCCAGGAGAATGATTAGTTAGGTGCAATATCAGAAGGTTTCAAAGATGTGGATTCCGTTCATAGATATGGACTCCTTTTAGACAAACCACATTTCACAGGAAACAATCCAGACAGGGAAAAATGGTTCCCTCGTGTGATCAACTAGGTTGGGGAACCAATTTGGTTGGTAGGAATTGGATGGTAAAAATATATTCTGTATCTCATTTCATCCTTTTAAAAAAAGGATGAAATTCTTCCTCTTCATTCATTTATTAAAAAGAAATGGAAATTACTCTTGGCAAAGAAAGGAAAGTGTGTTGAGACTGGGACATGTCAATAGCTGAAATTTAAAGTTGTAAATAAAGGTCTTGTTACTTGAAGAACAGGCTTTTTAATTGGAGAAAGGGTAAGGTAACAGAAATTGCCAGCCAGGATCCGGAATTTTCTCAAGCCCTATATTGAAGGTATACCTCAACTGTTTGTGGGTCTTTTCCACGCTGTCTCTATACTGGTTGCAATCTGTTCAGCAGAGATTTAAGGAGACCAGATGCTTTCTCTCCTAATGTTGAGTGACTCTGCCTCTGTCCCCTAATGTAGATTGTAAAACTGTTGGTGTTTGCTAGTAGTTAGCAATTGGGAAGTAGTGTTTCTGAACAACTTGGCTAGTGATATTTGTTTCCTCATCATGCGTTTTCCCTGCTTTTTTCTGTGTCTCAGATTGTTTAGAGACTTCCATTAGCTTAATGGCTGCCTTTGTCTTTTCAACAGGTGTCTCTCCTGCTGCCGTGCTCTGTACAGTCTGTTTCTTTTCAGCCAGAAACTGATAATCGCTCTAACTTTCCCAGTGACAGAGCATTTCACATATTTAAGAAACAAAGGTAAGTTTCTTCTACTTTTCCTGGATGCTCACGGGGTATAACCTTTGCATGATTGTGAACAAAGGCTATTAAGAATGTTTCATGTATGCTACATGCTGTAGAAAAAAAATCTTGACATTTTTTCTCTAATTAAACAAAAAAGTCTTTGTCCATATTGACTGCAGGAGCTAAATGGTTAATATCTTTAGAGAAGAACAGCGTTATTCTTCAGGAGTTATTGAGACTTCTCATAATGCCAGTACAGTGTGTCACCCTACTGGATTGCTTCTGCATATTAGTCTGGTATGCTTTTATTCTTCCTGCCACCTCCCTCCATGCTTGCAGCAACAGGGTGAGGGCAGAACAACGAGTTGTCTTGGTCCTTCTCTTTTTCTCATAGGTATTACTTCATGTGGCTTATTCTTTCCTGCCTCTCAGTCTTCACTATGTCTGTCTGGTAATGGGTGTTTAGGTCATTTCATCATAGATTGGGCTTAACAAGCTTAAGCACTTGCTGTCAGACATGGAAAATGGAAACTCACAAAGTACTGCTAACATTTATGAGTTTTTCAAAGGTATCTGAATGCTTAGAGGCTGGAGTTATTTAATCTGAAGTAGATTCTTGCTGAGGAGCTTTGGAGCAATTAATATTCAGTTGTTGCTTCAAATTTTGAGTTCATTCCCTTAAATATCTTGATTGACAGGGATATTTTTTATGAACTTCTGCGTGAATGGGAGGATAACCATGAGAAAACTGGCTGGGACTTTGACAGAGTTCTGGGCAACAAGATCAGGTAGGAGTCTTATGCAACTTCAGCTAGCTCTTTAATGTAGCTGAATTGCTGGTGAATCATGCTGCACTTGGCATCCTTAGTTCCATGTTCTGCCTGGTCTTCTGCACTAATCTGTTGGGTGCTGTGTGCTGCTTGGAACAGGCTGCCCATGTACACTTTTTTCTGAATTTAAAAGCATCAACTGTTACCTTAAAGAAGCAAGCCATAAGCGGCAAGGGCCTAATTTGATCAGTCTTGATGTTGCTCTTTCCCTTTCATAATCACAGAAAGAGCTACTCTCAAAACCAGTGTATTGTTGTGTGAACATTGTTATTGTATAGCTTGTGTGTGCATGTCCTGTTTCCCATGTCTGACTCCTCTTAAGTGAAGTGTATTATGTGTTCAGAAGCTGTTCACTCTTCTGATTATTTCAGGGGGTCTAGTGCTTTGGCTCTGAAAACAAGACAACTGTATCTCTTTCTGTGGAAAGCAGACTGTTTTATTCATTTATTGCTTTATCAAAATGCAGTATACATAAAGAAACTATTATGGCATTGAAAGCAGTTGCCTTGTGGGTTTCTGTGTTAGTCTCAACCATCAGTTACTCAAGTAACATGTATGTAGGTGGCTTTTCACCACAAGAGCAAAACAAAGCTGAGGCTTAAAATGAGAAATTTTGGAGCATCAGAAGTAGCACTATTGCTGTTTCCTTATTTTCACATGTGTGAACTCTCAACTTACTGTTCTGGGCAGGGAATAGTGGGAGCTGAATGAATTTATTCTGTTTGTAAACAGCAACATGATTGAAGGAAAGGGAGAGGTTCTTTTTATCTAGAGCTGTTGAGAGTTTTTGTTTCTGTGTCAGCAGCAGGTGGGGCTCAGTACTTGGGAAACTAGGTTATAATGATACTGCTTTTTTTCAATGGCCTTTGGAGATTGCTGTCTTAAAAGTAGATTTTTATGCTTTTGGTATACTTTGAGGTTAGAACACTGTTTTTTGTACCAGAAAGTTCCAGTCAGAATTTTATGATGTTTTCCTTCACAGGGCCATGATGGCACACCTATCTGCAACCTGCAACCACAGCCATTTTGCCAGGCTCTTTCAAAAACAGCTTATCCAGGTAAATTACTTGGGTTGTTTAATGACTGTATGCATCAAAGCTGATTTGATCCTTCCTTGACCTGAGAAAACAAGCTGTGTCTTGTAAGCTTCTTTGAGATTTTCCTGCTGAAACTTTTTTGGGGGGGAGACAAGTTTTCAGGATGGGAATTTCTTTCCTTCTTCAGAAATAATCAGTGATAAATTACCGTGAAGTCTCCTTAAATCAGAAATAAGGCACACTGAGAACATCATGAGCTATAAGCATTTATTCTTCATGGCTATTTACTTCTAATTTTAGTATAGTTATAGTTTCTGGAAATTTTAGGGATATATTTTGACATTTGTCAAGTGCAGAGGTTCCCAGATATGTTTGTTAGCAGCATGACTGCAAAGTATCTCTGGTTCTTCTGTGTAACACTCAACTGGCTGGTTTTGATACAGTATTGCTGTTGTAATTTAGAGGGGGTTTTTTGGCCAATTTCAAGCATCATCTGACTTAATTGTAAGTAAAGAAATGAAGGAGAAGATTCACTGTATTCTCTGTAGATGCCTGGCTTATTGGTGGGCTCCTTTTGGAGAGCAAAGCAGCCACAAAACCTCACCTTGAGTCTTGGCCCACATACATTGCCAGGAAGTTGCAAGCTTTTGGAATTTTGTAAATTCCTCTAGTGTCGAGTCTGAGTTTGCATCAGTGTCCTGTCTGACTGTATGGGTGTGTTCATGGAAATTTTGGGAAAAAGGTAAGATTAACTGTGTTGCATCAATAGGATTTAATTAATCCTAGGTGCTGTGTTTCTCCTTTGTATCTGTGTCTTCTAATGAAGACTGCAGGATTTCACTAGGGTAGCCAAAGATCTAAGCTGATAACTGGGTGTCTTCAATGGACCCAATATGTCTGTCTGGAAAGTGATTTGCAGAATCTTCTGTGTATTATGATACTCTTTCAGAAATGAGCCAAGACTGAGGACTTGTGTAAAGGCATGATAATTTAAAGGTGGAGAAGTGTAGCAAGATGTTTCCTCCCTTGGGGAGGTGAGGAAGCTCTGTTGTTTGGAATAAACAGACCTTGCTCACTTGATAGACATTCCTGAGTGTTGCTTTTTATTATGATCTCTCTCATTAAAACTGTCATGACTTAGATGTAGGGATATGCAGTCAACTTTTCCTGTTGCTCAGCATTTCCTAGGTTATGTCTGGAGTGCTGTGTCCAGTCTTGGGCTCACCAGCACAAGGAAATAAAGATACAGATTTACTAGAGCAAGTCCAGCTCAGGGCCATGTAAATGATTAAGGCACTGCACGTTTTTTGTATGAGAAAAAGCTGGGAGCTGTGACTATTCAGCATGGAGAAGAGAAGGCTCCAGGTTGTCTTAGCACTGTTATAATACCTGCTGGGAGGGAATGAAGAAGAAGGAGAAAGATTTTTATCAGTAGTGTTCACTGACAGGTCAGGAGGCTGACCCTGGCCAGATGATCCAAGAGCCCCCTTCTAAACAGTTCTGCAGTTCTGTAATTCTTTGAGCCTTGAGTTGTATCTGTGTGTTTGAGGCAGTAGGGCATTAATTTTTAAAATTTAACTTTCTGGAAGTTCCAGGAAAACCTGCTCTGGGGATGTGTAATGCAGCATCGTGGGCCTTGGAGAATGAGCCAAAGATCCTACTGAGGGGTTCATGAAGATCATGAGAGTGATGATAGGTATTCTCTCCGTACATCCACAGGTAGCCTGCTAGATAGGCCCTAGTTAGATGTGTAGGATTGGAATTTCAGCTCTCAAGACCTCTAGGCTGTTTATGGCCAAGGTGGGTAGCGTGTTTTGGCATGAGTTGTTCTGTATGTAGGCACCAGGAAAGATCATGCTTGGATTACTCCAAAAAGAGTCTTGTGAGGAAGGAAGAATATGCTGGGTGAGAGATGAAGTGAAATGATGCCTTGTTACAAATATTCCACCTTGCTACTCTTTTGGTCTCCTAAAGATGTGCAAAGGTCCTATCGGTGGTGGTGCAAGCTGGGGAGACACTCCAGACCAGGATGTCCTTAATATGCTGGGTTCTGATAATCTGAGCCGTCTGAAGAGGCTGCAGGAAAGATTTGTTGTTCCTCAGAGCATCAAAGGGCCTTGTCCACCCCCTTCGTTCCCAGGGTGCCAACAATTCTTCAGGGACTTCATCCTCAGTGCTGGAAGGTGAGTGGCCTGTGCTTGCTGTTCCCTCTGTGAAATGTGCATGCAGTGGAAGCACCAGCATATTTCTCTTGCAGGAGGGAGTTATCCAGAAAGGTTGGGACTAGATTGTATGGTAATGATTTTTCTTCTATCATTCCACAATATTTTCCTGGAGCTGTCAGCATTTCCTAGTGCCAAGGTATGCAGTGCTACCTAGCAAGGACACTGGACTGGATAAATGCTTCTTGTGTGATAGTGCATGAAGCCAAGGTGTACAGGATGAAGCCAAGTTAATGGTTTTGTTTAATCAGTTTTTCACAATTCACAGCGTGGGGATATTGTTATCTATGGGAGATTTTAATCTTGAATTCAGTTATTTTATAGATTCCTCCTTTGGCAGATCAATTTTATTATCCTTATAATTGTTATTGAGACTTTTAACTGAAACTTGTTACATAGCATCTCTGAAAAAGTACAAAAGGAGCGTGGAAATGAAGGTGGTCAGCCAGTCCTAAGTCTTCTCTCTTGCTTTCTTGTCTGTCAGTCTTATGTTGTATGTCTGCTGATGCTTGTTGCAACTCACAAGACAAGCTTAACATTTTGCAGTGTGTTAGTTGAGGTTTTACTGCTGTTTTCAGCCCAGTCTGACTCATCATCATCTTTTGCTGAAGTTACCAGTTCAACCAGCACCTGATGGACAGTTTGTGCCTGAAGATACTTGAACTGAATGGCCTTACTCTGGTGGAGCATGAGCACAGTGATGGGGAAGCAGATATGGAGGAACAGGTAGGCTTGCTTTGTACAAACACCTCTGTCAGGAATTTCTGAGCTGTTCCAGTAGTCAAACCATTACTGGCTTGATTTTGAGTTGCTTGGAGCTTCCACTACTGTATTTACAAGACAAGAGCTTCTTCATTTGGTTTTGTCGTAACTCTGCAATTTGCTTATTTGTCTGAGCCCCTTGCCACTTACTTGCATGCTTCAGGGTGCTTCCTAAAACTGTCATGAGTGCACAGTAGTTGTGAAAGTGAAAGCCTCCTCTTTAGGTTGTTATAACCTGTGTTAGATCAATGAAATAACCAAGTCCAGTTGTAGCATCCCATTGCAATAAGTTTCTTGTTACTTTCCCATATAGAAAGATTTTAGTTAAATTGAATTTGTAGTCATCCCTGTTCATAGGTGTGCAGGTTTTTCTTCACTGAAGTCTACATATCAGAGGGGTCACAGTTTATTGTCTATTAGCAAAGGAGCAGCTAGAGGTTTATGGAGACTTGCAGAGTGGTAGTGCTATAAAGGTGGCAGTGCGAGATCAGCTCTGCCTCTCATTCATTCCAAAGTTCTTAATGCAAAGATATGATTGAGCAGCTGCTTGTTTTAGAAAGCTCTTGAATAATTCCTCCTTGTGAAGAAGTGAAGCAATGGAGACAGAAGCAATTTGAAATACTTGATAAATATGTATTTTGGCAACTTACTTTTATTAAAAGCAGTGATGAAGCTGTGTGGCCCTTTTACATGAAGACAGTAGAAGTTTAGTGTAGGCATTTGCTTTGCCAGTGTAGGGTAGCATTGCCTCAGCTTGCTTTTCTTCGTTTTAGGATGAGAAGAAGCGTTTCACCGTGGCTCTGTTGAGTCTCCGACTCCTCGCCAAGTTCCTGGGGTTTGTTGTTTTCCTGCCCTATCGCACTGCGGAGCAGCCAACCAGAGACTTGCAGGATTCTGCCCTGGCGCTGAGAAACCAGGTAAGAAACCCAGCATTGCCTTTGCTTGACAGGCACTTTGTCTAGCCCAGGGAGGACTGGGGGCAGTCATGCACTTTTGGAGTGAGCCAGTGGTTTCTGGGATGGTGTTGTATGGCACTGTGTCCCTGCTGCATATTCTGGGGGTGGAAACAAAGGAAAAAAGAATTTGTGTAACCTCGAAAAGAGGAAGCAATACACCAGCAGTAAGGTACTCAGTCTTCTGTTATTTCTGCTAATCTGGGTCATACCAAAACTTTCACCTAGCTAAGACAACTTGTATTCGTAGTGTAAAATCCAGCTACTAGGACTGGTTGTGTTAGTTTTGCACCCATCTCCCAGCAGTATGTCACTGAATGGAAGCATTAGACTTGACTCCACTTTGTACATAGTCAGGAATTTAGCCTTGCTTTAGAAAGTCCCAGGGGGACATTTGGTTGCAGTCATAGTTTGGTTTTTACCTCTGGTCGTGTGCAAAGAAGTGTTTCCATTAGCCAGAAGTCACCAGTATAGAAGATGAAATCCTAGAAAGAAAAGTCAAGATATAGGTAAAAGTTTTTCTGTAAGTATCAAAAAATAACTTCAAGCTACTAGTTTAACTTCTCTTGTTCTTTAAGACCCTGCCTGTACTGGATATATTAAAGCTTCTGAGACAATCTATTCAGGACCAACGTTCTATCCTCACTATTCCTTGGATTGTGGAGTACCTTTCCCTTGTGGATCATATTGCTCCTTTCCTTGATTATTACAGGAAAGTGTTTGGTCTCTTGCTGCAGGTATACAGGTAAGAGCCCGGGAAACTATATTTGTAAAGAACTTTTCAGTGAATATTTGTGTGGGGTGTTTTTTTTGTTGTTTTTTTTTTTTTTGTTGTGCAAGTCATGCATACTTTTTATCTTACATAAAGCTGCAAAGAGAGCACAGCCTAAACTTGGGGATTAATACTTGATTCAAATATGTGGTTTTTATTAAGTAAATAAAATCTTTAAATCCCACTTGATCACTCTACATCTGCAGCTGTGATTGACCTTCAAGCTGCAGCTTGAATTTTGACCTTAAACCTACAAGGTTTCCAATGCCTAAATAATTTTCTAGTTTTCTTTCCTATATACATGAGGAAAATTTGAAGCACATTCTAGAGAATGGCTTGTCTAGTGTAAACTTAAGACAGGATGTTATGCAGGTACATATGAAAAAATAGAGCTTACTCTCTCTTTAAACAGACATGCAAGGAATGTGTTCATGGTGATAGATAGTGTAATTGGTAAGTGGATGGCTTGGGAATGTTTTCCTTAATGAAAATTGAGCTGCTGGAAACTGACACTCTCTCTTGCTGCTTCTGCTGCATGACAGGTTAATGGTCCTTTCTGAAGACAAGGAGATGAGTTTCCTGAACAAGCTGCTGATCCTTGCAGTTCTGGGTTGGCTTTTTCAGGTAGAGTTTCCTGTGTGCATGTAACTCTTCTCGGAAGAAAAAGCAGGGCACAGAACTCAATACAAGATAGTATTGAAATTAATTAAAACAATTCAATACAGTAGTTTGTTGTTTTATTGTAGATTTTTTACACTGGTGTGGGGTTTAAAGAATAACTGTATTTTAGTGGAAAGTTATCTTCTTTTAGTGGAATTGTGTGAAGCAACAATTTTTTTCCGATAGGAATTGTAATTGCATCTGAAACACATTCTGTACTTACTAATCTGCAACCTTGTAAGAAAATTGACAGCTGATTCCTGTTAGAACTGGACACTCTTGTCACAAAGATGGTGTGCTAGCTGTCAGCCTTGAATTACAAAGGAATTCATTAGATAGAGGGATGGTGCGTGATGAACTTTCAGAATTCTTTTGTGCCTCCAGTTGGAAGCAAGGTAATTACTTAGCAGGAACCTGTTGGAAATGTGGAAGATGCTGTACAGGGAGGGTAAGAAAGGTGGCTTTTTGTTACTGTGATCAAAAGAAGTCTTTAATTTTATGGAAAGTTCTCCTCAGGGCAAGAGGATCCTTAGTGCTGGGGGTTCTCTTTTGTGGGTGGCAGGGTATGTTATCAAAAATGATGGAAGTTACCACCTTGTTGCTTTTTGGATTGCAGCTGTTGGATTTTCTGTTTCAGGTTCCATCAGTCCCTGAAGAGTTGTTTTTTACTGCTGATGACAGGCAGGAGAGATTTATGCTGGATACTGTGACATCTGCTCAGGCTTTGGTGAGTTAGTGCAGCAGCATGTCCTCTGAATCTGTGGGTGAAGATGGACCTACCACTTCCTCAAGAGTTGTAAGATTTTATCAGGAACTTGGCTTCAGGGCAGCTGCACTGAGCATTTGGAGACCAGTGGATGTGATGCCCAGTTTGTCCAAGTGCCTCAATTGCATTTGTGTTACGGGTTGTGAACTCTGTATTACAGCTCTGGGTCTTCTGTCAGGCAGGAGCCATCTCACCTGCTGCAATAATTTGCAGAACAGGTGCCAAGTTATGCTGGAGGATCAGATGCTGTTTTCCTGCAAGGTGAGCTGATAGAACTGTAGCTCTTCCCAGAAATAAGAAAATAAGAAATAACAAGAATTATTAATTAAGAATATAAGAAATAACGTAATAAGAAATAAGCTCTTCCCAGAAATAAGAAATAACAGAAATAGAAAGATGGGACTGTAAGAGCAAGTTTGCTGTTTGTGAGGTCACCTGTTTTCCAGTGTCATGATAAAGGGTGGCTGAACTGAAAATGGTATGAGCAAGCAACAAAGGAGGTGAGGGCATGGCATGTGTGATGTTTCAGATAATTCCTAGACATGCAAGGAAAAGGGATATGGACGCTAAGATACATTGCCTTGGTGAATGGGGTCTGAAATTGCTGTTCCTCCCATGGCCCTGCCTGTGCTGATAATGAGGTGACCTTTCTCCACAACGTGGTGTTCCAGTGAGTCTGGATGAAGGCACTTGTGGAGGTGTAATGCATAGCATTAATTCATAATTTTACTGTGTATTTGGAATCCAGCTATTGTTTTCATGGAAAGGTGGCCCTGAAACCTGCCTGTGAATGCATGTATGGGATTTCTGACTTGAAGACTGTTTCTTTTGTGCTGTATCCTTTCAGCATTTCCTTCATTTTCTCACCAGGACTTTGTACCCTTGGTGGATCAGCAGTTACTTTATACCTGCTGTCCCTATCTTAGTGAGTATTTTACTTACTTTTGCTATATACATAAAATATATTAGTGTGTATTTACTTTTATTTAGCCAGTTGTTTATATTTGTTGTTTGGTACTGTGAGTCTTTGGATCACTTTTCTTACTCTTTCTCACAGCTTAAGGTCTCAGTTTGTGTATGCAAGAACCTTGATAAGAATCTGTATTGCAGGAGCTTCTGTAGCTGTGGATAGTATCTGGTGAAGCTGGTTACGTAGCCAGGATAGTTGATCCACAGAGCTTGAATCCAGAGGAGCAGGGGAAGCCACCCCTCACAAGCTGTAAGGAAGCATTATAACAGCACAACTTTGCCATCCTAGGTATAGGAAGAGGTGTTTGTAGTGTGAGGAATGCCTTGAGCGTATTTCTGCTGCCAGGCAGAGGGAAAGAATCCTTTTGTGCCCTGGTGTTTTGTCAGGTTGTTGTTTGAGATAGCTTTTTCATGGGATCTGTCTACCAATGGTAAAATTCCTCTCTATAGACAATAGAGTCAGATGGGGAGATGGTACTCTTCTTCTTGGGACTTAGTAGGAAAACTGTATGTTAAACCTGCATCACAAAAGCTTCTAGGGGTGAATAGGTTGTCCAGCTTTCCCCCCAGTATTTGCTCTCAACTCTTGGAATTTTGTGTAACCACTTGCCTTGTTGTCCTTGTAGACTTTACGGTTCTTGCCACACTAAAAAGGAATGCATAAAAATAACTGCTCTCTCATCCTTCTGAGCAAATCGCATGTGCCCGGGGGCTTTTCAGAAGCTTCCTCTTTTCAGAGCCTTGCTGTGCCCTGCTAGTTACATGTGTAGGATGGCCTCCCTGCTTTACTGAAGCTTCTGCTTTCGTAGTAGCTGAGATAACCTGCTCTGGGAGCAGGACTGGAAAAAGACTGAAAATCTTTCTTGAGTTTTGATGTTAATTTTTTTTTTCTCCTTGCCTATGAGGTAGATGATTGCTTTTGCATGTTTTCCTGTACAGGTGAGCTACGTAAACTACTTGCCTCTTTTGTGGCTGGTAGTGGAGGAAAAAATGGTGGTTTTATAAGGAAAATCACTCCCACAGCTGCAGAGTCCTTAGCACCCAAGGCTTCTGTCACACAGCGGAAACTGCAGGTAATGAAATTAGGGAGGCACAAGGGGAAAAGGGACTGGAGAAATTTGCTTGTGTGGGTGTAGGGTTGGTTACATGGTGCTCTCTTAATGCCAGGGAAAGAATGGACCTAGATGACAGGGAAACATTGTGTTTAACAGGTATCTTTACTCCCTGTTTTTCTGTTACACTCACATGACTGGGATATGGTGTGGGTGCTGAAATCCAGATAACCTCAGTAAACATTCTTGGGGTTGGAAGGACTAGTCTTATTTGTTTCCCTCTTCTTTAACATTAAATGTTGATATGTTCCTCATACTTTGTTTTGGTTAGATTGTAGCCATGCTTTACACTGAAAGGACATGCATAGGAGCCTGCAGGATTACCAGCCTGTAATTAAAAGGGCTTGTTCTTCCCAAAATGAGCCCTATGTGGTGACTCACTGTCAGAATGCTTCCATTCCCTTTACGGGTCTTTTGTAGCTTCAGAAACCCTGATAATGAGCTTTGGGTTAAATGGTTAGAAGGGAATAGGGAGTAAAACTGGGATGAGTGCTACAGTAGCAGAAAATTCTAGTGGAGATAAATTGTCTTTTGGTGCATCTCCAGATGATAGTTCTGTGCATTCCTGTGTTGGTGAGAGGAGGATCTGGTTGGGGTGCTCTGATCAATTGTAGCACTTTCTCTTGAACAGGTAGATTTGGAACAGGCCTTCTTCCACAACCAGCCTCCTTCCCTACGGAGAACAGTGGAATTTGTGGCAGAGAGGGTGGGTTCCAACTGCGTTAAGCACATCAAGTAAGTGCTGGTTGCCTGTTCTGTGACTGTTGGGGAAGATGGGACAGAAACCACGTGTTCTCTCAAAAGTGTCTCAAGTTTGCAGAGTTCCCTCTCCCTGCTGTCCACAGATGCTCCTACATGTGACTTAAGAAGTAACTTTACATTATAATTAGACAAAGAGTTGATCATTTAAGCTTGCTTGTATGAGGGAAAGAAGTGTCCCTGGGGATGTGCTGTGTACCAGAACACCAAGGCTGTATAAGACTGTGACCAGCAGCATCTGCCATTTGTGAAGGGATGTAGAGAGAAGGGGAATAACTTTTGGGACACTTTTTGTATGAATGTAGTGCAGTGTTGATGCTTTATAAACCTGTTCAGAACATTCTTGCTAATGATAGGAAAATCTCCTATCAGAAATGACCTTTGGAAGTCACTTGATCCAAACTCCTGCTCAAAGCAGGCCCAACTTTCAGGTTAGATCAGGTTTATTGGCACCTTTTCCAGCTGGAAAAATTTCCATCTCTTAAGGATGAGGATTCAGCCAACTTCTTTCTACCATGTTTGAATGCTTAATTTTCCCAGACTTTGTGAAAAATGTTTCCTTATAACCTGTCAGAATATCCATTGTTCCTGCTCGTGCATATTCCTGTCAATCTTTAGCAGTGCTCTTCCTGGAAGTCTTGCTCTGTCTTCTCTGTAACTTTCCTTCTCCTTTCAACTTTTTCTTGTCTCCAGGCTAGGTGAAACTGACTCCCCTTTGTAGGTGTGTGCTCCAGCATCCCAGCAATTCTAATAATTTTTTTCTTTTCTCCTGCAGTTACTCAAATTGTCAATGGCTTTCTTGTCCTTAGATCCCAAAGCTGGACACACTATTCCAGATGCAGCCTCACAGTGATGAGGGAAGCAGTAACTTCTCTTGACTTGCTGGCTGCACTGTTGCTATTGTCAGCCCAGCATAAGGTTGGCTTTCTTTGCACACTCCTAACTCACTTACCTTGTGTTCTGGGAACCCCAGGTCCCTTCTGCAGAGCTGCTCTGTAGCCAGTAGACCCCAGCCTGTACAGGTGCACAGTCAGCCCATTTCTTCCTCTTTTCACAGCCCTCCTGTGTGGCAGCCCTGCCCTCCAGCTCATGAGCTTGCTCAGAGTTTGCCTCGTTCTGTTGTCCAGCTTGCTGAAGCCATTAAATGTTATTTGCCCCTAAGGAATGGTGGTTGTAGTGGGCTGCTGCTGCTGACATCTTTGAACTTCTGAGCACTATCAGTTGAGCATACAAGGGTATTGCTGCCAGAAAGGAGACCTATAGCTGAGTAAGTTTTTAGTAAAACCTAAAGGCTTTTGACTCTTGAGTCTTAGTACTACTTTGGTGTCTTCATTGCTGTTTTCTTCCATATATACAGAACAAGGAGATGATACAGTACTAAATGCAGCATGATTGATTTGTTTTTAGCAGAGTGACTTACTGCATTTGAGATGGGCATCCCCCTAAATGGGGAATAAGAGCTGGGTACAGTGAATGTGCACTGTTTCTTGTATTGATTTCAGTCTGCCTGATTGTTCTTGGTTTTGTTGCAGGGCAACACTGGTAGCAGAGCTAGTTCAAAGGGCTGAAGCCATGTTGCAAGATAAAGTGAAGGAGGAGGATGTTAATCATGACAAACTGCTTGAAGAGGTGTGCACTCATCTGTATGAGGAAGGGGCCCAGGCACTCATCAAAGGCAGAGAGTAAGGAGGAAAAGTTATTTAAACTTGTGCCTTCCCATCTCTTCTTACTGCAGAATCTATAAGCCTAATTTAGCTTGGCCTGTCATGCTCAGGTTCTGGTAATTATAAACCATGCCCTCTGCTCTTCTTATGGTGAGTGTCTGCTGTGCCTCCAGCTGGTTAATACTTTGTTTGTAAGAAGAAATAAAAGTGCTATGTGTCCCTCTGTATCCAGCTCCAAACAGACATCCACTGCAGCTATTATATTTCCCCTCTTTGGGAAATTGATATTGCAGCTTAGTTGCTTGTAATTACCCTTTCCTTGTCTTGTTCTTTTAGTCTGATTTATTGCATTGCTACATAATGAACCTCTGAGTGTTGTCCAAGAGCTTAGACTAATCCTGTGGCACACTTTTTTTCTTTTCTTGCAGATTTTGCAAAAAAAAAGGTCCTGAGGCAGTGAGGGTGTTGTTGCCAGAAGAGACATCTGCAGCAGTATGTATTTTTGCTAAAACTTATTAAAAGCCTTGACTTTAAGTCTGGATCATTACCATTTTTCCACTGCTGCTTCACTTATCCCTTAATAGCTGAGGTCAAACAAATCTATTGATGCCCTCATGGGAGGACTGGGAAATAGCTAAGGAGAGTCACTTTTACTGAGCTGCCTTGCATATTCTGGGTAAAGTGATACTCCAGCTCATAGCTGACTAAAGAGGCTAGAATGTTAGATAAATGCATTTGTCTTGCAATGATAGTGCATTTGTTTTAGCATCAACTTCCACAAGAGTGGATGAGGTTTGGAAAATCAAAACGGGTCAGTTGCATTGCTCAAACCAGCAGTTTCCATAGGTGGTGATGCTCAGTTTAATTGTTGTGTGCCAAAATCAAGCTTTTTCCTCTAGACTTCCTTCTGAATTTTCACTGACAGCAGTGCTGTGACTGATAATAATCTCCTATCATTTGTTCTCCTCCCTGTAAAGGTTTTAAGTAGTGCAGAAAGCATTGCAGTGGAGCTGGCTACTGAGCGAGCCTGTGGCTGGCTCTCTGCCAACATTGCAGGTGAGTCTTTTTACCTTGAGCTGGGGCTTCTAACCTGTGCATTGTGCTCTTTTCTGAAATCAAGGGACAGGCAATGTCATAAAGTACTTGGTCCTGTTCCTTTTTCTTTTAGTGGAAAATATGCAGTTGCTCTGTCCCTCCTTGTTTAGGAATAACAGGAATGATTTCTAGCTCTAATAACCTTCTTTGGGAATCTTTTGGACTTGGCCCATGGTAGTGATTTTTAGTTATGGGGGTCTTGTAGGATGGTGAGAGTAAATGCTGTGGAAATGCTTCTGGAAATGTCATCTGAAGTTGTTGTAGCACTTCCAGTGTATACAGACAGCTGCTCTCTCAAGCCATCTTATGGTTCACATGTACAGAGTGCTTCTGAAATCTCCTGTAAAACAAACACTTCTTGGACTGGGTATTTTCTGCAGGCTGAAGGCAGATGTAGTCCTTTTATTCTGTAATACTGCTCTGGCAACTCATCAGAGTCTCTGAAAACCCATTTTTTCAGGAGTTTGTGCCAAAAGCCTGTGGAGAAATGTCCAAGTACCATTTGCAGCCACAGGAGTTTAGTGTTTTGGATGCTGATCAAAATGTATTTTGGTAGAAGACATACGGCTTTTATGGGCACAGTGGTTGCACTGGTATGATCACACTGTATCAGCTTTCTGCTTCAGCATTGCCTTCTGGCTTAGCTACTGTGTTTGTTAAACCCATGGAAATATTTTTATGGGAAGTGAGATGAGTTACCAGTGGTACCTGGCAGTGATGGGTGGCTGCCTTCTACAGCTGTGGGTTAGCACACCCTCTCCACATGAGCCTCTGCACATTAAATACAGTGGGAGGTCAGAGAAGGGGGTTGAAAATGTAAACTGTCTTTTTGCCTTATTCCCTGTGGCCCTTGGAATGAGAGGCTAAGAGTGTTTGAAAATGATTCTCTGCTTCAGTGGAGACAAAAACCTGAAGCAGACAGATTTCTCTGTTCTCTGTAGCACTCATCAAAAGGGAAGTGAAAGCAACCTTCAACAGAATGCTGAAAGTCCCAGGATTTCCCTTGCCAGGCGAGGATACTCTTGAGTTGAGAAGAGACTGTCCTCCAGGCTGTCAGCATTGTGTTCCATTTCCCTCCCAGATCATCAATGAGATTAAGGTACACAGTGTTCACTTCCTGGCTTGTCTTTCTGTGTTTCACATTGGTGTTTTCATGGTTTGTTTTTATTGTTGTTTTGTGGGGGTTTGTTTGTTTGGGGTTTTTTTTAGGAGAATCTCCTTGTTCTGAGGAGGTGGCTGTGGGGAGTGCTTAGGAAGCACGATGGAAACTTCTCAGGTTTTTTTCAACCCCTGCTATCTCAAATAAAGGATTTCAGGTAGCATGGCAGTGTGGCCTTTTTGATATGACTAGGATAGAAACCACAGTGTGGACACCATGGTATTGTGTGCAATTTTGCAATCATTTAACCTCTGTACCCCATAAGGGAAAGAATTCTGAACACCTCACTTTTTTACCACTATGTATTCTGCCTATGTTTTTTGCAGCTGCTTGTCTTCTTGACAGACAAATAATGCTGGTTATCACTGTCATTGCTGTCCCAGCAGTTGTGTGAAAATGAGTTCACATCCTTTAATGCTGTCTTGCTTGTGCTAAAATAGAAGAAGTAGGGTAAGTTGTGTCAGGAAACTTCTTTGTTGGCACTAAAGCTTCCCTGACAATGTAAGAGGGCTCTGGATTTCTGTAGCACTTCGGCCTTGAACGTGCTTGCTGTGCTGTCTAATTTACCTAGAGCTTTCAGTGCTAGTACTTTTAAGGAAGATGAATTTGTTGCCATCATTGAATTTTACTTCATAACATTAGTGAGAACTGTGCTAGAAAATGAGATCTTGGTAAGCTTGTGAAAAATCAGCTTTAATCTGTCTTATGAAATGTATATACTAACTTTGGTTCTGGTTTTAATGAGGACCCAAGAACTATTTATGAACGGCTCTGTCACAGGTCCAAGGATCTTGTGAAAGAGCAGGACATTAATGTGTGTGTTACTGTTGTCTTTCTCATCAAGGATGTGCTCTGTGTTGCTGTGGGCCCACGGGAGGAGGGTGAAGTTGTTGACTTCGTGTGGCTGGAGTGCTTGCTGGGAAGGTTGAGTCAGACACTCCGATGCAGAAAGGTAAAAGATATAAAAAAGCAGCAAAAACCCCCTTTGAATCACTTTGGGCTGTCTTTGGTGCCTGCAGACTTTTTAGTTCACCTTGCCTCACAGCTGCGTTCAGTTGAGGGGTTTTTATTTGAGCTCAAATGTGGCAATGTTACTCTGCATTTTTTTGTACTGTGTAGATCTGCTTGTTACTTCAGTTTGCCTTTGTGAATCCTCTTTTCATATATGACTTTTTTGTCTTTCAGTCTTTAGTGGTCTTCTCATTGCAGCTCTGTGCTTCTTGTTGTAAATTGCCTGCTCTTCTCAGATATTTTTATCCCTTGTGAAGCCCTGTTTTATCCAGTCTGCTGTATGGAGAAAAAAATGTAACTTTTTTTTGTGTTTTCCAGTTCATGTGTCCCACATCAGAGCAGCAGCTGGCCAAGTGCACGGTTGAGTTGGCATCTTTGCTGGGTAAGTGAGTTATGATTTAAGACTGAAATCTGTTATTACAGTTCTCTTAGATCCTTGAGGTCAGAGATTTAAGTGTTTAGAGCTCATGGATATTTAATTCTCTTTGGTGTTGCTGATTCTGTAGATTTTTTCTGTCAGTTCAGGTGGTTGTTCTAATTCCCTCTTACATTCTGCATAACAGAATTGTACAGTGACTAACCATCCCTCTGATCTGATCTGTTTCACATCTCTGCTGTTATTTATTTATTGACACCTTCAGTTAAATATGGGATATGTTTTCCAGTATTTCTGCCTCTGAAAAACTGTGGTTGAGTTTGGGCCTTTTGTCCTAAAAGTAGAGGTCTTTTCCATTAAATTGCGTTTGTATGGCTTTTTTATGGAAAGAATGAAAGTAACTTGTTTTCTGTCTATTATGACTCCTGTGAATGCTTTCAGTTTGGTTTTTTCTCCTGCTCTGATGTGTAAATACAGTTTTTCTCTGAGCAGGAGCTTGTGATCTCAGTGCAGGTGTTTTCTTCATGGGCAGCCTTCTAATTTGGTGGGCTTAGAACCAGTTTTAGAAGTTTTATACATAATTTGTTTTTTCAGAAGGCAGTTCGCATCTGAATATTGTGAAATTTATTTGGGGGGCAGCAGTGTCGACCTGTCCCATTCCATTAGACTGTACCAAGGAAGAACTGGTATCTTACTTCTGTTTATGTTCATCTGCAGTTAAGCAGTGTTCACTTTACTTTCACTTGTGTAAAGTCATGTAACTCTGCCTATAGTCTAAACTATGGACAACTGTTCAGTCTGTCTCTAGACTTAAATGTTTAACTGTGTTATTGTTCTCTCCTTTGCAGTAACACCCAGGTTCTCTTTGACTAAATATTAGGCTGACTTTTAAGACTTGGGGCTATATTCCAACCAATTGGTATTCTTTGTCTGAGGAATATAAATCTCTTCCTATCTCATACTGTCTATATAGCTTCAAAGCTCATAATATTACATATTTCCAAACTCCATTCCTCTTAGGTTCACTAGTTTGTACTCTCTAAGTGTGCTGCTGGACCAAGACAATAACTATAAAAGGAAATAATGCAGCTATAGGAGTTCATTTTTCATCCTTTTCATAGTTTCAGATCGTGTTCCTCTGAGTCTTGGGATCAAATCCCCAGAGAAGAGCCACGAGAGGCTGCGTGTGAAGAGCAATCCCACCTGTGGCCTCCTAAAACTGCTGTTCTCCATCTGGAAGGAGGACTTTGGGACCTGTGTGCCTGTGCAGCTGATCTTCAGCAAGAAGAACATGGGTTATCTTGCAGAAGCTAAGCAGAGAGAGGTAAAGCTCATTCCCATGTGTGGAGCAGGCTGGCATTCCTGTAGGAATTCTGCCAGCCTGCAGTGCTTACGGGTGGCTGCTGAGGCCAGCGGGGTGTGGCTGCTGCTGGCTGGCCTTGTTTCTGCAGGGCAGTGAAAGAGAGGGATGTGTACAGCTCATCAGGGGTTGGTGCCTGCCTGGGGACTCTCGGGAAGGCACAGTTTTGGTTAGGAGCCAATGGCAAAATGGCCCCTTTTGCCTGGGATATTGCAATGACTGGACACACGTGACTGTCATCGGTTGCATTCTTGTGTCTTTTATCAGCTTGCATTTCTGCATGTGTATTGGTGTTATAAGCACCCCAAAGAAAGCTGAAAATCACCCTATTTAGTTGCAGGCTAAACCCAGCTTATTTCAGAAGTCAAAGAAATAATTTTTCATGCTGTTATTGATCAGGCAGGAGTTAAGTCCTTGATGTGTTTATAAACTGAGTTTTGAGACTTTATGGTGGGATACAATCAATGTATGAACTAAAAGGAATTCATTTCACTCATTTTGGATGTTGCTCTTGTCCTCATGGTCACATGCAGATAGATAATGTGCTTGCTCCTTTTCTCCATGTTCTGATCCAAAAAGTGTAAATAATATATGGATAAAGAAACAAGCCCACAATCCATTTCTTTCTGAGTTGTTGATGTTTTCTTCTCTTGTGCAGTGGGATTTGTTCCTGTTCTTGCTTCATGGTCTTATAGAACATGAACTAATGAGAACTAGTGAAATCCAGAGTTGCCTGCATAGCCTTGAAGAGCACCCTTGGCCCTCAGTAAGTAACTAGATATTCACGAACAATAAGTGAAATAAAAAGTAAAGCTATAGAAACAGACAATGCTTGTATTTCTACTTCATATAGATAAGGCTCATAACCTTCCCATCTGTTGTTCCTTCTTAATGCAAAGGAAGGGCTGGTTTCCAACAAGCTTGCTTCTGTTGCTAGTGTTTGGCTGAAAGCTGTACATGTGTGAATCCAACATTGCTCATGCAGTGGAAACATTTCCAAGAAAATTGTAAACCAGTTTAGAGACCAGCTGGCTCAGTTACCAAGTCCCAGTTCTAGCCTGAGTGTGCTTGCTGCCTTCCAGCTGAGAATGACATGCTGGGAAGGGTCTTAACTAACCAGCCTTGCACTTAAATCCCTGTGTCTCCTACCACCAGAGTGTGAGAGCTGTTGGAATGTTCTAGAGGAGTCTCACTATTCTGGCCACAATCAAAATGTAGGAATCCACCCAAATGCCTTGCCTAAAATGGACAGTATTCCAAGGCTGGTGAGCACTTCCATGTTGGAGCTGTTTTAACCATTTAAATTGTGGCAGTGATCTTGTCTGAGAAGGGTGTGGGGATCAGAGGGGGGACTGAGCATGTCTGCAGGCGTTCATCATTGCAATCAATTCTGTAGGTTCATCTAGGTTTTTGCACTGGAAAACAATCAACGTGTTTAACCTTGTAAAGTTTTTTATGGAAAATTTAAGTCAGCCTCTTTTGTTTACATTACTAAGGGTTCTCTGGTTTGTATCTGTTTGTTACAGGATTTTGTAAAAGACCTGAAAAGGCTGTCTCAAGTATTTGTATCAGAACATCAGGTAGAGGAGCCCAGGATTAACCCTTGTGAGCTGACCAGACAATCTCTAGCTACTGTGACCACACAAAGTTAGCAGAGGTGGACTCTGTGGACAAAAATTACTAATGAAGATGCAAGTGGAATTTTCAGTGTTTCTGAAAGGATTGGGAGCTCTTTGCTGGGATCATGCTGAAGATAAGAGATCACTGTGCAAAACCTGCACTGGACTTTGTTATGGACATTTTGCCGTGGTGACTCTGCTGAAGGATTTACATCAGCAAACGGATCTCCAAGTCAAAAGTCTTTTAAGCACCTTGATTGTATCTCAGAGCAGCTGTTCTTTGGATTCAAAGACACTTTTTGTATTTGTGCAGCAACAGGCTCTGACCAAACCCAGGAATCAACTCAAGTTACTTTGTGATCAGAGAGATGGTTTCTTATCTCAACTCAATGTGACTTCTCATGTTGTCTTTTAACAGAGTCTCAACAGTCAGGGGAAGGAAGAGGTGAACCTAATGACACAGAGATGTGCCTATATTTATTTTTCATTGTAAGCTCAGTGTTGAAGGTTTGATTTTAATTTTTTAAGACTGATTTTAAAAGTTAAACCATATTAAATAAATCCACTAGACCACTGATGGCATTATTCCTAAAGGATGTACATGCTAAAGTGTTTTTCCATCTCTTGTTGGAAACAGAACTTGTAATTTCCCAGGGCTTTTGATAGAAATAAGGGATAAAATATCTGTTTATATTTTTTACTGAAGACAGTATTTTTAAGACACTTTTATAGTTGTGAACATAAATGACATCTGGCTGCTATTCACTGTTTTTTATAATTTTTCTTGCTTTGAGTTTGGGTTTTTTCAGTCAGGAATTGCTGCAGCAAGAGAACTACAGCCTGGAAGAGCGGACAAAGTAGTGAAGAAGCACTGTGATGTTCCCTGGAGAGTGGATTTTGAAAGGGGCCTGTTTCTTGAAGTATAGTGGGTGTTTTCTGTCCTTACAGACAGATTGTCACCAAGAGTGTGACCTCCTGTTCACGTCCTTCTCCCCAAGTGTTTCCTTAAATTGCAGTTTGGGGCAGGGACTGCAGGTGAGTAGCAGTGTATGTTTAGGTGCTCATCAGCTGCCTCATAGGATTCCCTCCTCCTGCCCCAAAGCAGTGAGGACATTATTTCCTTTTGTCTAGGAGTGTCCTAGTAGTGTAGGTTTTCCCAGAAAGCAAGTTCTGTGTTATTTAACAACAGCCTCTGGACAAGGTGAAGCCCAGGGCTGTTTAGCTTGCTAATGAACTAACCTCTTCCCTGTATAAGGTGAGAAAAGGTAACATCTTGGAGTCAGTGATTCAAGAAAAACTACAGACAGGACTCACTAGGTAGAACCGTGGCTTCTGTTAAAATA
Organism: Trochalopteron elliotii; assembly: GCA_024734555.1. Taxonomy (NCBI): domain Eukaryota; kingdom Metazoa; phylum Chordata; class Aves; order Passeriformes; family Leiothrichidae; genus Trochalopteron; species Trochalopteron elliotii. The sequence goes on from JANPWX010000339.1 coordinate 347,502, forward strand.
TGTGATACAGAAAGAGAAATCATAGAGGCACATTAGTGTCTTAACTATATTGTGATTTTTCTTATTTACTAAGCACTATATTGAAAGATTCGGCAGGTTCCACCTTCATTCCTCCTTATAGGAGCTTTCTGTTGTGAATGAAAGAGTCCTCAAAAGTAGGCACGCTGCAAAGCAAATACAAATGGAACAATTCAATACAAATTGAAGAGCAAGTACATTATATCATGCCATACCTGCTCCCTGAGGCTGAGTATTATGTGATGTTTTGCTGCAGATCTCATTTGAAATTGTTGTCATAATAAACATTATTAAATATCTTGCCTTGTGTTCAAGCTGTTGGTATAGAATGTCTTGGTACTAGGCTGAAGAACAAAATGGGTACCTTGCCACAAAGTATGGGGCAGAGAAAGTGCAGTACAGACCTCCTGTCTTGCCTGTCCAGCTTCTGCTGAAATAGAGATCTACTTTGTCATGTAAGGGAGGGGAGGGTGGTGAAAGGGGAAGGAGCTGGAATCAGTAAGCATTAAAAAAACCAGTGCTCCTGGTTCTGGCATGGATTTTGTTTGGATATCATGAAACTGTTTGCACAGTTGGCCACAACCATTTTCGTGAACTCAGTGTACTGTAATCCTTCTCTAATACAACATGTTTAGAAGTTTTTATTTAAATGGCGAGCTAGCCCCAGGAGCAGTTTCCAGCAACCAGAGACCAGAGTTGTGCCATGTGGGGCAGGAGACACTTCTGCAGTGGGACTCAGGTAAGAAACACCTCTGTTTTGTTCTTATGACTTAATGCAGTGATGCTGGTTCTTGGGCATCCCATGGCCTCCAGGCATGTCTGCTCTGTAAAACCAGACGCCCCACTCTGTGTCCAAGGCACAGGGGCAGGTGTGGAGCACAGATTTTCTGCCTGTGGACACTTGGCTGTGGGCCCACATGTGAGGACATGACCCTGGGCTGATGACCTTCTCTCAGTGCGAGTCCCTCAGGCATTGTCCCTCTGTCCTGGGCACTGCTGCTGGTGCCAGAGGTGCTGCAGGCACGAGAGCAGCAGCTCACTGAAAGCCAGCTCTGAGGGGCGTGGGCTTTCTTCTGCCAGTCTTTCTTACTGCAAACTCACAGGTCACAAAAAATAATTAGGAAAAATGGTATTATATTACCTTCCTTCTGAATGTGCTGATCTGGGGAGTTGTGTAACTGGACTTGGGAAGAAGCTCCACCTGACTATTTTTTTTGAATAACCAAACAAAACCCCCTTTGCTTGGATAAGCACTGTCACAGAACCCAAATCTAAGCTGTGACTGGCTTCTTGATTCTTGTGCCAAAAGTTGACATTCCATGCCCATTCCTCAGCAGGTAAGTAGGAGACATGTCTGTTATCACAAACTTGCCTTTGTTTTTCTATCCTGCGTAGTTCCATAGATGGGTATCTTAGCTGGAGCAAAATAAGGTGGGGCACATTTTCTTGTGTAGAAAATACCATTTATTGTGGATATGAAAATAGCAACCTTGATTTAGGAGCAGAGATGCAACCCTAGGTGGTGCAATACAATTGGTTTGATCATCTGCTGCTCAGCAGTAACTTACAGGAAGTTGGGTTTTGCCTGTTGTAATTATCCAGTTTGATATCTGCTGGGCCTTTGTTTCTTCCTTCCAAACAAACCAATGCCATACATTAGCAAGTACCATAAAATGCTGTATTTGCAAAAGAAAACGTTCATATAAATAGGCTTTTTAGTATCAATTGAAGATTGTATTAAAAAAAAGTTACATTAATTCAATACTGATAAAAATAAAACTTAGCTTTGATAGCATATAAAAACGCTTCAAACCAAGCATATATAAATAACTTAATTTGTAAACGTAGAAAAAAAATATTAAGTATATATAAAAATAAACATCTGATGCACTGTACAATAAGACACTATCCTTCATAGGCACTGGCATCGTTGATCAACAGGAATCCCCCGAGATGTTTTTCCTACAAAAACTGCTTTATCACTAGTGCCGTGTCCAAAATAAAAGGGAAAAAAAGCAAAGCACTGAGCAAATCTGTAGTGGGTTGTATGAAGACCTCCCTTGCCTCCTCTGGAAAGCTACAGAAGCAGCACTGGGGACAGACCCAATATCCCATGCTGCTGGTTCTGATAATTTTTCCTGGAGCTTTACTGTACTGCCTTGTTTGCTCTTCCTACTGAGTTTCCCTTGAAAGGAGGATGTTGACACGTTACAAATCTGGAAATCTGTCATGTTGCTGAAAACTCTGACAGGTTACCCATTCTTCCTTGAGGGCTGTGTAAGATGTGTGATGCTCAAAGTGAACCAGGCTGTGACTCAGGCTTTTAGCAAAAGGCTGTGCCTCACCAAAAAAACAACACTAATATATTGGTGTTAGGATTGTAACCATGGCTATCCAAAGATAAAACAAAGCAAATTTGCAAGTGAAACGTTTTGTTATCCTCCCTGATCTAGTTTGAGGAGGAAGCCTTGGGTGGCTATGTATGAGAAGTGCTATTTTCTTAAGTATCAATTTAAAATAGCTATTGTCTTTTCATTTAAAACTCACTATATTAGTAACAGAAAGTAACAGAAGCTGAGAGCCAAAATTGCACCCGTGCAAAGAAAGAGTACAAGTAGATCTTGGTTCTTGAACTCAAAAGGTGGGAAGTGCAGCTAACTTCATCATGTGCTGGGAAAATGCAGCTTGTACTGAAAGTAACTGTTAAAGTAGCAGGCACTGACTTGCAGTAGGGTGGATGCTTGAGTATACATTTCTCACTTGACAAATTCAAAGTGCAAGAGCTTCTTGAACAATGTGGGCTTTTTTTGAGCTAATTAAAGCAGAACATAGCAGCTTTTATTGCTTAGATATATCTAAAGTGATTCTGTACTATTGTGCTGAAGAATCAAATGAAGTTATTTGGATATTCGAGGTGATTGTGGTTTTGTTTAAATTCAGGAATATGTGAACCAGCTAGGGATTGTATTGAACAAACATGTAAAGCCTGACAGCAGGATTGTTGGACTAACTGCCACAGAAGTCCCATGAGGTAATTGAATGGGAAGAGTCTATTTGCTGCAGTGAGAGAGCTGGTCACATTATGAACAAAGAAATGTAAGACTATGACCAGGCTGTATTTTCAACTCCTAATGCTTTTGGATGAAAGTGTAGAAGGGCTGATGGAAAAAGCCATTATGGAAAAATGTTGGAGCTACTCTTACTTGCAGGATTTAAATTCTAGAAACAAGCTGATTACTGAGTACTAACCTATCCATGACAGTGTCACTGTGTAGAACAGTTTGGTTTCTTTATTTCAAAGCACCTGATTCTGCAGCACAGTAAAACTGTGTCCTGAGGTATGGTGGTGTCCACTGATGCTGCACAGTGTAGTGGCAATCTGAAACACCTTACACTGGCTGCAAGCAGTCAGCAAATACATGAAAAAAATCTATCTGGGGTGTAGGATGTCTAGTGAATATTGTGCTGCTTGAACTTCCCTCTTCAAGGGGAAGGGAACAGGCAGCCAACTAAGATTTGATGACTTATCTACACAGTCAGGAATTCTGCATTTGATACTTATCTCATCATTAGAAAGTGGCTTTGCAGCTCTGCTCAAGAGCTTGTAAAAGGTCTCAAGCCATACAGATACTGCTTCCAGCCTAAACTTACTTAAAGAAAGAAATTGATCTCTGAAGCTGCTTGGAAACAGAAATTAAGTAATACACTCTAAGATTCTGGCTATTGTAAAGCAAGGTCTCTTCCTCTGCTCTTTGTAGAACAGCACACCTTTCTTCTCTTCCATGGAGGTTTTCTACTGCTGTTTCCAGGAGGAGAGCTTCCCCACTAAACTTGCTGCGTTTCTTACAAGCGGTGTTGGCTAAAACAAATGATCCTTTTCTCTGACTGTACTTCCATATAGTCCAGCAGTAGCAGCCAGGCTCCTGAAGTGAGGCTTGGTGGTGGCTGCCTCAGGAGGCAGCATTTTCCATGACCCTTTCTGACACCTGTGTGTCCCTGGGAGCTGTCAGGGGCTCTCCAGCGTGCGGTGGTGCTGCAGCCCTAAGCAGTGAGCAGGTGAGCCAGCCGAGCAATCACCAGGGGCTGCCGCTTCGCCATGGAGCTCAGGAGCCTGGTGGGGATGGCCGGGGCACCAAGGTCCACCTGCAGGGTTAGAGCAAAGGCTGCACGTTGGAGTTGGTACCTCTTTAAACAGAACACTTCTCCAGTCTGGAATAGCTCTGATGTAAAGAGTCTGTGTTAGGCACAAAAGCAGTTAGCAGCCAAATGCCATCATTACTGTGTGGTTTGTATCTTTTTTCTTCCCAATACTCCACAGACTTTCAAAACTTTGCTATTTGATGTTGCTTCTTAGCCAGTATGACCCACATTGCTTTTGAGTTTGAGCTTGGATTAAAGTTTACTAGTTTGAGACATACAGTGTTACTGAAAATGTATATGCATACACTAAAGGGCAATATAAAATGCATATATACATTTCACTTAGGCATTGTAAAATGCATGTGCTAATTAATGATATTTTTAAAAATGTATCTTTAAGTTTGAAATAGATGAGTTTAAAGGACTAATGACATTTATCTCTACCTAAGCATTAAAATAAATGTTACACATTAAGGCATGCTCTTCTGGACATTTTTAAATACTTAGTACCCCTGTCTCAGAGAGCCTACTTTTCAAATAAGTCAAAAAAATGGATGATAAGATTATCATTTTCTTATTCTTAACTGGAATCCTAATCTTGACTTCTCTTTTGTATCTATTAAATGTGAAGAATTAATGACTTTGGTTAGAAAAATGCACCAAGTATTTTCAGGGATTTTGAAAACAGTATAACCCAAGATGGACTTCCTGTGTCCACAGCACAGGAAAAATGCAAACAAGACTCCCCATATTGGCTCATCACATGAGAGCACAACATATATTAAAATTGCTAATAAACCTTTACAGAAGAACTTGATATCCAAGGAAGCAGCCTTGAATGCTGTAAAATCTTAGAACCATGAGCTTAAACACAATCCTAGTAAGAGTCTCTGCACTGAGAAATGTGAAAGAGGTGACTTTGTGGTCACTTCATAAGGTTCATGGAGCACAGCATAAGGATTGTATTTTTGTTGTTTACCAGCTCTGAAATGTTCTGCTGTGTAACAGCTTCTTGCATTCACAGTTGGACATACAGCAAAGTCCTTACCTGTGCCATGTAAATAACTCTGGTGATCTCTCTTCCATTCACTATGTCAGGTTCCAGTATCCAAGCACTTGGCAAAATCTCCCCTCTCACTGCTTCTTTACAAGGGTGAGGCATGGATGCATCATAGACAGACTGAACAGCCAGGACAGACAAGTTCTCCTGCACACGACAAGGTATAAAGATGACAATTTGAAAACTTTTATGCATATAGCAATGTTTTCTTTGCCATGATGCACATTTCTCACATTACTTACTTAAAAGAGTAGTAATTTTTCACGTTATCTATTAAATATATTTTTGTGAAAATCCTGTCTGTTTGCAACCAGACTATACTGTGTGACACTTGTGTTATGTCTGATGGGTGCTGGTTGGCAATTTCAGTCACAAGAGGATTTTTCACACAAATCACTTGTGTGATACTGGGATGGCTTTCCTTTCTGTTACACTGGCACTTTTGCAGACAGGAAGACTGACTTCTTTCTCTCCTTTATCCTTGAACCAGAATATGAGAACAACTCCTCCTCTGCTGCAGACAGAACGTTCACTTTACCTCTTTGGCTTCTACAGTAATGCAGCAGAAATCCCGGGGCTGCTTTAGATAACATAGGGAGGTATCAGTCACTAAATACACTGGGGAAAAAAGAAAAAGAAAGGGGAATTAGACTTTGACAACTTGAACTTGTTATGCAATTTTCCCTATCCCTTACATGCAGACACATATTTTATTTTGGCTTTTGCAGAGCTCTAGTTCATATGGTGTAATGTATCATTTAAAATGCTTTTTCAAGGCACTTCAGGTTTACCTTTACTTTCAAATCAGTGTCACTAGCTTAACTTCTCAGTAAGATGTGTTTAATGTCAGCCTTGGAACAGTCTTGAAAAGCAGAAGCTCCCATATTAAATAATGCAATTGTTTATTTACATTTGAAGAAATGGAACAAGATGCCTTTAACTTTCCTGGCTGCCTACATCCAGATGGTGATGGTGATTGTCATCTGCTATGTGTGAGGATACTCACCCAGGTGAATGTGGCTGGTTACCTTCTTGTGTATTCGAGCTGTATTGATAGAGCTGTCGTAGAGATGCCTTTTGCCAGGATCTCTCACCAGTCCCCACACATGGGGAAGAGGTCTTTCTATCACTCCTGCTCCCAGAAATCCATGCCTTGTTGCTGAAGGGAACACTTTGTAGTACACCTGCACCTCTTTTTCTGTACACTGATACCTGTGAGAGGCAAACAAAAGGTATTTGCCCACAAGCGGGCCAGGTACAGAGAAAGGCCTCCCCTTACACAGACCTGCCATAAACTTACTTCCACCCAGCTGCTGCTTGGCACGTGTAGAGGTTCCTCAGGTTGTGAGAGCATGCTGCCATTACCTTAGAAAACAATGACAAATGACACCAGCTTCACTCAAACATTTCAGCTAACACCCCACACTCTCTTCTGCACCCATGGCTGCACCCTGGCTCATTTTTACCCATCCTTTAAAATTGTTGAGTGTTTGTGTCTGTACCTGACAAATAGGTAACTGTGATGTAGAACAAGACTTGGCCCACCCATTTTTGCTACAACTTCCAGGAGGAATAAGTGAAAATTTTGTTTTTACTTACCTCAGTGGTAGCATTAGCCAAGATATGTTTGGATAAATCTTGGTATCCTTTTGTTGAAGAGGAATTCACAGAAATAGTTAATCCATGAGTGAACTTACAGCTGGTGCCACTTGAAGGAAGAGGTGGCTGAATTCTGCTGGCTTCTGCAGGAAATAAAAAAGCCAGAGAGGGAATAAAAAAATTAAAATGTAACTCCACCACTCTTCTTAAATTGTAGGGACTTAAACTCTCCACTGGAGCCCCCAATCCATCTGATCCTAATGAATGAGTGATAACATCCCTTGCCTAGACATTCTGTTTGTTGGTAATTATACTGCAGTTGTATCTTGTGGCGCTGAAGTTTTAATGGCTATTGCCACATGTGAAAAAATAAAATAAAGAAAAATAGCTTAACTCTTGAGGCTAAAAATAAGAATTTGCTTGTACAATTCTCTACTCATTGCAGATTTGGACCCCACTCCCCTTGCTTCCTTCCTTCATTCAAAATATTATCCTCATACTATCTCAAAAAGCTGTACTTTGATGTTACCACATCAAAAGACCAACTTCAGAGGAAGCAAATCACCATTTAATTGTTACAACTTATTACAATATTTAATATTTAAATTCTAAGCAAGCTCTGGCTACTGGTTGGTGATATTTTTCTGAAGTCATGTAAAGGTAGGGACATCCTTGCAATGCCCAGATTCAAATTACATTTTGATTTATATAAACGACAAATCTTATTAGGCTTTGGGATATGGCTCAAAAGAAGCAAATGTATGTTTTACTTACCAAACATTGAATCCTTATGCTCTGGTGTATAAAGCTGACTATATCTAACAGCTGAGCGACCTCGTGTATCTCTTGAAAGCAAAGTATTTCCAGAAGAAACCTGATTTAAGAAAGTGCAGAAGTGGGAGCATTCATTTGAAATGGGAAAAATAAATTATGTTACATAGGCAGTGGAATATTAGTAGCAAACCTTACAAGGTTGTAAGCTTCTCTTTATCATGAGGTAACCCCTTTGCCTTTTCCCTAGTTATGAAATGATACTTTGACTTGGGAAATTTAGCAAGGCAAGTGTAAAGAACTAACATGGATGCATATTTCCAAAGTGACTTCAGGAAAGTCTATTTTCACACATGGAAACTCTTAAGTGAATGCACGTATCATTAAGGGCGGCACACAGAATGTCAGATGCTATCAGATTTATCACAAGAAAAGGCTTGTTTCTATAACATTTGACAGTTCTCTGATAGTTACATAGGCAGTAGTAACTATCTGATTTTTTATCTATGAATTACAGAAAAAAAAAACCCAACCAAAACATAAGTGTCACTATCCTTTGCAATTACATTACAAAATGCTCCCTCGCCCCATGTCACCCATCTATGTACTGGTAATACAAACTTGTCCTGCTTTATAGCTGTGACAGAATTCAAATCATCTCAGAAACCATCTCTGTTCCTACATCATACCTCTGTGCTTGAAGCATCAGGAGACATCAGTCTCACACAGCACTGGTTTCTCACCTGCCCTTCCTGGCTGCTGAAGTTACTTGCAGTATATGTGGCAGTATTACTGCTGTTGTAACCAGATGTTGGGCCAGAGGAGAGGCTGAGGCTGGAGTCTGTACATAAAGTGCTTGTACTTGCAAGAGTCTTCAGTCTTGCTTCTTCCTGTAATAGGCATCACAGTATTGCAAACAAAGAAAAAACCAAAACACCACAGCACTGAAAGTTGAAAGAGGAATCTAAAGGAATCCAGTTTCTTTCAAGAAGTGTTGACACAAACTTGCCATACAGAAAGCATTAAATATGCAGGTTTGTTTGAGAGCCTAGGATCGTATAAACCATAAAGTGAATGACCCTGTAAAACTTGGCAGTCTGGGAAAATGCAGCTTTTGCTGCTTTCTTCACATATAAGAGTTCAGACTATCAAACTAATGCTAGGATGCTTTTAAGAGGAAGGAGTTTTACAAAAAGATGTCTTTTCAGTCCCATTTTTGTCTCTTTGTCTACTTCTCAACCCCCGACTTAACTTGCTGGTCAAATACAATTGTTAAAGACTGAAGATTTGACTCTACCAGTGCAACCACTCAATGCTAGAAGACCAAATAAAAATTATGTACAAAGAAAATCCTGAGAAGTTCAAGATTATGTATACTTTCAATGTAATGCTTACCTTCTGTAACTGGGAAAATATTTGTTCCCGTATCCGCCTTTTCTCTAGCTCTGCTCTCTCCCTAAGTTTTTCCCTAGCTCTTGCAATTTCAGTTTTGGTTTCCTCTCGTGCCTTCTGATAGTCTCGGAGCAATAGCTCAATGTCTGAAGGGTGCTGAACGCTTCTTCTTTTTGGTTCTTGAATTCTGTAAGAATGGACAAGTCAGGGGAAACACACATAATTACTTGAAATACAATGAGAAAATCATACTTCAATTTAGAACAGGAAAATCTGCCAGAAAAGCAATTAAAACCCACTACATCAGCTTCCAAAAAGCTTCTCCTTGGACACTAAAGGCTAAGTAGACATAAGCCTTGGAAAATTACTCAGTTTACTACTGAGATTACTACAGTGGTTTCTAAATCAGGTCTCCAATATGACATAAGGTTATGGCTTTGGCATATCACATGCAAGATTGTTGTGTTGGGAAAATAACTGTCCCCTGATCACGAAGGAAGCAAAAGTCATTTAGGGAATATGGTGGGGAACGAGAAACTGAAATTCTAAATGGTGAAGTGTTGCAGAGCTTTTCTGATATTTAAAATGCAACTGAACTCTGTAGCTTTTAAGTTAGTGAAGGAGTGTCCTGGTTCCTGCCAGGACAGGGTTAATTTTGCTGAGAGGGGGCATGGCTAGGACAGAGGTTATTCTGTACCCCCTCACATCATTGCTGTTGGTAGGGGAAAGGGCCTCTTCTGGAGAGAAGGGTTTCCTTGAATTGTGGCAGAGGGAGCCATCCCATATTGTCTACTGTCAGGGGGCTTTCTGTTTGAATAATTTCTTTTCTTACACCTTCTGTTATTAATGCTGTTGCTGTTACTGTTGGTTTTTTATCTTATTGCTGTTTCCAGCAAATTGTTTTCATCTCAACCCATGATCTTTACCTTTTGTACCTCCAATTGGAGGGGAAGGGAAAGCAGCACTGATTTTAGCGGGAGTACTGAATTGGAGAATACCATTCCTAAATCACAACAAGGAGTAAGAAGACAGATTGGTCTCCAGTCAGTCCAGACTGAATACTTGGCTGTCCCATCCATCATACACATATAATAAATTAGGCACTTGTTGTGGACTGAAAGAAAACTAGACCCAAGATTTTAATGAATATTTTCTAAAATCAGGCATGTCTTTTTCCTGAAAGCATTTTCTATCTCAAAGGTTAATGCACCCACACTAAGAAGAATTCTGCCCCTGAAGTCTCAGATGTCAGTAAGAACTCAGATGTTAGTAAGAACCATTAATGAGCACCCATTGTGAACACTGTTAATGAACACCAGGCCTAAAGAGAGGTTTCTAGTGCCCTACCTGGTGTTTTCCACCACATCTCTTCTCAGCTGTTGCAGGTATTCTCGGCGTCTGCTGGGGAGATCTGGATCCCTCTGACTTGTATCCAGAGTCTGGGACAGACTCAAATGCTTTTGAGGACTCAGGCTTCGGCTTCTTTGGTATCTTTGTAACCTTTTTACTCTTTCCTTCCTCAGAGTTTCAATAGTTCTCATGTGTCTGTTAGGGAAATGTGATTACAGTGACAAAATGCACCCTCCAAAGTAACATTTTCTGATTTTTTTTAAGCACCTAAATATTAGATAGATTCGTAATGTAAAATTTTTATAGGCATCTAATACCATCTCATACCCCATTGTCTACATGCTGAGAGATGTAGAAATTCTAAAATGCCACTGCTTTTCTGACAGCAGGAAATGTACAAGAGGGTTGTGATTACTGCTGGTAATGGCTGAGAGGCAAATTGAGGATGGAGACTAATGTAGCTGCTTCAAAATTTTTTGTTGCAACAGTTTCCCAAGCTGAGATCTACAATCACAAGAATCAAGTATCTTGATTGTTTAAAAATTATTTTGTATATTTATGGGGGGTTAAAAATTATTTTTGTTTATTCATACAGCAGCAGTTATTCACAGAAGCATGAATGGGATATTTCCATAAATAGGATGTATCAATAATTTTAAATTGCAATAAAGCAATTAAATATATTCCCACATCACCACATACACATAACTCTTGTGGCTGCCAGAAATTTTCAGAGTGAGGGTGATACTAGATTTGAATTACACCAAATCAATTTTCCCTGTTTTCTTGGAGTAACCCCAAAATTTTGTTGTAAATGCATTGCTTAGCAGTCTTTAAAATAAGCCTGATAGTGTTACCTCTTTGCACATACTTCACTCAGTGTGACTAAGTGATTAAGTGCTCATTACTAAATGCTATTTAAGCTACATGAAATTTGTATTAAAATGTATTAAAATGTATTAATTATAATATTAATTAATTAATAATTAATTAATTTTTAATACATTAAAAATGTATTAAAAATACTTAAAACAACACTACAGTAAGTAATTTACCTTTCATAAAGTTGCTGCTTCACTGGAACTGCCCCTGGCTCATTTGCAGTTCCTCCCTGAAGGACCCTCAGCAGGGCGTCTGTTTCCCCGATGCCATAATTGAGCTTTGCTTCAGTCAGTTCCACTGTGAGGGGATGCTGATGCAGATCCAGGTGAATGCCAGACATGATCTGGGCACGCTCTCTCTGGAGTCTCTTGATCTCTCTGCTCCTGCTGTCACAAGACTGGTAATTCCCTTCCATTTCTGTTGATCGTGTGCTTCTAGTCTTCTTTTCTGCCTGACTTCTTAAATCGGTCACGCTGCCACTCAAGCCGAATAAAAAGGGAGGAGGGCTGCTCTTAACACCACACCAATTGCTAAATTTATTGTGTATGGGTAAGTCACGGAGACTGTAGCTCCGAGGCCTGTAGGTCTTTGCAAAAGCAGTGTTCTTGCTGAGAGGAATTTCAGTGTCACATTCACTGCCAGTGACAGAATCTGTACTGTCATCTCGGAAGGAAGTCTGCACGTCGCTCACATCAGAAAGCGGGGGAGGGCAGCCGTTCTCATTCTTCCAGAAGAAATCGTGAAATTGTAGAGAAGATGCTTCTACCAGAGGTTCTGAGGACGTGCCAGCATTTGTCTTACTTGAACAAGTGGCACTAATTTTTTGATTAAAAAATAAGTCAGCATTTGGAGAAGGGTAGTTATGAATCAAAGCAGTATCAGAATTCCCAGTGTACTTTTCGTGCCCGATTCCACCTGAAGAACCTCTTCCAGCCCTTGTAACATACATACAACGAAGAGAATGTGCCACTGAACCCTGGTCTCTGGCATCACCTGTTACAACTTCACTGTGGCCTGACACCTCCAACATACTGCTGGAGTGATACAGCCGCTCTGCACAGATGGTAGTGTGGGTGTCAACCCTGAGCCTATGCTGTTGTTCCAAATCTTTTGAACCGTCCTGTCCTAAAAGTTCTTTGGCTGCTTTCTTATCTGAGAAAGTTCCAGATTTCTTTCTTATGTTCTTGTGTTCTCTAGAGGTGCTTGATTCACTGTCTGTTTCTGTCTGTGAAAAACTGTCCACATGATGTTGCATGCTGAACTGTGGACCTGCCCTCAGCTTTCTCTGGGTGTGAAGGGGGCTTGAAGCAACGCTGGAAAATCCAAGAGGTTCCTTAATAGGGCAGACAGACTTGCTAAGAGCAGTCTGGCTGCTGGGACTAGCACTAAGAGTCAGAATAGGGGAAGAGGCCCTATCAACTAGCAGGGTATTTTTGTACCAAAATTTCCTTTCAGCTGGAGTCTCTGTTTCATTGACACTTCTTTTATCCTGAGTGTAAGATGTTGGAGATTGAGAGGTGCTATTAGTAGGGCTGCTAACTACAGTGCATGAAGAACTATCTTGCCCTGAACCTGGCAAAGATGATGTGAGAGGTGAAACTCTGGTACTAGCAAAAGCAGTGTTCTGCTGTGCATTTAGTGATGTTCTTTGAAAATGTAAGATAGGGGTGGAAGTTTTGGGTAAACGAGGCAGACACATAAAGGAGTCTTCCAAAATGCTGTCAAGACTGTCATGGAAATCAGAATTGCCCAGGCTTTTCATCCCTGTTCGTTCTTGTGTTCTTTCTTCAAGAGACGGTGTTTCCTCTTTCCTTTTGGGAATCTCTCCTACTGTATCTGCATCAATTTCTTTCCAATCAACATTTCCTGCCTGAGCTGTCCTCAATTCCTTTTCCATTTTTGCCTCCACTTGTTTTTCTTCATGTTTGCTTTGAGGTTTTTCCAAAATCTCAGTCTGAGTGCCTACATCTGCTGTAGTCTGAGTACAGCTATCTGACTTAACAGCCTTTACAGCACCTTCAGTTCCTTTTTGGTTGATTTTGGCATTCTGCTCATTATCTATAATACTCTGTTGGGAAAGGTTTCCCAGCAGCTCAGAAGTGTTCTGAAGAAGCTGTGATAGATGCATGGACAGGTTCTGCATGCTTGTCCAAGAAGAAGGTTGATGAAATAAATCTCTGTTTGTTTCCTCCTTTTTTGCAGAAACATCTGTATAGCTTCTCTGATGTCTTCTCTGCCTTTTATACCTTCCTGTAGCAGCTGTTTGTGTTCCTTGCTCACATGTAATCCCTGGTGGTTTTTTGGGGGGTTTTTCAGACTCTGAAGGATATAATAGCACAATTTCATCAACCTGCATTGAAGAGTTACGAGGTTGTGCAGGAGGATTCTCAAGTTCAGCCGTGTTGTTTTCTGAGTTAGTTTCGAGTGTTTCACTGGATAAGTTGCTGTACTGTTTGGTACTGTCACTGGAGTGTGCTGACTGAAAGTCTCGTCTGACACTGTCCCATTCTTGAAGACCTTCAATGCTACTCAAAGTGCTTGACAAAACTTTTGCTGTAGCATATGAACTTAGATGAGAACGAAAAGGAGAATTTTGAGAGTTCAATCCATTGTCTACACTGGAACATCTCATAACTTTACGATTTTCCATATTCAAAGGAATTTGATTGCAAGAGACATCACTTGCACTTCCAAAAACATACTGTTTCCAGCCAATCTTGCTGGCTCCATCTTGTTGCCATGGGTGAATGTATGGGTTGATATCACTTGATCTAAAATGCATCGCATCTTTACTATCTTGCAAAAATAAGTCCGTTTCTAGCTGGTATCCAGCTTCTTCTCCTTTCCCTTCACTACACTGAGCTACAGAACTGCTTTTTGAATGGGCATTTGCTTCTGCAAACACAGACCTGTGAGCTGTGGGCAGTAAGGATGATGGAGATTGACCTGTACAGTCTTTCAATGACTGGCTACTTTGGCTTCTTGCTGCAAAATTTTGTAAGTTTCTGGCATCACAGTTTGCAAACTTCTTAGTTTGTGCCATTTTTTGCTGAAATATGGGTTTAGATTTAACTTGTAGAAAGTTCTTAGATTCCTGCTTTGAAAATCTTTCAATTCCATAAAGATCATCTTCTGTTGGTGATGGAGGCTCTACACTCATATTCAAATCTTGCAGCGATTTGGATGCAGAATATAACAAAGTATCTGCCTTAGATGAAGCTTCCAAAGTATATTCTGTATCAGAGAAAACAGCAATAGCTGGAGCTGATACTCTGTGACTTTGTAAATAAGATCTCCGTTCACTTTGTTTACAGCCCTTTGTACTCCGTGTGGTAGAATATGATCTTTTGCTCCTGAATTTCATCAGTTTGGATTCTTGAGGAGTTAAATCATGGTTTTCTGGCAAAAACTTTATGGAGGTTTTTTCATTATTTTTCACAGAAAAATTGAGTATTTCTGATTTCAGAGTATTATTCCTCATTATAGTGTCTCCCATTGTTGAACAAGCATCTGCCTCAACATCAGCAGCAGGGCTATCAATGCTTGAACATATATTATTTTTGCAAAGTAAAATCTCTTTTCTACTATCTGTATTTGTTCTATCTGGCACCTGTTCTGTCTGTTCACCTGCAGGCACATACTGACAGTTATCTTGCAGATCTGCAGGGTTTCTTTCAAAATCCAAGACAGTGTGATACGGTTGTCTGGCATCAGGGCTTCTGTATGTGGGATATGCTGGACTAAATGAATTGCAGTTGTATTCAGGATCCACTAGAGCATCTCTTGGATACAGGTTTTCCAGCACTGTAACTTCTGAGCCTGTTAATTCATTTGGAGATTTTGAGGATACATTAGTTTGCTTTTCACCAGGTTCTCTACTTAATATTTTTCTCTGCTCTGTCTTTGCTGCAAAATGTTCAGCCTCAATGTTTGAATGCAGTTCTTCCTTACTTCTCTTCAGCGTATTTCTCATTTGTCCTTCTTTAATAAGAATTCCCCTTCTAGTATCCCGTGAAGGAAATGATGGTAGTAAAAGAGAACTATCATTTGGTATTTTCTCTGTGTGTTCGTTGCAAGCTTCTTGTGGAACTTTATCCCAGTGATGCTGATCAATTTTTGTATCACTGTCAAGTTTTTTACTCTTGCTTCCATATGCAGGTTCCCCATCTACAGCAGAATTTTCGTATGAAGTACAGTCTGTGTCTGACACTGGACAATGCCTGTTTTCTTTTGCAAGAGAAAGTAAAATACTTCCTGAAGGACATACTGGCTCATCAAATACCACAGCTTTATCAGACTGAGTGTCTTGTATTTGCAAAACGACAAATGGAGACTGTTTCAATATATTTGAATGTGAAGTATCATATGTGCTAGTTTCACCATGGCCTATATCTGCAGTTAAAGGAAATTCTGAAAATGCTGTTAAGGCTGGGTAATTGACTCTTGCAAATGACGGGGGAAAATCTCCTTCTTTTACAGAGCACAAATCTGCAGAATTGCAGGACACTTTCTCAGTCAAACAACTGTCCTGAAGTGAGTCCTCAAGCTGACTAAATACTAGAGATTTTGAGTCCCCAGGTAAAGAAGATGTATTAAAAGCACTGAAGTTCTTGGAGCTCTGAAATGGTGTCTCAGGTGGAGTGTCTTCTGCAGAGTGTGATGGAAGAGACTTTGATTCATTATGGCCAGTCTGTCCTTGGCTCTGGAAAGTGAGCAGATGTGATTCTGGTACAGTCACACTATCAGTGTTACTGCAGTGTTCTGAGAACTCATGAATTTTATCTTCTTTTATGTTATCACAATTCTGGAAAAAACCTTGAACAATTTTCTCCTTTAGCTCTGTTCCCACAGCTTTTTCAGGGAGTTTATTACTCTGATCATATGTGGCCACTGCAACTGCAGAATTTTCCTTTCCATCTCCTTTTTGAGGAACACCAGGAAAAGTTACAGATACACTCAAATCAGTTGATTCACTTTCAAAATGTTTTGTTTCTTCAGAGAGAACAGTATCATTTTTATCTTTTTGTCCATTGCTGACAATTAAGCTATCTGCAGATGATGCTGGACAATTCAGAAGACCAGGAGAACATTCAGAAGTGCCCAAGTTCTTATTATAATTTAGAAAGTTTTTACTATAATGTGGATGTTGCTTTGGAGCCTTGTTCAGGCCTTCTGAAAGGGCTGAAGCCTTCTCAGAAACAGTGTTGCCTGATTGGTCTACACAGCACTCTTCAGAAGCCTCATGTTCCTGGTTTTCTGTGGGCTCATGCTGATGTCCAGCTACACCAGGAAACTCGGCGTTTTCACATTTACTGTTTGCACTTAAAAATGTCTTCTCATCATGCAGTGATGAACCCGCCAAGTGAGGTATTTTCTGAGTTGTATTAATATTCTGAAATATATTTTGGGTAGAGCTTTCTGGTAAAGAGTGGGTTTTTCCCACCCCTATATCTTCCATCACTTCTTTCTCTGAGGAAGACAGCAGGTTTGAAGTATCCAACACTAGTGAATCAAGCACAATGGTATTCTTTACCTCTTGAGCTGTATCTTCCACGGAATTAAAACAGTCTTTCAATAATTTATTAACCATACTGTGTTCTTCATAAGCATTATTAATATCCTGTATTATATCTTCAGAAGAATCTAATTTTTCCAAGAAAAATGAGCTTCCTTTTTCCCTTTGCTGAAGTGCAACAGTTCCAGACTCAAGACCACCTGCACTGTAGGGAATGAAAGAGCTGTTCTCATTGGCAGGTTGTGCAGATATGGCATAATCAGGGCCATTTTTAAATACAAAGGGTTCTTCCTCCTGCCTCTGCTGCATGGTCCTGGTTTGCAGAGGAGGTATGCTCTTACTTTCTGTTTTACCTGGAAGATGCTCATCTTCTCCTGTTTTGTTGGCTGTAGCAGATGTACCAACACTGATTTCACTCCCCATTAATGTTTCACAGTAAGGCAGAACAGCTCCAGTTCCAAGACTGCTGTTAGATGGTTTGGTACATCCTTTCACTGCAGTGGGAACATCTTGAACGAGATGAGAATCATCAGTTCCTCCAAGATATAAAGGCTTATTTACAGACTGGCATGGGGAGTCTTGAAGTTCTTGCGTTTTTTCTGTACACTTCAGTGATGATGGTGGGTTTTGTTGCTTGCTAATGTCTTCATTATTTCCAGAAAAACTGGTAGACACCCACTGGCTTTCTCTTAATATTTCATTTAATCTGCTATCATCATGTGTCATTTGGTAGCTGCCTTTGTTTTCAGGGAAGAGTTCATCCAGGCTTTGTAAAAAGATCAGTTCTACCTCCTCTGTATTTTCTACAAATATCTGCTTTTGTTTGTCTGCTTTGGCCATTCCTACTAACTTCATCAACTGCATTTTCTCTTCCTCAGCTCTGGAGCCTAATTGATCCAATTCACAAATATCAGAACTTTTTCTAATGATACCTACATTCAAGTTTTCTGAAGTGCCATGCTCAGGAGATTGGACAGAGCAACTCATATATGTATGTCTGTTGAGACTTGTAAATTTTTGTTCAGTTCTGTATTGGTCAATAACACTATCATCAACTGAATATTCACATGCATCAACTACATTTCCTATCTCTGTAGCAGAGTCCACTGAGTCACCATCCTCGCTCATTTCAGTGGGGTCATGATATCTTGAATCATCTAACAATATATTTGGTTCTACTTTGGAAGCCATCAGGTACCTTTCGGGGATCTTAAATTGATCTAAAATGTCTTCTTTGTCACCTCTGTCACAATACATTTGAAGCAGAGTTGGAGACTGTTCATTAAAATAAACATTTTCATCGGTGCATATGTCTTCTTGCTTCATAGGAGCCAGCTCCTCAGTGTGTGTCATGGTATTTTGTTCTTCACTCCCAGTCACTTCACATTCATTAACCTCGTTTTCCCGGGGCAAACAGTTTGGTACACAATGCTCAATTAAATTGTCAGAATTCATTTGTCCTTCATTATCAAGTTTTGCTGAAATATTTCCATGCCTCCTTGGGATTAGTTCTGTTTCAGCTACATTCTCTGTTGTTCCCTCAATCTGTAAAAGCCCTTTGCAAGTATCAAGGAATCCCAAAGTATTCTGAATAGTATCTGTTGTGTGGGAACACACAGCTGAAGGAATGGTTTTGGGAGCAACAGAAAGCTCTGGTGAATAAATACCTATTTCTATTTTCTCACTTTTTTCTTTTTGGCAAAAGCTGCTTGTTTCAAGTTGGCTGCCCGAATGCACAAGTGCCTTTGATTCCTGAGTATGTCCTACCCCTGTGCCGGCTTCCTGCAATTCATCTTTGTCCACCTCTTCATGTGTCAGGCACAAATTTGTATTCAACTCACAGTGAACTTCACAAGCTGTAGTGTCAGTAGGTTTCTTTGGATTCTGAGTTAGATGGATGTCTTTAAAATCCTTTCCACTCCTGTCTTCAGCTACACTTTTGACTTGGGCTACTGGTCTGTCAGGTAAACTTTCAGTGTGTCTGGATTTAATTTCCAATGCACTTTTTCCTAAGTTGCTTGCATTATTGATTGATTTTTTTACTTCATCCCTGGCTGTCCCTGTATTCTGATAAGGAGCCATGGCTTCTTCTGTATCTGTTTCTCTGTTTCTGAAAAATTTGGATTCTTTATTTCTATATGACCTCTCCTCTTGAGAAATGGCAGCTGATGCATTTGTGTTGCATTCAAATACCCTTCCCAACTCTGAATTTACACCATGTTCAACATGAAAGATGTCCTCTGGGCAATCACTTTCAAAAGATACTTCTTTCTCTTCTCCAGATTCAAGTAAAGATTTTTTCTGTGTTTCTGTTCCCAAGAGAACAGAGGCATCAAATTCTGCAGAAAAGTCAGTTGTCTTGTGCGCAGTGTTGTTCTGCCCTGTTGATTTTGAAGAGCATGTTGGGCAGAGGCACCCAAGACATACATCAGAACAATTTTCTGTGACACTGACTTCCACAGTAAGATTAGATGTAGCATCACAATCTCCTTTCACTATTGTGACATGCTCTAATAGTTTATCATAATTTTCAGTCTCAGATGCACTTTGAAAAAGATCAGCTTTTGTTGAAACTTTGTAAAATAGGCTAGAATTAGATTCTGGGAGGAAATCATTTGTATTCTCACAAACAGCAGCAGGAAAGGACTCAGTGTTTTTCCCATTTACATTTAGTAGGAAATAACTTACTTCATTTACCACTAGGTTTTTGTATTTGGATGAAAATTCTTTCTGAACTACAGCCTGAGAATTCAATAGATTGTGTTCTTTGCTTTCACTGCTTTCTTCTCTTATGTTATCAGTGCATAATGTAGAATTTTCTGGAATTTGCTGGGATAAGCAATTTGACTGACTGTCTGCTGGAGAACATTCAGGAGAATAATCCTTTGAATCAGGTTTGTGTTTGAATTCATAATGATGTAGTGAAGACAAGTCTTCATCCTTTGATATGTATTCTTCATGATCTCTGAATGAAGGCACCTCTGGCACAATATCTGCCAAGCTATCTGTGCTTATTTCCATACAGATTCTCTCTTTTTGAGACATCTCTATTGGTGCTGCAGACTGGTCATAGCTTGCACTGGCAGCAACAACTAAAGGGTGACATTGATATGTTGTCTTCTGTGAGGAAAAATCTGTCTCTGCTGTTACTTCTGCAGGTATTTGATCATGATCTGTTTCTTGCATTGTTTCCAGATTACTGTCCCCAGACCTGGGGAGTTCTTCTGTATCAGCTGATTCTGCTCCTTGTCCAGCCAGCATCTGAAGCTCGTAACTGCTCACTAGAGAGCAGTTCTTGTTTGTTATGTCACCGAGAAAGAAACCTTCATCACAACCTGTTGGTATTTTTTGTACTGGAAAAAGTTGCCCGCAGTTTCCAAATTGGATGTGTTTTACTGCAGATGTCTGTGTTGAGGTGGTATTATGAGCAAATCCCACAGAACACTCAGCAGCAGGCGCACTGACAGATGCATCTCCACTGTCCAAATCTGTCCCACTTGATTTTGCCATCAAGTTATTGTAGTCATTGTCAAGCTCATCTTTTGAAAAAGTTCGGACTAAGTCATCTTCTAAATCTGCATCTACACAGCCATTCCTCTGCTCCACAATTTGCACAGGCAACACAGAGATAAAAGGTGGTTTTTTCAGAGTGCGATTTTTTGGCAACTCTGGATGAGTTGTGGGGAGAGAGTTCTCCTCTTTCTTAGATACCAGTGACAAGCAGTCTGCAGTGGAGGTGCTTTCCAAACAGCTGAATGTTTCTGCACATTCAGTAGCAGACCTGTAAGTAGACAATTCACCCAGTTGTTCTTGTTCAGGATGGTGTGACCTTGAATGTTCATAATAATCATGCTTGGCTGAAGTAGGAACAAAAGAGGAACTTGGTCCTACTAAGCTAACAAATGAGGACATTGCATTTTGATATTCCAAGGAAGAATTTTCACTGGAGTTTGCCCATCCCTTAAAAATCTTATTTAATGATCTGCTCTCAGAAGCCCTGCTTGCAGTTGTTGTTTCAGGTAAAGGTACTTCCCATGTGTCAGAGGAGAAAACCGAGTTGATTTGGTTTACATGATGTGGACTGTGAGTAATGCTGTGAATCTGCTGAGAGCCAGAAACAAAAGAAACCTCAGCAGCTGACTGCTTTAGATCATCTTTCTTTAGCCAAAGTTCTGGTTTGCTCAAAGAGCACACATGAGCATCTTGAAATTCCAAGTTTTCATGGGAAGAAGATGCTGTTATTCTGGGGCTGCTGATGTCAACCTTTGAGTCACAGGAAGGCCAGCCATCATCAGTAAGCAAAAGATTTCCACTTGTATAATACAGTCTTCTTTCAAGAGACCTTTCTTGTTCTATGAAGGGGACTTTTGTTCCCTTCAGCAATTGCTTGCAAGCATTACTGGAAGCAGTCTGTGGCTTGGTGTTCAAATAAAAGGAACTGCTCAGCTTCAGATCATAATTTGTCCCTTCTGTATCTCTGTCACAGGTCTTGGATTCATGATCTTCCTCAGTCTGTTTAGCTGGCAATTTAGGAGTTTGTAACTTCCAGAAAATCTCTGCTGGCACTTCATCAGATGAGTCAGATTTGGATTCTTCTACCAGATCTTCTGCTGGCATCTCTTCTCCATCAGCTAAGCTGTCCAGAGAAAAGCTTCTTTCAGCCTTTCCCAGTCTCCTACGAGATGCATATGATGTCACCAAAGATGAAATATGGTTCTCAGTTCTGCTTTTGTAAAGCTTAGCTGGCTCATGATGGGCCTTTAACTTGTGAAATTGGCTTGTATTTTGCTTTTTGGCTTCATTTTCCTTTTCTATCAGAGAGTCTTGTGACATTTGACTGTCATCACTCTCAGAATCTTCTGGGTTGGCAGGACATTTATTTCTTTCAAAATGTTCCAGTTTCAGTTTCTCTGGGAAAGCTTTTGCATAAGCACAGGAGAGCGAATCTACAGAATAGGAACTGTCAGTATCAGAAATCTCATTTTCATCATCCTCTTGCCAGTTCCCCAGCACATCTGTGGCTGTCTTGGACACTCCAGCACTTAGCATCTCAACACTGTGCCACTTTTTTTCAACATAAGATAGTGGTGTCTGTGAGTTCATCTTAGTGAGATTTCCTACTGATGTTGCTGCCATCAGAAATTCTTTCTGTTCCACCGATGATTTCTCATCACTTGGCAAGGCTGAGTTTGCCTCTCTCCTCCAGTTCTTGACTGTTTGATTCAGATGCACTGATGGTGGGTTTCCATACACTGTTTTCTTTATTTGTTTAGGAAAGTTTTCTGGAGAAGACCTATGGCCTTTTCCATTGATATCCATTCTAATCTTTTTGTTGGATACCTGAGCTCTATTTTGTGCTACATTGCTACTGGCAGGCTGACTTAAATCTCCTAGCACCTTTGATTTTGTCAGTCTTCTCCCTGTAATAAAGGTTTTAGGCTCATCTTTCTCCTTAAAAAGATCAGGAGAGGAACCGTTAGAGGTCTGGTTTTGAGATCCAGCTTGCCCTAGGCTGTCATCCAACTTTTCAATTTTTTTATAATTTTTATTTATATAAGCCATGATAGCTGAATCATTAGAGTCTTTCTCTGCTCCTTTTTTATTTTCAGTTGAAGATGGTTTTTGTTTTTCAGTTAGCTGCCTCTGGACTGAAAAGGAGATCCCCTTTTCATCATTAAGATCATCATGCCCAGAAATGTCTTTTCCACTTCTGTAAAGGTATTCCACAGGTGAGAACCTCCCTGTTGCACTACCTTTACAGCATTGATCAATATTTGGTGAGGTAGATAATGTTGAGACAGACTCCCTCTTCAAAAGACAGCTGTGGAAATAAATAAGAAATAAAGTCCAATCCTTGCTTGAATAATGTGAACATTTCCAGCACAGTAACACCTTGCAAATAAGAACAACAATTTACACAGCAACAGTCTTAATGCCTCTCAAAATCCAATTCTAGCAGGGAATAAAAAATAAAATTCTGTGACTAATTAGAAAATCCCCCTGCTATCTGGAAAGATGCTCTGCACACAAAGAAATAGCTCAATGTTATGAGGTATAGCTTCATATTGAATCTCTGTACGCTCAAGTAGCTGTAAATGTTAATTAAAAATAAAAGATAGTTCTAAGTCACAGAAATCCACTTAGCAGAGTTCAGCTATTTCCTGCTGCAGAAATAGCTGAGGAGCAGGCTGTGATAGACACTAGCATCCCAACATTTTAGCATTGCATAGAGATGTTTATATTCTGAAGAAGAGTTTGATGATAATCAAGGTAAAATTGTGTAGAAATTAGTATTTACCAACAGTCTGAACAAGGCAACAACAAAAGTTAAGCCACTTCTAAAAAGCTGTCTCAAAGAGGTAAAAAGTGCAGAAAGGCTTGAGAGAGCAATGTAAAAAAGTGAGAAAGACCATGTCAAACAGGTAAGTAGGGAATGTCCTGTACAAACCCAAAGGAAAAGGACAAACAGCTCTAGCTTGATGTACAATATAGTGGGTTCACTGATACTGCAGAGTTGGGGATTTTTTTCAATACATTGAAAGGCATTCAGGATTATAGGTGGCCACTGAAAATACCTTTAGTTTACATTACTTTTGCAAGTGCAGAGGATTTGGCAGATATTAACTTACCTGGGTACCTGGGGCAGGTACAGGTTACAGAACAAATGCCTGTGCTGCAAGGAACTCGAACTCAGCAATTTCTGGCTCTCTTGCAAGTGGTGGTCCAAAGAGGACTGTACAGCAATATTATCACTTAGGACTTGGGATTGCTTCACACACTCTTCACTGAGCCAGCAGCCAGCTTCCAGCTGCTCTAGGTTTTGCTTGGCTTCCAATAGCTTCTGCTTCTTGACTATCCTTTCCAGGCGGAACTTGACCTTTTTCCGTCTTATGTTTCTTTCGGCCTTTTTTAAGGAGTACCTTTGCAAGAGCTCCAGCTGCACTAGTCTCTTCTTGTTCTGCTGTAACAGGGAAAGGCAGGTTTCCAGCCCAGTGGTACTCTGCACCTCAGCCTCTGCACATAGTGTTGGCTCTGTTTGCACTGCAAACTCCCTCTGCTGTTGCTGAAGAGCAGCCAGACGTTTATTCTCATTTATAAGCCACTGCTGGTCTGTAAACAAAACAATGATTCAAAGAAAGTAAAAATCATAGGAAAAACATTATTTGTTACTGTCTTGTTTCTTAATTTAATCAGCCTTTAGAGGTCATTTGAGAACAGAATTTCTATGCATGTAGAGTAGAGACTTGACAAACTATTTAAAGAAAAATGTACTGTTGCTCTACTTCATTGATAACGAAAAGCTTCTTTGCTGGGTTAAGGACTCAGGTAGCAACTGCAGAATATAAGCAGGGGCTTGGCCAATACAGCTTAGGAGACTGGTGGATAAGACCATTTCTGTTAGAAAAGTGTAGACCAGATGTCAATTTCTCAAAGACTACACTCAAATATGACCTCAATTTTGTTAAAATACAGTGGAAGCATGAAAAGACCCGAGTTCAGTTCTTTGCACTTTTCAGACACAGGGTACATATTCACAGTAGAGAAGCATGACTTCACTAGCTTTTTTCCTGTGAAATATGCTACTACTTCTGCTTTAATTATTCTGAAGTCACAAAGTCAAACTTTGTATGAGAAAGATTGTATCAGCACCAGAAGCAGAGTTAACAAGGGAACTAAAGGATGAAGTTGCACAAATGTTTGTAAACCAAACATTTCTTTGTGCCTTTTGCTCCTATCCTTTCCTCTTTAACCTAGCTAAATGAAAAAAAGTATTTTTTCTCACTTACCTTGGCATGCTGGAAATGGAAAATGAGGGAGCCCAGAGTCACACTAATAGACTTTGTTTAGCACAGGAAATGGCAATTTTTGTTCACACTGTTGGTGGCAAGTTCAGCAATCCTGGGGGCTGAACCTCCCTATGCCCCACTGTGGATGGGCCTCATTAGCAGGGCAGCTGACAGCCACCAGTCCTGTGGATGGGAATGCAGCCTTCCAAGTGAGTTACAGACAAGGCTACAAGGATGTCATCATATGGGTACCTGCAAGGGAGTTCTGATAGCCTTTCTAAATGCATCAGATGAAAACTTCCCAAGCAAAACAATCCTTGTGTGGCACCTGACTGAGGTAGAGCAACAACCACAGATTTGCTATTTCTGGCAACTATGGCTGCCCCAACGAGCTCTTGCCAAAACAGCCTGAGGGGAATCCACAGGTCTTAACATGTAATCATAAAATTACAGAACCATGAAATGGCTCGGGTTGGAAGGGACCTTGAAGATCAACTAGGTAAATGTGCATGAAATAAAACAAATACTGTCATGGCAAAGATGCAGGTGAAGCCAACACAACCTCCAGCTATTAGGACAATTCAAAAAACACAAGCTCATACCACCAGTCAAGGCATATTTTTCACAGAGTTACCACTTTCTTCCACAAAAAGAATTAGAGTTTCTGCTTCTGTTAATGACCCTAGAGGTCATAAATGCCAAATATGTTCACACATCAAGTGATTAACCTAATTTGATAACAAAATATATTAGCTCTGCTTACATGCTTAGTCTTCTCTAAATATTCAGAACTTGGTCTTTGCAGTCTGTGAAGATGCAGTAGAGAACAGAACCAGGCTGATTTGTTTTAAATCCTGGATGCAAGACTACATTGATTCCATGCAAGGGATGGATGTGCTTAGAGGTTTTTCAGAGCACACCAGCTTCAATCTAGCTATGATGAACTGTAACAAATTTAGGGATTATTGAGATCACCATGACCAGGTTGTATCTGATGGCTTGAACATGTTCTCTTAATGAAGCAGATTTTTTATGCTGCTATAAAAATATGCATGTTCAGCTCTCAAAGTAAACAAAAAACCTATCCATTGCTGAACACGCAATGTAAAAATCTCAGGCCAGGTTCCTTTACAAGTGGAGCATTTCTCAAAAACCAAAATTTCCCAAAGCACTTCTGTCTTACTAGGAGCATTTTTTTTTTTTTTTGGTTGAGCTTACTTTCAATGTGCAGTCCTTTATTAAATAAGTGATGTTTCATTGCTTATTCAGGGATGTAGAAATTAAGAGGTATTTAAGTTTGATGTGATGAATGAGGGCTGCCTGCAGCTCTGCACAGCTGAGCTGCCAGAGAGGAATCTGGGGCTCTGGAAGTTTCCCTAATGCAAGAAATCATTAGTGCAGAGACATTGTAGGTATCACTTGCTTGATGAATACTGATCTTGTTAAACAAATTTCATTAGTGATCCCCACCACAATGAGTCTCCTGTACTGCTTGTGCTGGCAGTCCTGCATAGATCACATGCACAGAGGTAGGAATTCTAGTTCTATGGATAAAAGGGAAGCATTTTTATCATTATGTTGGTTAATTTTTCTTAATAACATTTTAAGTTTTCAGACACAAAGCTTTTTTTCTCAACTTTGTTTCCAGATGTGTTCTCTTTAGCATGATTTTAGGAAGCAGAATATTTGGCAGATCAGTTTCCCTGCAAGAGAGCTGCAGGCTTAAGATGCTAATTAATCTCTGCTCACAAACTTGCCTCTGTCAGGAGCTGAGCCACAGAGGGCACAGAAAAGGTGAAGAACTTTGGTGGGTTTCCAAGTAAAGATTTGTATTTGGCTGGCAAAAACTACCTCCCTGGCTAAGCTTTGTGTGAACACAGTGAAAACAGCAGAACTAGATGGAAGCAGAGAACAAGTTTACAGAGCCACAAAATAAAGATGTTTTGGGGAAACTCTCCTGATTTTTTTATACTATCTGCATGTTCTTCTGCTATATCCCATCAAAACTATTTCCTTTTCATCTCTTCATTGTGTCTGGAATAATTAAAATATAGCTGACTGCATAAGTTTTAGTCTGAGACATTGCCAAAAACTCACAAAGTTTTCTTCTTCCAGGATCAAACAGCAGATTGTGCCAGGTGGGAATGTCACCTTTGTGTAGGCTCCTTTTGCTTATCAAGAAACCTAGCTGAAATCATTCATTAGAAGACAAACTAGAGAACACCAGAAGCACTGCTGTAGGGAGGCAGGATTGGGATCAGCCCAGGAGAGAGGGGGCCCAGAGCCACAGGGGAGTAGCTGGTGCTGTCCCTCCCAGTAATGACCTGCAGTGCTAATTAAACAGTGCTGCTGGAGCACTGCAAAGGAAGCCCTTTAGTTCTGTTAATCAAAACTCAGTAACTGCTCTCAAGGGAAAGGCAAGTGTAGGAGAAATCCAGTAATTAGCCATGATAAAAGTTCCACTCATAAAAAAAAGCATCACTAGGACAAAAAATGCAGAGAGGATGAAAATATGCAGTAATGGAAGGGAATTGAAGCAAGGGAAGAGGCAGGTACTCACTTTCTTGGATTTGCTGGTTGATGAGTGCTTGGTCATTTTCTAGTTCCTTCTCTGCTTTGATCTGTCCTCTCAGAATCTGCTGCTTTAAATCCTCAACATAGAGCTGCTGTTGTTGAATTTGTTTTCTGTGGAAAGCTTCCTGGTCTCTGAGTTTCTGCTTGTAGTCTTCATGCACAGCATCTATTTCTCTGCTGTAAGATATGTTGACAGTGAATTTAAACCAAAAACAAATATTATTGGTAATAAAACGTCATCTTACAGAGTCATCTTACAGAAAGACAACATTCAAGGTGTTGTTTTGTTCAATAAGGGTGCATAATGACAAAAAACTCATAGCTGAGTATATGCACGTCACAGCAGGCTGCAACCCTGTAAGTGTCATAAATGCCAGAAAACATGAAAGCTCTAGTAGTGAAGCAGGCAATTCCATTGCCAGAATAATAATAGCAAAAAGAATTTTAAAACATATTGTCACTTTTCATTTTGCTGTAGTCTTCCATAAATGAAACTGGGGAGGGGGTTGTTTTTAAGCTATAAAATTTTATAACCATTATGCAAGATACTTGTTATCTAAGTACTTCAAAGTGCTTTACAGAAATGACCAACATTCTTTGTTTTCAGACCAAAAACTCCAACCTAGAAATATTTACAGGCATTGTCAGGATTACACTGACAGTCTCTGGCAGTGCCAAGGAAAGACCTTGATCACCCAAATCTCTGTTGGATGCAAGAACTATATCAGGTTACTGCTTCTATATTTGGAGCAGACTTGTGATCAGAAAAGTGACTAGCCTGTGAAAAGCTGCTTTACAATCTTCTCCAAGATGTTTGGCTCCTGACTATGTGCCAAAATTTTACACACAAGGAACAACAATCAAAGTAGTATCTATTCTTACCATAATGCATTATAATATTCAAAGATACCTTAGCCCTCTGAAAGGAATATCTATTCTACTTCTCCACATGCTATCATCAAGAAATTCTTAACATTAAAGTTAGATTATATCTAAAGTTGATTTATGATCTTTGCCTGCTAAACACTGCATTATTATATGTAACCTCAGAAAATTAAACCTTTGAGTCTTGAAAAAAAATTTAATTATATTTTACTAAGAAAGTAAATCATGTATCTATTACACTTCTAAAGCAATCAAAGACACCAAAACTCTAAAGAGTCCCTGAAGGTCAAAAAACCTCCAAAAATATAATTTCAAAGGGAATCTTTGGAAATATCATGTAGTTTGTAAAGTCACTACCAATACAAGGTCATCTGTATGAAAAGAGTGTTTGACCTTTGCTACACAGGAATAATTTAACATCTCGATTTAGAACTGTAAGCATGTGTTCAAAGCAACCATTTCTACAGCAAAAACTTGATTTTGTGTGACAGTTTAGCAGACAGTACAGATGAAATAATTAAGCAGCCAAAATCTACAAATCTCCTGGAGTACCTTTACATGATACACACATTTCACTTCATAAGAAGTAGTAGGAAAGCCTCAGTACATAAAAGCTTTAAGATTTTCAATAATTTACAATGTCACTATGAATCTTGCTCACATGAGAAAAACAGAATTCTGTTTTGTTTTAATGTTTATGTTTTTAATGTAAATGTAATGCTGAGAGTCACTGAAAGAGAATATCTTCTGTTCAGTTGTCTGTGATGGTGCAAACACAGAACAAACTTTCCTGCTGCCATCTGCTAAGTGATTTGTGTCTATCTGTCACCCACACAACAAATTTTAAGAATATGCAGGTCCAAGATATATTTGTCCTTGGCTCAACTACAAAGTTGCCAGTACCCTGTGAATTGTAATTTTTTGCCTCTTAGATAAACTTTAATTGATCCCCAGGAAATAGAAGTTGGATGCCTCATTTCTCATTCAGCTGAAGTAGGTTTGAATTGACACTTCACTGCAGGACTGAAACACTCCTATGGCAATCACAAATCTCCAACTGTTCATGTATTTGTAACACCACCAACCATGGGGGGACAAACCCAGAGGTTACAGCGAGACTGGTTCACTAAAGAAGAAAAAATTTCCAAACATAGTATTAAATCTGAAGTAACTAGTTTAGAAAAAACTCCCATGTTTCAATGATAACTCTCAGGGAGGCTTGCCCTAAATGCAGCTTTGAGGTTGTCTTCCATATTTTCTAATGAAGCAGCCATATAATCTGCAGGTTAAAGTATTGATCTGGGACAAAACACTTCTGATTTTGGAGCAGTTACATGAGCTCTGTGCTTTCACATCCTTGGCTTGGAAGGTCTTCAGGATGAGGAGTGCCTCTGGATGCCTATGCACTAAACCTAACAGCCTCTCTGCAGAGCCTGGTGATGAGATGGTCTTTGACTTGTTCTACCAACAGACATACAAAAGCTCTGATTCCTGTGGTGGTATGAAAGTTGAACAAAATCCATCTAAATTTGTCACTGGTCTCACATGACCTTGGGCAAGTTGCTTAGTCTGAGACAAGCGTGAAAGCAGCAAAGTAGATTCATCCAAGAGAAGTGATGGGGATCCATTAGCATTATCAAAGATCAGAAAGTCAAATATCAGAAGAGCAGGTTTCTATTAATTTATCATTATTAGCTTCATTTTGCATGAGACTGAGGAAACTGAGTAAGTAACTGCCAGCAGGCTGAAAAGAAGCATGATACTAAAACAGTAGAGAAAGAGTTCGTGTTCTGCAACTGTTTACTAAAACTAGATAAAATTCCTCTGATAAAATGTCTCTCATTCTTCCTAACCATGACTTTTAGCTCTCAGCCAATCTTCCCATAAAATTGACTTATCAGAGTTCAAATTGTTTACAAACTGAAAACCAGAACATTTAAGTGAATGAAACAACTCAGTGTTGTATTTCTATCCAAAGACTTAATGATCGCAGGGGTGGTTAGGTAACATCTGTTTACAGCTGTGAGGGGGTCACAAGGTTTTCCTATACTTTCCAACCTTGCTGAATCCACCCCCCACCCCACATTATAAAGGGTAAGAGAATAAGCAATACTAACAATGCATGTGGCTCTTTGTTCTCAGCAGCACTAGCATATTCCCAACATGTGTAGTAATGGATTTTTGCTGAACTAACACAAAATTGTGAGATCCTTTCCAACAGCTGCGTGTGTTTGCACACAGAGCAGAACACGAGGCAGGCCAAACTGCTGGTATTAATCACGGCTCCATATTATGACTACACCCCAGAAAGGCAGAGTACAGAGGAACAGCCACACTCCACTTTAAACCTTGGAAAAACTAACATAGCACAGCAATCACTGCAGCATTCTTTATGCTTTTGTTCAGTTGATGTAGCTAGTTGGTACAATTCTCACTGTCTAAGGTTAAAGTCTCTGTAGTAAAATACTGTTGTTCCAGGTATATATACAAATTGCAGTTCTGCTGTTATTTCAGCGTCTCTGCTACATTTCCTAATTTTTAGTAGTGCAAAATAAAAATCAGGCAGAGCAGTAAAGCAAGGTCTGAATGCAGAGACTGAACATTAAACACCTTCTTATGCAGCTGCTTCTTACAGACAGTTTTCTGAAGTGGAACAAAAAGATAATGAAAATCCAAGCAGAGCCACTTACATAATACACGAATGCAAGAGGATGTTTTCCCTCTGGCTGTGAAATAGTGATGGTGAGAGAAGAATGACTGGCTAGTTTGGGATACAGATCTGTCTCTCACAGAAACTGCTGAAATCAAGAACATGAAGTCAGAATGCTCCCTTTCTGCCTCTGAACATGCCATGTCATGTCAGCACACTTTTGCTGGTTTGTGGAAATAACATGATAAACTAAACTAAAAAATGACATGACAACGGCCCAGAAAGAAAATAACAGATTCCCACACACTTTATAGCTAAATCACCTCATAAGCAATTCAAAGAACAATCAGTTTGTGTAATATATACTTGAATGACTAAACCTAAAAGAAGTATCAATCCACTTAACATAGGAATTCAGCCAAATTTTGTAATAAGTAGGAGAGATCACCAATTTTTTCATGTAAAATGTCTTAAATCAGATGTACTGTTAAATTTAGACATGAAACACTGGAACACTATGAGATACAGCAAAAAAAGCACAGTATGCTGTTGCTCACATTCCTGCTTTTCCACATAAGCAATCTACACTCAGTACAGTTCTAGCAGGAAATAAAATAACCTCAGGACGAACATAAACAGAGGAACAGCTTCATTTCTGTAGGTACCAAGGCATACATGAAGTCTTGGTTTCACAGAACCAACATACTCTAGCATACAGCATATATAAAAAAGCAATTCTGCAGAGAATTTCATAAAAGCATGCAGATTTCTGGGTGTACCAAATGCAGCAAGCAGTGTCAACAGTTACCCCTCCTCCAAGTAAACCATTAAAAGCTGCAAGTAAAATGAAAACAGAAAGACACCAACCCTAAACTAATCACAAATTACTGAGAAAACATTCACATTATACCAATTCTGCCGGATTGCTTTTCCACCTCATTTTTCTCTCCAAAGTTTGCACGTTGCATGCTAAATGAACCCTCTGTAAATCCACATTTTTCCAGCCGGTTTTGTTGTCAGCTCTCTGGGATCCTATTGTGCAATTCTCCTCCCCTCTTCCCCAAACACTTCTGCTGCTGATGCAGAGGCTGGCGGCTGCTACAGCATAATGCAGCTTCCAGTAACTATGGCAGCAAAAGCTCTGTGGTGAGGCTGAATACCTGCTGCAACAAAATCCTAAGGCTCAAATAGAGAAACTACAGAGAAAAATAATTACTTTTGGTAAAAGCTGAAATTTGCCAGTTTTCTCAAAGAAAACGTCAGTCAAGTTAGTATCTCCATCTTTTCAACTGCCTAGTGTTCAAGTCCTATTTGTCTTTTACAAATTATTTTTCCCGAGGGAAAAAGAGTTAAAAATAAAGCAGAAGAAAAGATGCTGGCAAGACATTTTGTGCCCTTGCTAACCCCACACCGAGAGCAGTCAAGAGTTAGAGTTACAAGACTATCCACAGTACACATCTACACAACTCCCCCCACCTTCTCCAGCTCTATCCTCCCCCTCTTCCCGTGTCCAATCCGGGGCCCTTCCCGCAGGGGCTCAGAGCAGCAGCAGGCACCAGGATCTACATCTGCTTCTGCCTAGCACAGGGGCCCAAACCTCTCCCTCCTCTTTCCTAAAGCAAAGGGAAGAGCAAGGAAGGAGGTACAAAGACCTTGCACAGTCACCTCCTTCAGCCTCCCCAAGGAATGCCTCTCACAGAATTCAAAGCAAAAGTTGGGGAGTGGTAGGCAGGAGGTGGGAGCCAGAAATCAGTCAAAATGGCCAGCAGAGCCAGAAACCTTTAGAAATAAGAGATCTTTGGAAATGTACAGGCATAGTAATCCCCTTCATGGAAGTTACCATCATTTAGATTTCTGATTAACTGGTTTGCTTATAGAAAAAGCACACTGTTCTGTTTCATGTGTGGTTTTTTAGCCTTTCTAAGCAAAACCTCTTTTTCTTTGCCAAAGCCCCCAAAATAACAGTAAGGTAATGACTTATTTAAGGCACCCTTTTAAATACATCTTTAAAACAGATCTCTTTTTGGCCAAGAGTCACAGGCACAAGACACAGCCACATTCTCCAATAAAGGTCAATGCTGCCTCTTTAAATTCCAGTTCAGCCAACACAGGTTTTCCCTTCACAATGTCAGTTATATATAGAATTAGTTCCCCTGCTAATCCACTATACACAATTCTGCTGTAAACTACAGTGTTTCTGTAACTGACACAATGCGTTCCTCCGTGAAACAGAATATTTGAGGTATCTTTTAAGAGATGCAGAAGTTTTCTTTAACCTTTTTGTTTTTTGTAATTTCGAATGACTATCTTGAAATTCTCAAATGAAAATTGTTAGTGAGAACTCAGAATATTTTACAGATATTAGTTGGACAAGTTAACTATACCACATTAGGATAATAAATATGTTGGTTATGCTGTATCGAATTCCCCCACTCCTCCAGTTTAACAGTGTTGGTATTTTCAAGGAAAGGGAGTTTAAGCATGTTCCAAGCAGCTAAATAATTCAGTGTACTATACCACTGAACTCTAATGGAAAAGACTCCTGTGGGGTTTTTTTTTGAAACCGGCATGACAATAAAATCAGAGCTTTTATTTAGATGCAGTATGGTATTAAGGCAATGGCAGGAGAAAGACCCTTATTATCTACTTATTTGTGCTGATGCTGTAATATGATGACTGATGCCATTCACAGGCCTTCTGTGTGTTTTCTGACTGACAGCAAACATGAGAAATTTGCAGTGCTGGGGCTCTGATGAGTAGGGTGTATGAGCAAGCAACCAAGTAGGAGTATAATGACTCACAATGCCTAAAGTTTTAATATTTGTGTGCAGTGGTAGAAAACAGGTTTCTTGTCTCATTCCTCAAAATATTTTAAAGTACAAATAAAGGTTGAACTGGTAATTCAACCCATAAAAGGCAAATGATAAAAATGCCATCATACTGACAGCATGGAAGATAAGACTCATATAATACAGTAATAATCATTACTGTAATACATACATTGATATGATCTGAAATAAAAAATCCAGAAGAAAGCAAACTACCATCAGTTCATGATGAAAAAGGTACTTAAACCCATGGAAACTCAAAAATTTCTGAATTATTTCTGTTTGAGCTGGTGTGCTTCTTTGCATGAATGAACCACATTCATTAGGAATTAATTTTTTTTTTATACACTTTTCAGTGAAGCGATTTTATTCTCTCCAGAAGAGAACCCAATTTATCCAAGCAATTTTCAAAATACTAAGGAGTATTCCCAGTACCTACTATTGGCACAAAATCTAATACATTTAGGGTTCTTACATGTTGGAAATTGGTGGCTACTTCAGAGTAAGCCTCACTCTAGTTATGACTTTTAAATGCACGCTACACATGCAACAAAAATGGAAACCATTTGCACAAGGTCTCATATGAAGAAAGAATATGGTTGCCGAGTCTTGCCTGTAACTCAGCTTCATGTACAGATTCTTGCTCCAGCATGATCAAACAGTTTGAATTAAAGCTTAAAGTGTTAGCTTCCATCTCTTCTGGAGGAAATCAGTGTAGCACAGGAGAAAGGCAAAGTTAAAGGTGCCAAAAATTTTAGCATGATTTAGACACATTAACATTCTTACCTTGGTTCAAGAGAACATTTGTTTTCTTCACAGTTTCTACATTTTTGACTGCAGAAATAAAAATAGGGAATCATAAATATTTGGGAAAAAAGGCAAGAGAACTTTACTGAAGCCTATTGCACACAATTTTATTGTGATTTTCAGTAGAGGAAGATGCAGATTTCTAGCAGCTGGGAGAGCACCAAGAACTTTTAAGTGTGAGCAGGATAGAGAACAAGACACACATAGAGCTTTGCCTGCTCTTATATTTTCCTCTACGCGTCTCATTCTGACAGAGACAAGACCCTGCATTAGGGTGGACTTTCTACTGGTGATCAAATAAACACTCCCTGTAGTCCACTTAGTCCAGTATTATGGTTTGCAAAGTGTCTCACACGCACCTTTTAGTACTTGACATTGACTTTTCTTCATGAGACACCACACATATAATTTTATTCTTATAATATAGACCTCAGGCTAGATGTCTCAACCATAACCCCCTTCATGAGCAAAACTACTTGTCTGTACAGAAATACAGGCTCACAGGTTACTGCAAAGCAAGGCTTAGTGGATCAATTCAGTTTACCTATGCCAAATAACTAATCAAAGGGATAAAAGGACCACTGGATTACCCATGGTGAAAACCAGCTATTATTAGACATAGTTTACAGATCATTCCTGTAAGAGAAGGACATTGATAAAACCCAAACAAATGCAATACCATTACATTTTTCATTTTTACTGAAGTAAACATCTGAAATCCTCTAGGTAAGTATGAAGGTAACTTTAAGCAATGTAATATGCTTGTAATATCCTGTCCAGGTGATTAAAAAATTGCTCAACACAAACAAATCTTCTATCTGAACTTGGTCTGGGAAAAAAAATCAATCAGAAATGTTCTGCAGTTTTGTGAGGTTAAAAAGGGGAAAACTAAGTGCAAATTTGTGATAAACTTCATAATGATTCTGGACTTCTTCAGGTTTTTCTAGGTTCATCAAAAAACTTGTGACAAGAGCTCCACAACTAGTGTTTTTAGCAACATAAAGAGCACATTGGTGTGTATGTTTGAAGGTGATTAGACAAACCTTTATTTTTAAAATGATTTTTAATTTTTTCTAAGAAAGAATAGCAATAATGTGTAAAATGTTCTTCAGTAAAGAAACAAAATGAAGTAATTTTTTGTATAGGCAGGTATCACTGCAGGAAATGAAAAGCAAATGCAGAGATTAGATACCTTAAAGAGAACCTATAAAACCACACTATCCAAGGTGGATAGCAAGCCACTTGATTAGAAGCATGAAGGTTACTTAAACAGAGATAACATTTTATGCTCATAAAAATGAGATGAAATACTTTCTCTAGAAAGAAGTAAAAGAATCCCAGTGTGTTGCCACATCAAAAACACTCTAGCAAGAAGCAGAACCATCAGCAGATATGAATGAGAAGATGACAGTTTCTTGCCTTTAACAGGTTAATTGAATGTACCAGGCTGAAAGGAATTAAAAAAGAAACCAAGTTACGTTTAATTCTTTAATACTCCGGTTTCAATGTTATGAACTGAAACAAAGAATATCATTCATTTTCCTGATATATATTAATCACTGTCTTCATCACACCAATCCTTTCCATTTCATAAAGTGTCTGCTATAAAAGGATACACTAAACACTGAGTATGAGCAGCTCTTCAACACTCTGAAGACAATACATGCCTTATTTCAATTAAAAAAAAAACAAACAAGGAATTACATTGGCTTTCTGAGATTAAGGGATAAATGAGGACTTCAACTAAAGGGAATTTATGAACAAACCTTCTGATTTCCACAACAAATTAGCAGCAAAAGTCAATTGGTAATAATTACCTTGGCTAAATCATATCTGGAAAAGGCCATCTTGTGCATTGAAGCAATAATATTGGAAAAATTATAGATTAGCTGTAAAGCGATGTCCAAGTGAACTGAATTAAGGCTGACAGTCTCATCTGAGGCATTTTCTTAACTGAGCATCAATAAATGATTTTGCAGGATTTTTGCTTGTATATCTTAATGTATTAGTTGGCTAGCCAATGTATTTTCTCTGACATTTTTATTTGACTACTTAAAAATGTGATGAGACTTAATCTATATACAACTTTATTTTGTCTGAACCAAGTCCCTTATTTCAGACATTATCCCACAGGACAAATTGTTTGTTCAGTTGCTTTTTTCTTAGTTTTAAACTTACCTGTGGAGAGAAGAAAGGATATAGTGTGGAGAATTGATGCAACTTCCATCCAAATCGAGCCAGTCCAAAGCTCCACAACTCAGAGTGGGTGGGGTTTCATTAATCTACAGAAAGCACACAACATAGGACAGAAATTTAAAAAAAATCACAGCAACCCAGGAACTTCCAAGGTATCATTAGTACCGTCATTGTTAACGGTTGTGTGCAAGGCTGTATACTACCTCCCACATAAGTTTATAATCTCACACTGCTGCTTAGTCTTTCATAGTTAGCAAAATTCCTAAGTATTTGTTACTGAGTACATCTCTTTTTGCAGCCCTATTTGAATGCACTGCATGCTCCATTAATCAAGAAATTAAGAATGAAAACAAACAGAACTTAAGCCTCTTATCTCAAAGTGAGTACAAAAGGACGTAAAAGTGGAAAGTATAAAACATTAATAAATGAAAATCCATTTTAAAAGGTAGACTCTTGCCAATATCAGTTGATAATATCGTTAACTCCTAAATGAGAAAACTTATATTTTTTTAAGTTAGGTTTTTAGTTATATTTGTCAGTCATTTTAAGAACTACCTCATTTCTTAAACATTATTGAACTAGCCAACCAAATAATATCTTACAGTATTTAGTTCCTTAACATACCAAGAAATATTTTATCTATTTCTGATGTATATAACAATTAACTGCTTTAAAAGTCAACACTTAATTACTTAATCCCATAAGTTTTCCATTTCTTCTAGTATACTTCACTCAAGACAGTGAAATGCCAGAGAAGGAGGAAAACTCAGAAAATGATCAAATGTGGAAAAGTTCTTGACTGGTCTTTTCACTGCAGCATTCTGCCTTTTTGTTTCAATCCTATTGTAGTCATGACTAGAAATAGGAAACACTAAATTATTCAAGGGATCTGCATCATCTTTTGCTAAGCACATCTGAAGGAAATGCTAGTGTCCTACCACTTAAGGTTTAGTGTCATTAGAGACCATTAGATGGAGGAAATGAGGCAAGTGAATATGATGATGAGATGAAATATTATCTTTATCAGGCTGACTTTTAAGAAGAAAAAAAAGAGGAAAAAAGAGAAAAATGTAGGTGAGAAAAACAGTTTTAGAACTTACTGATCTTCTTAGTCTTAAGACAGCAGCTTCTGCTGGGTGATTGAATCTAAACTTATGAGATTTGCCAAGGACAATAAGGGCCCCTGTGAAAACAAAACAGACATTTACAGAGACATAATTAATCAAACTACTATAGAATGTAGGTTATAAAAAAATCTGAACAACAGCTTTCTGTAAATTACAGAACAGAGAACTATTTTTAAAATTTGCTCCTATGGAATGGCAGAGTTATCTATCTGTAATGACAGCATCCAAGCAAACTAATCTTGGAGATTGCTGCAGGTTAAACATAACTGTAAATTCCCCGTTCATATTAAAGGCCAGCATGACTTCATGCCACAACCAACCCACTGCTGAAAACTTGTTTTTACCATATGTTTTTAAGAATCTAGATCACTGCAAGTTCCCAGAAGCTGGACTGTTACTTTAAAGAACCTAAAAGCATGGAAGCCCAATCCATTTAATGTGAATTCATTCATCATAGGCTATGACTTAGTGGCTACCAGCTTTCACTGAAATACACTGTGAAAAAGCTGAAGGTTGTTTCAGCCATATTATATAATTGCCAAAGATCTCTTTCAGTGGCCAGCTGGCTTGGAGCCAGTCTCCACTACTTTCCACAACAGTGTCTCTGACTACGTCTTCCCTTTTCAGAAACCTACAGGTTACTGTTGCCTAAAGGAGGCAGAATATTGCCACCAATGTTTTAATTTTACTTCTGTGGGGTTCTTAATTTATTTGTCCCAGCTCTAGCCATGGATCAAGCCTTGTGGAGCTGGCAGCAGACTGAGAGATGGCTTTCATAGACCTGCTCAAGTTCCATAAATTCTAGACCTAAACTGCAGTGATAAGGTGACCATAATGCAGCATTCACCCGGAGAAAGAACAAGCCTGACCTTGTGAGAGGCGACAGGACCCCGACACTTCACTTCCATTCACGGAGCAGCGTGCGCCCGGCACCGGCCGCAGTGTCACCACCCCACAGTGGTTCTCTATCAAACAGTGATTCCTTTCAATCCACTGCCCCTGCAAAACTACAACACAGAGATTCATCTCACCTGCTGAAGGAGTTGGGTTTACCCTCAGAATGGAGTACCACGAACTGTTTGACACTCTGCATACTTCATACCCCAGAGAATCACGTCATGTGCAAAACAAGATCTAATACTGCTAGCAAATACTTAATCACAGAAAAAACTTACTATTAAAGCTCACTACTGAAAATAGCGAGATTGTTTCTTTATTTCTGGTACTGGAAAACTACATATCACTGTCGGATTTGTGAGCTGATGTGCATATTCTTCTATTATGTTGAATTTTCTTAATGAATAATGGCACTTATTTTTTATAATTCACTAATCTACTGGCAGAAAATAATCAAACATAACCAAACTTAGCAGAACTTAACCAAAACTGAGATTCCACAAATTTTCCAGTGTCAGTATAAAGTTTCAATTCTCTATCATAGTATCTAGCTCCTGAGATGGACTGCTAAAATTAAAAGCAGAAACTAAATTAAATAAGACATATTCTGAATAATTTGGATTTTATGTCTAAAATATTTGAACAAGTAGAGTTGAGAAGTGTTTTCAATATCTTGTGATTACTTGTGCCACTAGTTTAGGATAGAACATCTGAGAATTTGGATGTAAGAGGATGATATTTTTAATCTCTAGTGTAGCATTTTTCAAGTGAGAAGAAAATTCTGAAGAGATCTCAATTAGGTCAAGTCCGCTGACTTTTTGGCCTCTTAAACAAACAAAAAAATCATTTATTTTAGCAAACATTAATAATTAATCTCTTCTACTTACCTTCTTGAAGCTGACAAATAGAAACACTACCTAGTTATTACACATGACAAATGTAAACCCCTTTGTTTGACCTGAGCACATGACAAAATAAGTTGTAATATCATTCTCTTACCAATGTCTTGATCTTGGTCTGAGTCACTTCTTCCAATTTTGGTTGTTCCTTCCTAAAACAAGAAAAGAACTAGTTTAAAACTTGGTTACAGAAGAAAGGCCATATATACTACTGAAAAAAGCTTTGGTACATCACTTAAGCAAACACTTAAATTGCCTCTGAATGACCGAATTGTTTGAAGTAAATTCTGTGTACTTGTAATATTTCAGCCCACTCTCCACTTTAGCACTGCAATTACTCTTCATCCTGCAGCTCTGTCAGCTTC
Source organism: Trochalopteron elliotii (assembly GCA_024734555.1). Lineage (NCBI taxonomy): Eukaryota > Metazoa > Chordata > Aves > Passeriformes > Leiothrichidae > Trochalopteron > Trochalopteron elliotii. The sequence goes on from JANPWX010000339.1 coordinate 387,244, forward strand.
TACAACTCCAGCAGATAAAGTAATGCTCAGTGGATGACATTTGGACTGTGCTCATTATTTTGAATATGAACATGCATCCTGATGCTTTGAACTTTCACAGTGAGACTTGGTGATTGCAGAAATGAGATAATTATTTTAATAAATATCCATGCAGAAAGAAAGAAGCTGAAAAATGGTGATTTGATTAACCAGGCTTTTCAAATTTAAAAGTAACAGAATTCCTAATTTGTAAGGGCACTTTGTCATAGATTATGAACTCTTCAATCTAACTACTAAAAAAGAACTTTTTTTCTGAAACTTAAATGACATCTATGAAAATTCTTCCTGGTGCTTATGGCATATGGGCAAGTTCCCAAACCTGAAGATGCAGTAACTTCAGAGAAAAGAACTGCCTAGGAACAAAAGTCTCCAGAACAAGAAGACTTGAACGGTATTATAGGTCAGCGATGGAAGTAAGACAGTAGTTTTATGGTTGCCTTCAAATACCATTAAAAAAGAGTAATTTACACAATACCATAAGAAAAAAACTTCCAAGAAAAAGGCAATTAATTTACCATTTGTCTATTATTTTCCATTGCCAGTTCTATGCTTCTTCTTAGGAAAACAAAGCAAGATAATTTCCCAGTTCTAAAGAGACACTGTAATTGGTTATGGTAAAATGATTGGTAAATGCACTCTAAAATTACTTTAGTGGCAAGCCTTCCTGTTATATTAAAATTAATTATGGGCAGTAAACAATGTGATTTTGTATTCAAATTAGAACAAATGCCATATGCTCTCTGCTCCAAGCATATTGTAAAGCCTAGATTTAAAGATCAAGCAAGAACTAGTAATTGGAACCCTGAAGACTGGGAAAACAGAAGCTGTGCACTATTTCAAGGTGCTCCAGTTCAGGGTAACTATGGGTAAACGACAGTGGGTTTGTGCCCTGGGCAGGAAGGGAATGGTTATCACGAGGCTCCTCATAGAGCTCAGCTGTCTGAACAAACTAACAGATCCCTCAGGCATGAGCCCTAATGAGACTTTGTTTGCTGGAGAGGCTGAAGGCTGGATTGTGCCTCTGCTTTGAAGCAATTACCAAGTTACATCTCAGTTTAATGTTCAGCAGACTCAGCTGCAAAATATCCACCCGGATTGGCCTCAACTTCTAGAAAACTTACAGTCCCTATGGCCTTTGACTCGTGTCACTCAATCAAGTGAATTAGCAACATGTATTTTATACAGAGAGAAGTAAACCAACTCCTAGTTCTCTTTATCAATTATCCTCTTCATTATCAATTATCTTCTTCATTCGCAACAAAATAGTTATTGTAATTCCAAACAAACTTTTTCCAAGTTGCTGAACTAACTCTCTGGTAATACAATTTAATCCAGTAAAGTGTATTACAGCAGTATTGACTGAAGAAATTCACAACAGTATCCCAGTCAGTGGAGTGATTCTGGCTAAGTTTAAATCCAACTAAAATTTGCAGGTGAGGCCAAGGGTACAGATATGATACAGGCAAACCAACTCAACTTGAGAAAATAAAACAAAAATAACCATATCCAAGGACCATGCTGATTTAACTTTTTAAATGCTATTATTGAGCTAGTAACTGTAATATTTATACTCTTTCCTAAGTGAATATTGAGTATTCCACCTGAAAAAGGGAAAGATGTTCCTGAAGAAACAACAGCACAACCTGACCTGAGCACACCACAACTCATCTTCACATCTGTTGAAGTGTTTTTACATTGTTATCTCTTCTGGCCCTGTCTCCTGACTAGGGGTAGAATTCATAAGGTACATTACAGAACCATAAAGAGTAAAACTGCTTTGCCCCTTCACTTCTGAAAGTTGGAAGTTCTCCAACTTCCAAAAATGGTTATGAAGTACACCTTTTACTGAAACTATAATCAAATTGCATATTTTTAAGCTATGCAAAAAAGGTCAGTTAAATCACAGGAAAACATACATCTTTTATTAATGAAAGCCAGAAAATTAAGTACAGGCACAGCATCAATTAGTGCAATTAATACTATGAAATATCAGGGGAGTAAAAGAGTAACACAATATTTATTTTACATGATCTGAAAACTGCTGCTGTGACCTCTCTCTAGAAGCACAATGTAAAGAGTTGTTATATGGTGAAGCCCTAGTTTGTAAGGAGCCACTAATGTTTTACCTTCTTGCTGTTCAGATGAAGGTAACAGACACCAGAGACTAAAAGATGTAAAGCACAAAGAAAAGAAAAGGCAGCATCTAGAAGCAAAGAAAGAAGGGACAAAGATGTTAGTGTGACAGAGTCACAAATGACTTCAGAAGCTGACCCTCCAAATCAGGTTATGTCATTAAAATGAATATATTTAAATTAGGTGTTGTCAAAATTAGTATGGGAAAGTATTTGTTCTTACCCCAATGGCACATAACAGAAAAACATTCAAGTAGTAGCAGTTGCTTTCAATAAATATTTATTGTTAATGCAGGGTTGAGTAGTTGAAGTCGCATGTGGATCAGCACTGGATATAAATACTTGGTCCCTAATAATTTACCTGGTAAAATTTCTTTATGTTGACATGACAAAAATTAGTTAAGTTTCTTTTTCAACATGATAGACAAACAGCAGGATTTCTGTTTTAACTATTTGTTGTGATTTTTAAGAGGAGTAAAAAATCCTGTGTCCTTAAACCGTCAATTACCACAAAATCTAGATAAAGATTTTTTATTAGTAGACAGATACATGATTTTCAACCATATTTAACATGTTTTGGCAAAGAGTGCACCTCTGTAGAAGTGCACATCCAACATTCCTTTCACATTAAGCAGCATCAATATTTCAGCAATTTCCATTCATTTAAACAACATTAAAAATTTTGAAGTCTGGCCAAGCACTTGCCATATCAAAACCCAGAAAACCTCTAAAACTATCTGACCCAGCCATGCACGTCATATGTCATAATGTGCAGTAATATATATACAATGTTATAAAAGTTTCTCAGTGAAAACCTTGCCTTAAATTACCAGCTACACAACAAAACAGTGTCTGTGAGGGCAGGATTTCTACGTGATCTTCAAAAATAGCACTGAAGCAAGTAATTAACCTTCACGCTACATACCTGATGTCTACATGGCAGATCTCTCATAGGGTTAAAAGCAACGTATTGAAGTCATTGCCAAAGTGAGCTTTTGTTTCTTAAACCTTACTTTTATCTGTACATATTCAAATATCCCAGTCTTAAGTATACAAATGCATAATAAAATTTGGACCAGTGTGTCTGGAATACTTTAAGCAGCATCCTTTATGTTCCCACTTATGGGAATACATAACTGTCCTCATGCTTCGTGGACTAATTTAAATATTTTGCTTTGCTTGTAATACAATATCAAATACTTCGTATATGCATTCATAAGAGGTCAAATTATATTAATATATGAATTCTTCTCCTTCTCAGTTTCCAATTATTTTCTGCTTTTTCCCCCCCATTATGTGTTGTGATCTGCAACCTTCATGTTTTGATAACTGTGGTTGTAATGCCACCCTAACCACCCTCCATTTCCAAAGAAAACAAATATTTTCAAATTAAAGGGTAAAATAAGACAAGTGACCATATCTCACCCTGAGATGGTACAGCACCACTCCAGTACTGAGGATATCATCATCCATGGCCATTAGATGAGGTAAATTAGAATCTATTGTTACTCCAGCTTTTTCTTTGTTGATGTCCACACTGTATTCTTCCATGATGGCTTTCCTGTCTGTCCACTTACTTGTCCAGTCTTTGGTCAATTGCTCAATCTTAAAGAATAGGAGAGAGAAATGTTCCACTTACTAAGCAGGTTAATTTTTCTTTTGGATCATGCTAACCAATTATTTTGCCTGTCTTTGGGCAAAATTTGAAGTCTGCAAAACCTTTCCAGGTTAACAGTGATCAAACTTTCTCAGTAATTTTGGTAAGTGTACAGAAATTTCATTTGAATAAATTGGAGTTTATGTTAGAAGGGAGAGACTGTGTATAATGAATTGCTGTGATATATTGAGACAGCTTTCAAACAAGAGGTAGATTGTGCAGGCTTAGTGATGCACAATGGACTGTGTCCCATTAAGGACACAAGAGTGTTGTCACAAGCTGGTAGAGCACACTCAACATGAATTAAGTTTCCTGCATCTGCAGAGCAAAAAAGAAAGGATTAAGACAAAAGAGTTTTCACTGCAGTTTCACAACTACAGCAATGCTATCCTCCTGGCCTAGTGGAACAGGAGAGTTACAGCATCAAGTAAATCATACACACCTTCATTTCATTCTGAAGCACCAGCTCAGTCAGATTGCCATCCCTGTCATCACTCCAAGAGGGACTGGAATTTCTCTGTACAAACAACAGTCACCAGGACACGTTAGTTTTCTTATTCACAGCTGGCAGGCATGTTCTTTCACTCTCCAGCACTTCAAGGTGATGAAATCAAGAGAAGGAAAGACAGAATACATATGCTGCCTTCTAGCATCTACCCTACATCTCTCTAGCTATTGCATGCATTTTTTTTGGTGTAAAGAACTGGTGAAAAAGCAATAACTGAGAGATAGTTCTGTGTAAATAAATCCTGAAATGTAGTTTCTGTCTCTCTCAGCAAAACATTCTCTCCATGGCTTGGAAAACCGAGGCACTATTATTATTCCAACAGAGAAAAACACCAGGAATGTCAGCTGTATTATGAGGCCTCACAGATGTTCACAACTCTTTTGGGGGGAGAGAGCATGCAGGAAGTGTGAAACATCAATTAATCTCTTGAAGCTATCATACCCTTAAAAATAAAATATTTCTCTTTCATGGTATTTCTGGGCAGTTAAACCATCCAACTCTATGAAAGACAGGCAAGGAAATCCATTCAAATCATTACATGACTACTTATACTTCAGGTTCATCAGTACAGTGACAGAATGAGGAGAAATGACAGAAAAGCAGTTAACCTTATAATAATTAAAAAATCATCCAGAGAACAGTTTCATTTGTCTCCAGTTACAATAAACATGGAAAGACAAACAGACGAGATGAAAGTAAGCTACCTAAAGTAACACAAAAGCTCCAGTAGGGAAACGTTGCTACATACCAGTTCAAAGCTCATCAGCATAGTTTTCAACCTATCAATTTCTTCTCTCAGTTCTCTGATCAGTTTCACATTTGCATCCTGAAACATTGAGACACAGACTGTTGGAAAAACCAGTCTTAAAAAACTCTAGCTAAAGAAATCAATGTGGAGATATTCCAACAGACAGGAAGAGAGCAGAATAGGCAATATCACAGCAGTACTCCTTCTCTTTCACTATAAACTTTTTTTCCTTCTCTCTTCTGCACACAGACCTGCCATAGCATTTGTTCCTGTCATGACTAGATGGATACATCACTGCTTCTAAGGATTTATCTTCAAAATAGTTACACTACATCAGAAAGATGCTGTTGCTTAATGCCAGTATATAAAATCCGATTAGAGGAGACAAAGTCAGAATGTCATCCAGAATTAAAAGCCCTTACAGCTGATACATAAAGAATTTCCTGTCTGCTTGGTGTGTAGGCATTTATCTCACTTTCAGAGTAAGCGTTTCTGCACTGGCACTTTCTGGAAAACAGCTTTTACAGACATTTCAGACAAACTCGAGTCAAGAATCACCTTTCTCTGGGCTGCCAGGTCAATTTGCAGTGAGGGGAAGAAGACTGAAGGGCTGGGGTCAAGCATCTAGCATGGGCTGTGCAAGAGAAAGATAGGTACACAAGTTGGGAGGCTGAGAGGCTGTGTGTGACAAGTGGCTTACCCACGAGTGTTTATGTGACTTTAACCTGTCACAGAGCTAAGAACTGCTGCTGGCAAAAGCAAGCACACAATTGCTGCTACTATTGATGTCTGAAAACTACTTACAGGCACTGGTAACTAAAATGCAAATTAAATTTGGGAAACCTAGGATTAGAAGGCTTTCCTTCTGCCCAAATCTAACAAAGTATTGTTAGAAGAACAAATAGTGAAGCACAACTCTAGATTCTATCCTTTCATCTGCAAAATAAAATCCTGATACACTCATGCCAAATCACAAAAGAATACTACTAAAGCTGTAAAGTCAATTGATTAAATATTGGGAAATTGCTTGAATCATGACTTTTTTCGAAACCTAAATTCACTGTATATTCCTTAAATGGATGCACTGTGATTCAGTTTTTAAGTTATACAATCATGTGTAAAGGAAGCCTCATGCAGAATTCCAGGTCAAGAATGCTCAGTTACAGAGCAGAAATTCTAGAGGTTTATATTTCTAGCATATGTGACTGCAGATCTGGATCAGTATGTGCTGCTTGAATTTTGCTGTAAAGACAGACAGAACTATGCACTTCCCCATGAATTATTTTTAATGCTAGTTCTTATGACTGTAGTATCTAAACCCTCCAATCTGTTTTTACACTATGTCTCTGATTGAGAGAGTTTACGTTTTTCACATTTGATAAATGTGGACTGAGGGTAAGGGTAGAAAATGAGAAAAAAAGCACACAGAGAAAATTTGTGTTAAGCATCTGAACATCTAGCATTGAACAAGAATGGGATAGCAGAGGCAGCAATAGAATTCAGGCCTCCAATGCAGCACCTGACTCTCTCCTTAATACCCTGCCAATTTTTAACTTGTGCAGCCTGTGAAGAACCTATGCATAATCAAACAAATGAATCTGTCATAAAGTCAGAGCTCATTTCTAGAACAGGCAATGAATGAAGCTCGGGTTCTGTGGCCAGAATTATTCCCACATATTTAAAGGCTTCATTATTTTGTGTACTGAGAAGAAGACAAATTGTGACTGCATAAGCTACCTTAGGCAGAACTCAAGGCCTCACCTCATTTACTCTGGGCTTGTTAATAATATTTTTGGCATTTGCAGCATATCTCAAGGTACTCATGGTCTCGTTGTAGCTGGAGCTGGCAGGTGAGATAGCTAAAGACAGAAAAAAATGAAACAATTTTAAAAAGCATTCAGTTTAACCCATGACTTTTTAAAAAGGGTTGTTTTTTTCCTTTTTAGTCTTGCTTCTTTAAAAGATAAAACAAAAAAATAACCCTAGGGTTATTTCATTAAGCTCACAGAGAATGTCTTCTCCAGACTGTATTTATAACTGAATGAATCACCTAAAATCAAAGCTGTGACCTTGGTAAGACTCTTAAACATGATTTCATGCACAACCAGCGTGCATTTTCATTTCCTTGAGTATTCTATGAAGTATTTATGAAAATGTTTACATGGACAGAATCTAAGTGTTATAGCTGTTTTCTCACTGCAGTAGAGGTGTATATTAAAGGCACAACGTAGCACAAAATATAAAACAATTAATAAAACCAAACTCACTGGCAATCATAATGGTCTTGGAGTTGCCCCCCAGGCTGTCCTTGAGCAGCCAGGTGAGGATGGAGTCACGGTACGGGATGTAAGCCGGCCGCCTGCTCCCACTGCTGCTGCCAGAGGGAGGGCTGTCCACACGGCTGCTCTCCCCTTCACTTGTGATGCTGTTAATGCTCTGGCAGCTGCTGAACATCTGGGAATTTTGTGCTGAGGGAGAAATACCACAGAGCTCAGGAAAGGGGTTATTTTTTTTCTGTCATGGCTACTTAATTTTCTTAGATGTCATCACAGTTTATAAAAACACCACACGACTGCTGTGTTGAGCTTTTTGATGTAAATGCACAAAAAACATTTACACTCAGCACACAATGAGTGTACATTTTTATCACTACCCTTCAATATAAAGAACTAATGTGCTTACCTAAAGTGGAGATGACAATTCCAAGTGTAACTAATGACTTGTTAATATTGGCACCCTCAGTAATTCTATCTTTACAGTAACTGGGATCAGCTCTTTCACTGTAGCAAGCAAGCATGAAAAAGACAATGCAAAATAAACAAAAATGCCTAATTATTAACATACAGTCAATACGAAAATATTATGTATTTTCAAGCAATACAAGAAAACAGAAATTATGAGCTTTGCAATTAAAAAACCCATATACTTCAAATATTTTATATTGCCCTCTATTTCAGAAAGTCCAAACCACCATGAGCGAAGGCTGTTGGTGCAAGATACTGTTGAAAACCCATCAAAACCTAAACTCAAGTTTGAACTGGGCAACCCAATCATAGTGGTTCTGAATTTAAAAAAACAACATACATTTCACAACTCTGCAAGGGTAGACTGGCTCAGTACAAAAGTCTGTGTATTCCCTCAATGCCACTTTCTCTCACCATACGTGCATGGTAATTTACCTTCTCAAGAAAACAAAAGTCCTTTTCTATGACTGTTCTAAAATTCTTGAAAAATGTATGCAACAGCACAGTATTGGTTCTGAGGACCCAAGAATTCCCTTCCCTAATGAAAACCATTACCCAGTACAGAAGAACTATTGACAAAGACAATATTAACTTGATACATCCTGTTACATTATAAGAAAGTCAGGCTTACTGTTAGTTCAATGAAATTTTAAAATATTAAACTTCATCTTTTAAGACAGTGCTGCCAGCATCTTCAGAGAAAATGATCTCTTTGCCCTTCAGTATTTCATTACCTGCCTGCAAGGTCCACTAAGTTGATCTTGCTTGCAATTTCAGAGGGAAGATTGTTCTCCAATACAGCCTGAAGAAAAAAACATCAATAAGGAAGATTATTCCCCTTAATTAATTAATGAAAATAAAATTGATGTACTCTTTTGTTTGAAGCTGAGTTGTACAAATGACTGTCTCACTGCCTTTGTTTGTGACCTTGACCATCTGACTATGCTCAAATCACTAACTCAACAGCTTTCTCACCCCACAGAGAAACTATCCTCTTATGCCAATTTCCTCTCAAAAAACCCTTTACTGCCTACAGACTGTGAAAAGCTTTCTTGTAGACCTTGCAGAGTTATTTTCCACTAATGTATTCCAAAGGTCTTTTGTGAAACTAAGGAAAAATATCCCAAAATGTTCTGTGATTGCAGGATGTTAGAAGTGTGAGACAGAAAAGGTCTATTGGATCACTGAACGACTTCCCTGCCAGGGAAGGATGTAATTCCTTCAGAAAAAGGCTGCTTTGTCTCAGGGAGAGTACTGGATGCCAAATGCTGAAGAGATGAGCACATCTAAAAAGCTGGACAGATACAAAATTTTGGTGTAAACTAATGCTGTACTTCAATTAAGAATCCTAAGCAAGTGTGATAAAATATAACCTCAAACATATTCACACAAAATTTTCACAGCATCGGAGAGGGGTTATTGCATTTCAAAGGGCTGATTAAAACTGAAAACATTTCTTTTAAAAGTGCGGTTTTGGCATCACTTCTGACTATAAGCTTGCACAAAGGAACAGAATGCTTCAATAAACACTCAACACATCTGCAGCATGATCCAAAGGAAATAAGTAACAGCTTCCACCATTACTACAAACAGCACAAAATAGTGCCAAGTAAACAATGCAAAACACAGTGAACAATGCTCTTGAAAGTGAAGAGGAAGTTGGGTTATTTTTAGCTAACCTGAGTGTAGTGGATGGTGAAGATAGCATGGGATCTGCTGCTGGCATTGTGAATATGTGTAGCTGCTGTGATTCTAGAAAGAAGAACAAACCATTCAATTACAAAGGGTTACTTCCCTGTATTCAGGGAAATCAAAATCAACAAATACAGTAGATAAATGAAAAAATGTGAAACTTGGAGAATACGGCAGGCTGCATTCTTGGATCTAATCCATGAACATTTGGCAGAGAACATGGAAGGGTGGAAACTGAGGATCAACTAGAGGTATTTTTTTCCACCAGCAGCACTCTGAGGAGATATCTTAAAGAAGTCTTACAGCACAGGTATAAGGTGTGGCATAAGCATAGAATGCAGCAGAGAAGTACAACCAGCAACAGCATCAAATATCTCACCCCCAGTACAGAGAGAACAAGCCCAGCATCTCTTCTCCATTTTATCCCTTGGCATTTCCAAAGGGTTCAAAAACCTTTCCACAAAAACCACTTCTGGAGTTCCTTCACCCTGATACAGCTCTTTTACACTCTTAGGGAAGTCCAGTGAGACTAACCAGTCCATGCATGTGAGTGCTGAATGAATGCTGGAATTTCCTGTGTGGTGCTTGCTTGGCTCTGCTGTGGACAGACGGGTCGAGCAGTTCTCGTGCTCTGACCCAGTGCACTCTGGCAAGCAGGAACTGCCCACAGAAGGAGGAGCAGCAGCACCCTCCCATTGCCTCTGTAATGCAAACTTTAGGAAATTCCACTTTCTTTATTGTTGTTTTAATTAGAAAAAAACAAAGAAATCAGGATTTTGTCCAGGGCAAAAGCAAGGACACAGGTTTTTCTCCTTTGAGCTTGCTTTGAGTATCAGCTATATGTGCAGCCTTTATCATCAGTTTTACCAAGCCTGCCCTCAACACCAGGCGATTTTAGTAATGCAGAAAAGAACTGTGGTACCATGCTTTTGTTACAAGCCCAGCTGTCAGAGGACTGCAGAGACCAGTTGCACTAGAGAGCAGAGAACTGCAGCTGTGTGTACACTGCTGGGTGCCCAGGCATGAGGGCAAAGCCAGGACTCTCCTCCCTGTTGTTCTCTGCTTCCTACACCTCCTCCGTAGGTATGTGAGTGGCCACTGCCAAAAGCTACAGGCACCTGAGCACATTGTGATCACAAGCAAGCCAAAGCTGAGGTATCAGGAAAACATGGACTAGTCTCCTGAAGTTGGAGGAGGAAGACAAGCAATTAGGTAAAGGGCAGAAGACAGAAAACAGCCCTACAGTGGGCAGAGAACGTAAGGGCACAGCACCAAAGTTCATAAAGTAAAAGAGAAAAAGATGCTCCAAGATTTGGAGGAGGAATTGTCAGTGTTTCTCACCTCCAACAACACATATAAGGTAGTCACAGAGCAAGTTCACATCACTCACAACCCACATAACCCATGCATTCACCTGGAATTTTGTTGTACCAAAATAGTCTCTTTTTACCGTAAAGCTGCATCTATTAATTGCTACAAGCAGAAACAGCAAAACTTAATCCTGATGTACATTCTATGGGGTTTTTTTGTGATAATGCAGCTTAGTTTTTATTTACTTGCCAGCATCTCTGTCATTCTAAAACCTTGACTACTCTTATGATGAGACTTCATATCAGTTTTGGAACTGTGATTAGGATTTGGAGGATCCTTTCAAATATAACTCTTTTCCATTACTGTAATGGCACCTGTAAAGAAAGATATTCAAGGCTTCTTGTCAGAAAATGTCTTAACTGACGAGAGCCAAAATCATTGGCCTAACCAGTGTGCCAAATCCCACAGTTCACTGACAGCAAGCACACAATTTGGACTAAGAAATTATACAAATAAAACCAAATAACTGTAAACCAAGTACTTTTAGAAAATAAATAAGTATACATTATGTTTTCAGCAGTTTTAAATCACTGAATTATACTACGAAGTGAGTTGAAAGCTATCCAGTCTAAAGTATCATAAGCAACTGAAGGGAAAAAACAGACGTCTGTTTACAGCAAAATGTTTTCTTGGCTTGCATTTTTTATCACAGACAGATGGTGGAATTTTGTGGGTAAGTCAGCATGGGATCAGTTTTGAAGAAACAACTTTATGAGTGCTTGTAGCTCTTGGTCTGGACAATATGATGATAGGTAACATCTCATGTGTGTATCACGTGCAGGATCACCAACTCTGACATCCTGTCATCACAAAGCACTGGAAACCCAGCCAGTAAAATAAACATCAATGAAATCAGCACACAGTGAAAGAAGAGTTAAATACAGACAGAGCTGGTTAGTTGTGGAAAATACCTTTTAGCTATTCCTTCTTCTAGAAGTTTTACGACTTGCTTGTAGTCTGTAACCAAATGCTGAGTCAAACCTGCCAAAGATTCAAGAAGAGTTAAATATTCAGCTTTCTCAGGAAGTTTCATCCAGTTTATCCAACCATTTACCCAATTTACATCAGGAGAATAAGGATGCTGTGCTGAGATGACAATCTATTATATATGTAGTCCCTTGACTTGAGTAAATTTTATTACAAAACACAATTATTTCATTTCTTAAAAAATTAAGTAAAAAATTCTAGTTCGTCCTTTTGATGCAGTGACTTTACTATTAAAAAATGCCTCATACCTTCAAAGATCAAAACTTTTCCATCTGCACAACAACAATACATAAAGACAGTATAACCCCAAGTCCATAATAAATTTCCAACTATGTCGCTGCTTCTGCTTGGGCACAAATCCTATAAAAAAGATTTTGGCCATTGTCTCTGGATGATGGCTCTGCTCATGCAACTAACTGAACTAGAAACCAACCCCTGTGAATATTTACCACGTAGTTAAATAGGCTTTAGCCTGCACTTGGGAATCTTCATGCACTTTTCTCCTCAGAGCTTTTTGAAGGATCTCCCAAAATAATGATATGAATCATCTGGCCTTTTCTTGTCTTCTCCTTTCAGTTTGTTTATGGTTGGTTTTTACTTGTTTGTTTTTTACATTTGATTCTATTTTTAAGGAGGGGAAAACCCCCTAAAGAAATGAGAGGAATCCCACACTCAGAGCCTGCTGTGCTGGGGGCTGGTCATGACCAAGAGGGCCCCAGTGGAGGGCGGTGTGCTGCTGTGCTGAGGCACTGCCAGCTCCGGACAAAATGCAAATTCCAGCACACGCACGAAATTATCCTCAACGGGCTTGTATTTCCCATAAATCCAGCTTAATATGCCTTGTCACAGAGGATTATTTATCATTTGTACTGCAGTGACTCCTTAAAAAACACCTGAGTTGTGAAGCAAGTCTTTGTCATACCACAGCTAGCAAAACATGCCTGCACAGAATGTTTTATCTCACAGTTGGAATCCAGGGCAACTTCCTCTCCCTCCACAGATTTAGGTTTGGATTGTTTTACTACAGACCACAAAAGTGCGAGTGAAGGGGAAGTACTGAAAAAAATATTGATTTATTTGGATCAAATAATTTGTCTACTGCTAGAATGTAAGTCATGTTAATATGAAATACAACAAGACTGAAATAGGTACTGCTGATATTGTTAGTCTATCCTTTCATGATAACAGCTTGCTTAACTCTAAATGAAAGCAAAACCTAAGACAAGGAAGGGATTTTACTTTAGACCTTTAATAACTGATACATATAAAGAAAAAAAAAAGATTTTTGGATCACCCACACTTTAAAAAAGGCCCCTAACTGCAGTGTGTGTGTGTGAAGACTTGCACACACACAAAGTATAGAATGAATTTCAAATAAAAGTATTTCTTCTGCTCTCTAGTGTCTCTTTACAACACATTAATTCCAGAAGTCATCACATTTTCCATTTGAGAAAGAGGCCTATTATTTGTCCAGCCGCACTGCGATCTTCAAATCTCAGAATATGGAAACTATCATACATTGTTTTCCCAGACCCCTTTTCAGGGTCTTATTTAACTGAATAAAAATACCATTATGAAAAGGAAGCACAGAAGAAATTCTTACCTGCCTACATTTCCCTAAGCAGAAGAATTGTGAATCTAACAGGGAGTTTAAAACAGTTAGCTTTTTAACAAGGTTAATGAAATATTTATATATTGCTTGAAAAGAAATGATGAAGTGTTCTGTTGGCTGCCAAAAAAAGAAAGGTCATTTTCAAGTCCCATAGAAAGATCAAAACCACTTGCTCATCTAGAAATCTGCCCTGGACTAAGAAAGGATCTCCCCTAGAAATCTGCCTCAGAGTAATAAAATAGATTGCATCATTTCCTGATTTAAGAGAGGCTGATTCCTTAACAGTGCAACCATCTGTGAGGGGGAAGTTTGAAACTATTCCAATCCAAAGCACTGAAACACTTTCAGCATTTTAAAGACTACAATCTCTCAGCCTTTACATAAAAAAAACCCGATGGGTTGGAAAACATTTAAAATACTTCGTGTTCAGAGCTGGGACTTTCTGACTGGACTTGCAAATGGAAAATGCATTGTCCAGAGCATCTAAGTGTCCTTAAAGGATTAAGTTTTCTGATTTCCCCCCTCTCTATTCTTCATCCACAGCTAACTGTACTCTAGATGTCATTGACACCAAACACACAACTAAAACTAATGTACACTGAGAAGCTCCTCATAAGAGTCAGCAAACCTTGAAGGTGCTGATTCTTTGCAAGAAGTATGATGCAAACACAGATGCTAGTCCTTAACTTGCTTGATCCATGGAAAACAATGGAAAATTTCTGAGCTTTGCTGACATGCACCAATTTCATTTCTCCCATACAGTAAGTTGCCTGGAAGTGAAACACAAACCAAGCTCTCCTATAAACGTTCTGATAATTTTGATCTTAACTGTCTAGCTATTGGAAATATTATTCTTGCACTCTAATCCTGCATGGAGAGACTGCACATAAAACTGCCAAAGACTACTTCAGCTCGTAAAAAGCCCTCCTTACAGAGCTCAGTAATTTTTGATTGCATCGATGCATTAGTGCAGTTGAGAAGGGCATTTTGTACCAGTGTTGTGAACCTCTCCACAAGAGGGTTTCTTGAATGTGATCTTATTAAAATCGAGCTGCCTATACTTCAAACTTGCATTCAAGTCACTGCTGCTTATTTTTGATGTGAGCTAATGAATGCAGTTCCATCACACTTTATTAGTCCCTTTCCTCAATAGACACTAGGGCTGTCTCAAGTAAAGCAAACTGTCACAATTCTCAATTGCATAAACTGCATAGGCAAATTCATTAATATATATTTGTACACACATGTCTTAAAAAAAGAATTCTCATCTCTTGCTCTAAGCCACTGACTCATCAGCCTGAAATTACTTCAGTTTACATGGTCTCACAACAGCATCTAATTGCACCCCATGGTGTCTTGAGCAGAGAAAATATTTCGTTTCTCATGCATGTGATCAGTTATTTAAAAAAAAAAATAATCACACTTACCATTGAAAATAAAATTTTTCTTACAGGCATTAACACAGTTCTTTTTTGAGGCTGTCATAATATACAGAAGGAATGAATAATCTAAAATTAATTATTCAAACTGAATTTACAAATCTGGCCAAAAGTGGCAAACATTATTCAGGGTAATCTTTTGCCATTATCTTTTCCTCTTAATTTACAAAATTTAATCAACTGGGAACATATAGTTGCATATTTCAGAACTCTAGCATAAAATTTTTCCAGTCAAAAATTTCAGCTGCATCCAAGTATAAAATGCTTCAAAATGGCTAAATAAAAAAAACCACCATAGAAACAAACAACTAAACAACCCTCCCCCCCACCAATGAACCCTACAACAACAAAAAAAGCCACAATAGAATTGAAAAAGAAGTGGCAGAATTGGCCTGGAAGGTTTCAGATGAAGACAAAACAGTGACAAAAGGCAAGCCAGCCCATTGGCAGAAGCTATAACTTTCTTTTAAAACAGGGAAACTCCATTATATGCAGCCAAGGAATCACTGGAGATATAAGGCCTGAGAAAAGGAATTGCCAAGGAAGGAAGCAGTTTTGTGTGGTGAATGTGCAGCTGCTAAAAGAAAATAATTAGTATCTGAACTCCATCAACAATGAAGTTTTCCAATAACAAGCAGGTAGAAAGAGAAGCTTGGAAAGACCTCAATAAAGGCCAAATGTCTATGAATCTGCTTTTCAAAGAATTATGTTTGCCATAATAATGAGACCATCAATTCATCTATTATTTTCCAAGTCTCCTTAAAACAGGATGCTGATGTGCTGGGAAAGCACAGCTGAAACAAGAATGTCTGATAGGCCCTTGTGTACAGGACCATGAGAGTTAAACACTTCACAAGTGCTGACTTCAAATTCTGAGAGGGGGAATTGGTAACAGCCACGGGTTGTTAGATGTCCTACGACCAGTACAGCAGGTGTCCAAGGAATCGGAGCTGGGCTCCATTCAATCACACGGTCAAGTCACTCTGTCTGTTGTCACATCTTCCTTTAATCTCTGGAGGAAGGATAACCATGTGATGGGTAATGCCATAATAAAGAAAAACAGGGAGAAAAGTCAACCAGAGAGAGCAAGAGAAATTCATTAAACAGAGACAAGGACTCTCTTTAGAAGCCAGGACAAATCAGTATTTGCTCTGATGTGACAGGATCCATAAAATTCTATCTGATATGCATTTTGTGCACTAAGTGCATACCCCCTAGGTATTACTACTCACTTGGTGGCCAGCCAAGCAGTTGCACAGTCAGTGATACCAGAGGCTGCTCTGGAATTCTGTCCACTGGACGTAAGGCAAGAAGAAAGGAAATGTATGCATTTACTTTCTAAACAAAGTCCCAGTCTAGAAAACACTCTTCCTTCTGATCTCCACCACAAATCTACTTTGTATGATTTTACACTGGTGCTCTCATTTTGAGATGTGATTTATGTCAGCTGTTGGTCAGATACATGGCAATGTAGCTGGCAAAATTTACACCAGGAGCCAATCAATTTACAAAATACCAAAGGCCAAACTGCAATTTAAAGCTGTGTAAGACCTTGAGGTGAAAGCACCAATCAAAAATGAAAATAAACTGAAGTTAAAAAAACAGTGAGAGAGAAGGTAAGAAATAAAGTAAGAAAGACAACTGAAAAAGCTAACAACTGAAAATGAAGCTTATTAGGTTTTCACCTGTGTGAGATTTTCATTCCTTCTCATGGCCTGCCCAGCAACATCAAACAGTTGAATTTATATACTTTTTGGGTTTTTTTCAATGTATATTCTGCTGTCAAGGCATGAAACTGGTATGAATAGACCTTAGGCTGGTCTGGAGAACTCATTTAGAGCTAATGTTGGTAGATTTCTTGATTCAGTAAATATTTCTTTAAAATAAAAGAAAGAAAAATTATATGGCTCCCATATGATCTATGGCTGGAAAGGCAGACAGTGCAGGATATCCAGGATAACAGAAGCAAAGCTTTCAGTGTACTGCAGGTGGCCGTACAACAAGAAAGCATTTGAGAAAGTAACCCTTGAAGAGCAGAGGCAATTATGATCACTGCAGGAACACATGCAAAGATACAACCACACCTGACATGCATTCCCTTGCAGTTCTGATGCTAATTGGAATCCCACTCTCACCTTGCACATATGGTCCTGTTTCAGGGTGCTCTCGAACTCGAAGCGTGTAAGGTTTCTTTCGGTCTGACTGCTTTAACAAGTCTCGGACACGCTCGTTATAGATTTCAAGAAAACTGCAAAGGAAAGAAAAAAGGAAAGTTAAATTCATTCAACTAAAAACAAAACAAAAGGAGTAACTGCATATTTAGACAACATATCTGACTCTTACATAGATTTTTTGCACTAGTCTGCTCAAATCCCCAGATTTCCAGACACAATGGTTTATTAGGTCCAAGGGAATGATGAGTAAGACCAGAATGTAGAATTATGACTCAATTTAAGAGTTAAACAAAGCAAGTAAATTTTCACTGCATTCCTATTTCAGCTGTTTATACAAAAGTGAACAGACAGAATCCAAAGGACTATACTTAGATGGAAAACTAAATCCAATACTTTCTCATCATTTCTCTGTGTTTTCCCCCTTGTTCAAAAACTATCTTCTAAGAAAACAGGAACAAAATAAACTAGTCTTTACTTTGTTCAATCACAGAAGTATGCTGTTAAAAGCTTTCATATTCCTGTCCAAAACAGTGATACGCTTACCTGACCTTTACCCTGCACGATGCCATCTGGTCTGAGTAATCATTCTTCCTTGAAAAGAGGCCCTTCACAAATGAGACATTTATTTAAATTT
Source organism: Trochalopteron elliotii (assembly GCA_024734555.1). Lineage (NCBI taxonomy): Eukaryota > Metazoa > Chordata > Aves > Passeriformes > Leiothrichidae > Trochalopteron > Trochalopteron elliotii. The sequence goes on from JANPWX010000339.1 coordinate 404,981, forward strand.
AAAATACATTAAGAAAATCTAACTACTTAAACAAATGCAAGTGAAGAAAAAAAATACCTCACATATACGAGGTGTCAGCCCAATGGATGCCTTCAAATAATAAACAGAAAAAAATTAAATAATATATTTTCTAACATTCATGCAAAACCTATTTTTAAACAAAAGCAAAGTTATAAGAAAAAGACAAAATCATAGTGCAGTAACAGCTGTATGGTGGATTACAACACAAAAAAACATGGAGCGTGGTTCAGAACAGCATGGCTATTTACACCATAAGTAATTTTAGAGCAATGTACACGTAATTGATGAGAAGTTTAGAGGCTTGGGTTAAATCCAAAAGCTGTTTGATGTAATGATACTGGACATGTCTATGTCAGAGGTGTTGCAGACTAGGTGAAGCCAGGCCAGGTCTGAAACTAGGTTGATTGCTCATGAATATTTTTGGGTTTTCCTTGTTCTACTTTTATTTCTTCATGGTATGGCATCACAGAGGAGCCTTGGAACAGCTTTATACTATAGATTTATAAATTCTGTCTCTCAGAGAGAACAGGATATGGGGCTGCTAACAACACCCAGACTGGTGATTTAAATTTTACCCAATCTACACAGCACTGAAGTGGTTTTGTGTGATGAACTCTCCTTATGATATGATTGCTCACACTTTAGTGACTGCAGTGCCAACACTCCCTGGGAAAGACACCAGGACTTAGGTGGATTCTGCTTGCTGAATAGCATGAAAGGCTTTTTTCAGAAGGCACACTTGAAACTGTGTTAAAAGCAGAAAATCCAGGCTCATCAAGTGGACCACCATGGACAAAAATTCTTTTTATACCAAACACTGGAACACTGTTTCACATTGAATAATATATATTACTAAAGACCAGGTCAAAGTGTATTGGAAAAAAAATTATTTTAAAGCAAGAAATGGCTTAGAAACACAACATCCAGAAATTTCCTTGAAAATAATGATAATTTCAAGTGAAATTAGCGTTTCTGAATTGCTAAGATATTTTCAACATAGGGTAATACAAATATCCTACTTTGCCACCTATTAACTCAAATTTTAACAATTTTTCAGGCTTTTATGGCATAAAACTTGATTTCACATAAAATTAATAGACAATCTGGTAATAATGTAACTAAATCCTATTGTTGATGTCTATTGAGAAAATTAAATTTAAAAATCCAAACTCTTAGAACAGGCCTCTTATCTTCGGGGTTTAAACATATTTTGCCTTTATTTCACCTTAAAAATTGAATCCCATGAATGTAGAAAATACAGGTCCACTTATGCAAACTATTATTTTTGTTTTCTTTTTAGCAGTATATTTCAGCAACAGCTAAGAACATTCATGGATAAAAATAGAATTGCCTTCTGTTGCAGCAAAACACAGGAAATCATCAGCTGACTCCATCAATCTGATTAGCAAGATTAAAATGCACTTTAGGTGATGCCTGGTAGACAATCTTAAAATGTAACAGCCTCTGTAAACTCCATTCAAATGCATGTCAAAACTGGAAGTGAAGTATTACTTTCCACAGGTCAATATTCCAAGTATAATCAAGCCTGTTACAAAACTATTACTGTGAATTGCATCCAGTTTTATTTGTGAAATTAACTTAATCTCAGTCAGATTAATAGGTCAAATTGCCAAAATATCACATAGGAATGAATACTTTCTATTATCTTGGGCTACAGTTTCTAAAATTCAGAACTATTACAAGGTGTTGGTTTTCAGGTTTTTTTTTGTCCTCCAACTCTGTGATAAGATTCATATGCAGTAAGAAGATTATCTAATAATAAATATTCAAACAACACCATACTTTCTAATATTTTTACCTGATACTCTATTTTTTACCTAAATGTAAAGGCTCACATTTTATACATTTAAAAACCAAAAAAAAACATGTATAAGCATTCTGCTCAACAAGTACCACAACCACTGTTTAAGAATAAAGCAATATTTCTGCTAGACATCCTGCCCTTAAACCCAAAGTTAAAAATGAATGGTGTAACTCACAGGTGTTCCCATCATTGTGTAAGTTTTTCCTGAACCTGTCTGTCCATATGCAAAGAGGCAGATGTTGTATCCTCTAAATGCACCAGACAACACAGAAGTGCCAAGGTCCTGGAACACCTGAAAAGACCAAGAGAAATAAAACAGTCCATGAACAATATCTCTCCCTGCAAACACTCTTCATCACCTGCAGGTCTTGCTCCTTTAATAACTCTGTGGGAACAAGGATCTTCACACATTTGTCTTTCTGTTTGATCAGACTCAATGTTGAGTGCTCAGCATTCACTTGTTAGGTCTTCCTTAAGATACTGGTATACCAAGCACAGTGCTGACAAGGAGCAGTGGTGTTTAAGTGCTTCCTTGCCTGCTACCTCTTATTTTATATTCAGACTATGTGAATTCTTGAGGATCTTTCCTACCCCAAGTGTTTACAGTTCTCATCATAAATGTGACAGAAAGTCAGGATCAAAGGCTCTTTGATGCAATTACATAAATTCAGCATAAAAACTACATATCAGAAGCAAAGTCTAATCTGCACACAAATTTCACCCAAGCAGTATTTTTATCTGACCTATCTGGTCAGTAAGTGACACCACCAGAGACTACATGCTTCATCTTCTCTTCACACCAAACACACAGTGACATGTCTTTTTCTGCTCATTGTATTACAGAACCAGGACCTGTTACCACCAAATCCTTGTCAGCCTCTCAGGGCTTCCAAAGCTCGCACTGTGGCTGCTAAAGTTGGGCCAACACTGCCAAACTACCCATACAGCAAGATCCGACCAGGTATTCCTTCTACTTTTCCTGTTCCTTTTTTTTATTTTATTTTTAGTCCACAGGTGACCCACATTGTGATCACTGTTCTCAGGACATCAAAGCCTTGCCCTAGACCAGCTGAATGGACACTTGGTAAGGTTTGACAGGAAGTGCATTGTGGATCAAAAGGTTCCAGCAGGCAGGCTGCCAACCCCTGTGCACATTTTGGCCTTGCAAAAGAGATGTTACAAGTATTAATGGTTTTGCTGTTCACATAGAAAGCTGGTTAGTATATACAGAGAGATGCATAGGATTTCAGTGTTTCAGTGCTGTGAAACCTCATCCACTGCCAGGTCATTTGCTTCTCCAGTGAACAGATAGATGTACTAAAACTGATACAAAAAAAAATCACAGATCACCACTTTACCTAAAATACCCAGACAGCAGATTGGAAACACTCTCCTGAGACTTTAGTTTTCAGATCATATTTCAACTCAAACTAGATGCTAATTTCCAGCTGAAGAATCAATAACATTCCTATCTGGCAAAAATTGACTACCCATGTTTGTCTGTGAAAGGGTACATGGAATGTCAGAGCATCTGCTTCACTGGGATTATCAGCTCAAGAAACTTTCCCATTCAAAGCATACAGAGAAAGCCATGAACAAAACACAGGGATACAAATGTAATAGACAAGGGAAAAAATAGATAGAGAGAAACTCTCCAGTCACTACTGGCTGTTAAGGAACTGAAACAGAGCTTTAGAGAGGGTCAACCTGGACTTCACAGCCAACAATCTGGAGAAAAAGGGCAACAGGAGAATTTGGGATATTTAAGTGGGGTCTGCAGGGCTGCGTAAAACTCACCAAGGAATGTTTAGGGTGAGGAGTATTAAGGTAAGGAATATTATTTAGAAGCAGAGTCCAAGCTGATGGTCAAGGGATTCAGGGCAGGGGTGCTTCTGAGCACATGCACAGTTGCTTGTGAGCAGCAAATTGAGCTATCAGGCAAGTAGAAGCCCTGCAGAGAGGTTAAAAGGGCTCAGAATCCAGGGAAAGTTATTCTCATGTGAATTCTCCAGTGAACACTGAATTTTCCCTCAGTAGAAGCACCACTAGGATCTCTTCCCTACCTGGTTAGCATGTAAAACTTTCAGGACATCTCTAAGACAGGACACTTAAGTTGAATGGAGAAAGTTCCTCCTGTGTGAGCACCTCAATGAAATCAGTAGCTGGGAATGTGACTATAAGGGGCAGGAGGAAAGAATTTGATCTAAATTCAAGATGGCAAGAACTAGTTCTGAAGATTGAGGGAGGACTGGAGTCAAGCAGTATAAGGGACTAAGGAATTACAGGATGAATTATCTTGAAGTAAGGGAAGCAAGGCAATACTGTGCCCATTTCAGAGTATCAACATTGAATAAATTCAGGAATTTTGCATGGCTCATTGCACTAAAGGCAACTGGAGGACTCTGTACCAATTTAGAACCCATACTTCACATAGTAGAACCACTTACAACAGGGATAAATGCAGCCTAGAGAAGTATCTTGATTCTGTGATAGTTTCCTCAGTAAGTGCTGTACTCCTTTCTGAAAGTTCACAATGGATCTCTGAGAGTTAGTAACTGAGCTAAGTACAATAAAATGAAATCTTCACAGGTAGCAAGTTTTCAGGATAGCAACACTAATCAATGCCATCTGGACATTGAGGGATTGGTATTTTAGAACAACAGCATTTTACTTCTTGCTCTATTGTTGAAACTTTTGTACAACATTGTGCAACTCATTTAGCATTTTCATGGTTCGATTTTCTATAGATAAAGTAGGAATAATGCTATCCATTTGTAGAAGATTGTGGGATGTTCTCACTAGTGTTCATAAATCTCCTTGCGATTGTAGAACATCCACAGCAATTTAAGGCAACTGTGCAGATTATTGGGCATGATCTCTCTCCAAGAGTACCTTGGACTCTGAAAGAAGAGCCTCTAACTCCAGCTTCAGTTAAAGCTCTTACATGTACTCTATATTAAATACACATGGTGACTCAGACACTTTAATTCAAATACGTTCCAAATCAGACCTTTTTAAATTAGTCCTTGAGAGAAGACATGTAATACAAGCAAAACTGGATACTCTGGAAACAGTGACATAACCCTAGGACAGCGATGCATCAGAATTTAAAAAAATTATTTACTGAACTTCTATTAAAAGCTGATTTTTACTGTTTTGTTTTAGTTATTTCTGGTAAATTTCTCTCCTTTTGTGAGGATAAATTACAATTATTTTAGTTGACTGCAGCCTCAATTTAGTAAGAAAAGCCTCTTTATTTTGGTGTACTACAGAAAAAACGCCGAAGTGCAGCATAGCAATCAATTTACTACTTGTTTAAAAAGGAAGGAGAGTAATTGAAATCAAAGCTTTTTTCTAATATCAGAGGCATTAGTCCAAAGACCCATCAGCAATAACAGTTGCAGATTATACAAAAAGTCCTCTAATTAAATCATTCTGGGCATATGTACTAACATATTTCATGATATTACAGACTGAATCACAGATTTTGCTGATGACAGGGTGGGGATGGCAAGGAAAAGAAGATCCTTCTGGGATTCTTCCAAGTCTCACATTTGAAATGAAACTTCAGGAAGATGAGGTTTTTCCAGGAACATGAGTTGGATATGGTTTCCTGCAGAGAACACACCATTTGGCTGAGGCAGCTCTGTCCTCCCTGCATGGCTGCTCTGTGTGACTGGCACTGTTCACTTTGTTCCATGCAAGAATGAGCCTTTCAACAAAGCCCTAACTGGCTTTGCCATGTCTTTTCCCTGCACTTGCCCTGCTGTATGTGGTCCATACCCCATGGTGATCTGTGAAATACTCTACAATTTATCACTTGTCAACTGTCCTAACAATGGGAAAAAACCATGCCTTTCTGAAAAAGTTATGAGAAGCCATAAGACAACTGTCAAATTATCACCATTGAGATAATCCTATTTAAAACTGAAGACTAGAAAGACTGACTATTTATTTCTTTTGAAATACAAATGTATTAGAGGTTAAACAAATGTGCCACTCTGTAAACATCCTCTGAATTACTTTTGGAAAACAAAAATTATGAAGTATACACTGAAGTCAGCATGGAACACAAAGTAAATCCACACCAAAAATTTGCAGTTAGTATCAGCTCACCCCTGACAAGAAAATGAGGTTTTATTACTCAATTCAAAACAAAATAAAATTTGGTAGAACAAACTGAGATATGGTTTTGGATTGCTTCTTCAAGAATGCTTGAGAATTTTAACCTTTCCACACAGTCCATTTTTAAAATGATATATGAGGAACATTGGAAATGCACCTCATCTTAATAAAAGATAAAAAAACTGGAGGAGTCTAGGAGATTTCAAAGAAGGATACCACCTGTCCTAAGAAAGGGTGATGACCAAGTGACAGAAGACATTTCTTCTCCCTGTTGCATGAACCTTCATAAAGTGAGTTTCATAATACTGAAGTAGTAAAACTCTTCCTTTTTAGAAAATGGAAACACGTTTTGAAATTAGATTTGTGAGCAATAAGCATAACAATCTTTTCCACTACCAGGAGATTTATAAGAGGTGAGCAGTAATCTGTTCTGATTCTTTCCCATTTGGACAGCAGAATCAGAACTCTTCTCTCAGCCCTCCTTTGCTAGCTTAAAAGTCAAAATGTATAGTCGGTTTTTACATCTTTCTTAAATAATGAATTTTCAAGACACTGAAAAATACCTTATTTATTAGCCTGAGATTATATCACATTTAATAACATTAGACTTCCATGTCTGTGTATAAGTATGCATCAGCAGACAGGTGACTATATATCTTTTTCTGGAATATATTTTGTTCTACTGCTAAGAAGTAAAATAAGGCATGGAGCATATCCAGTAACTCACCAAAAGTGAAAGAATTTTCAGATTTCTTTTATTAATAGTAATGATTTGGAACTTTAGATTACACTGAAATTTTTGCTCGGACATTAAGAGTGTGAAGCCTTTCGCTTTCAAATTCTTTTTAAAAAGGCCTATTTATTTTTGAAAAAAAGTTTTAGCATATTCTATTTCTGCATTTCTATTTATAATATGCCTGTGCATATTATAAAGACTTTTTTCCTTTTATATTCTTTGACTCCTTAGTTATTATCAAACCAATGGCCTGTGGATAATCCTTTGAATCCATTAACCTGTGACACACACTAAGACAGACACAAGTGTGTTGACTCTCAGTTTTTCATATGTTCCTCCAAAAGGTTGGAGATTATTAAACTGCTCTCTAATGCCTGAGATTCAAACTAATGCCACTGACTTTGTAACACAAGGCTCAGTTAGTATTAGTACCTTTGACTTTCCTTTGAATTACTATGCATTGAACAGATACACACCTAGCACAGCTGATGACAACAAATACATATTTTACATTGTAGGTGGAAGGCGCTCTCTTTATTCTCTGTGTCCCTCTAAGACTAATAAATGCTTTAATTTTGAAGATAATGGGTTCATTCTATCAGATATGAAGGTTTGGCAATATAAATTTCCTGAGCATAAAACTTTCCTTTCTTAACCCAATCAGAACCTGGATTACAAGAAGAAAGAAAAAGCAATTGTTTTAAATGACAGTAGATTGACTGTTATGCTTTAGGGTTTAATAATTTGGGAAAGTGAATGTGTTTCCAAGTCACTCAAGCCAAATCTCAGAGCCACATAAAAAAAACCCCTTTAAACTTCCAGATACAGCATGTAATCCCAAGTCTGCAAATGTAAGGGATCAATATTGATAAATAAGCATTTTCTGGCACTTTGGGCTTTTTTCCTCTAAGTAATATCTGGAAAATAAGGCTTGCACTTTACTTTGAGAACAATGAACAAGCAATGACCAACTTCGACTGAAACAGAGGAAAAGGGAGGGGAAAGCAGAAGGAGGAAGCTACAACTTTTAGGAGTAACAAGTTAATGAAATAGTTTATCAAGTCTTATTTGGACAGCACCTGTTTTCTTATTTGCCAATGTCTGAAATGGTCAATGTATAACAGTAACAATAGGACACTAAATAAAACTTGGAAACCTCAGAAATTTCAAGAGAGTTTATTTGGTAAAGGTAAAAAAAAAAAAATAGGAATAAAAAAGGATTTTTGAATAAACAAAATTGCTACTCATAACAGGCCTAGTCCACAAGCATCAATATTGACAACTTACCAAAAGCAATCCAGTTTTACTGAAAAACATTAGGCTAAAGTTAGAATACTAAGATTAATTCCCACTGCTAATAACCAGGACCAAAATCAAAAAACAATTATCTTCTTGCACAGCACAATTTAAAAATAGTCTTTAGAATGCCCAAATTTAATGAAAGTAGAAAAGACTCCACTGAAGCAAGACACACAGCCCAAAGCTACTTTTGAGCACAGAACCAACAAGTGACTTTATAAATGTTGACAAAACTCAAAGCCTGATTTCCATTAAAGATTTGCCATGCAAACAAGATAAGGGAAAACTTTCTTATCAGTAGATAGAAAGCTTTAGAGTATCAAGAACTGCAGCAGACAAAATGAATTAAGTATTAAAGAGGTGCTATAATACTATACAAACAAAATCACACTCAGCCAATAGGTATGGGCAGTTTGAGTAACTTTATGAAGAGGCTCAGTCCTGCAGTATCTGTTTGCCACAGTCTCCACTATGAACTACAGATATGCTGCATCTCATATTCTGTGTGTCTTCCTTCCAGAGTCTTGCCTGCCTCAAGCTGTTGCTGTTTGGGTTACAACTGTGTTTAATTAAATTGCTGGTACATCTCAAATGTAGCATCCAAGACTCAGATTTAATGTGAAAAAAACATTTAATTAAATAGAATTATACAGAACTAAGTAATTCCTGCCAAAATAAGGAAAGCCTTCATCTCACAGTCTTTACAAATCCCTCAAGATTAATTTAAATAAAAAGGCAGAAAGAGAATGCAAGGAAGGAATATGTAAAAACAAATCTAGGAGATTGTTCCAATAATGCAAGGCTTTTTCTGCATGTGTTTTGTCTTAACAAATATTAAACAAATGTCAGCCGAAGGGCTTTCTGTACATGGCCAGAGAAAGCACAAGCAAAGGGAAGCCCATTATGCTGATCAGTTGCACAGAACCCTCCACTGTGACATTTGGATTACTTCAGCAACATTACTTCTTGGTCTGAATGGGATAAAGCGGAAGGGGGGAAGGCATCGGTTGGTTAGTTTGGGAACGCTTTTTCTCTCTTAACAAGAGGCCACAGCTTCACAACCAGGATTATTTCTTTTCCTTCTCTCTATCCTGCCTTTTCAGTTTCTTTTTCCCAGTCCAACCGGAAGCAGGGCTGTGAAAGGGACAGCTTCTCTCCAGCTCAAGAAGCTTGGCCCCTGGCAGAGGCATTTGCACCAGAACTTAAGAGACAGTTCTGTTCTTGGCTCTGCCAACAGACATCCTGTGTGTCCTTTAATCCCTTTGTGCTTTAATTCTTCCTGGGAGAGACAACAATGATTTCTTTGTTCATCTTATCAGGTGTCATTTTTCTCCAGTGGAAAAGCTGTCTGCTCTGTGTGGTAATGTGCAATCCACACACTAAACTTAAAAGTGTGGAAATTCTAGCTTGATTAAGGTATTTAGGAGAAGCTATAAAATAAAAATACTGGAGAAATTAACAGATAATATGTGACAAATCTATTGTTCTTGTGGGGGGAACAGGAGGGAGAATATTGGATTCTGATTAGGCTGAGTAGTAGATTTACATTCCTGCCATTTTACTGCTGAATAATATAATCATGAAAATATGCCTTATTCACTCATTAATAAAATCCCACATTTTGAAATAGGAAAAAATCTGTACTTTAGCACATCAGCCTAATTTATAAATATTCTGATAGAACCTGAACTTTTAAAAGTTCTAAACTGCTTCATCACCATGGGCACAACTCCACACTCTACTTCTTTTCTTTTCTTTTCTTTTCTATAAAATCGCTGGTATTCTGCTGTAAACATCAACTTGTGTATATTCCCCTACCTGTACAAAAGCACATACCTCTCGTCTCTTTTCCTTTCCATCAGGGATTCCTATTGTGTTATCACTGATTCATAGAAGAGCAATTTTAATGTAATAGCCCTATAATCCAAACTGTGCAGCATTTGACACTACATCAATATTGATTTAGCTCAGTCCAGCTATATTTGTCATAATAAAACTTTCTACACTGAAAAAATCTGACAATTTTTGGCTTTATTAATGAATATTTTAAGACCCACACATAGCATTTTGTGGTTTTGGGGTCTTTAAAACTAGAGAAAAACTAATAGGCATCCTTAGGGAAAGGAAGAAGACGGGAAGCAAATGACTAGCCGCACACAACTTGCAACACTGTCTACAAACCATTTAATGAGCAGATGAGAAATTAAGTGGTTTCATTTCTCTGTCCCAGGCAGCTGGGACTACAGGTTTGAGTGTTGGGTTGGATGTCAGAGGTACAAATTTTATTTCTGTGCTGTGAATCTCCAACAGCAGAACAATTACACTGTAACTTAGACCAGTGCCAGGAATATCCCATGAAGGAAAATTTTTCCTGAGTGAATTCTGGGCCAGACCATTTAATAATCGAACCAAGGGGGAAGCTAAAATCTTCAGCTTTTCAAAAGGTCTAGCAAAGGCTAATGTCACAGCTGGAAGAAGCAACTCAATATTCTCTACAGTCACACTGTTCTACTCCACAGCCAGATGTTTCAGACATGTCATTCCCCTGCCCCAGATATAACTTCATGCCAGAAAAATAATGTAAGTTTGTCACTTTAAATGTTGTGATATCATCATTATCTGTGCCTGAATGACTACTGAAAAGAAAAAATGAATAAAAGAAAGTCAGAGCAGTTTTACGGACACTCTCTTAAAATGAGCAAAATAAAGAGTGAGAGTTAAGTTGGTTTTTTTATACTGAATGATATCTCTCTTGCAATGAAGAGAGCAGGAATAAATAATGGATTATAATGAAGTTATAAATATCCTGCATTTTCTCCCACCGCCGCTAGCTCTTGGCTAAGATCCCAGGTCATTAGCGGATGTCTGCGATTCCATGTGAAAGGAAAGAAAAACAACATAAAATCACTAATTTTTTTTGTACAAGATGGCAGAGATAAATACCAATTTATATCTGTGTCTCCAAAAATAACTGCCCCTTAATTTTGTGAGAAGACTGAGGATGGTGATGGAAAAAAAGATTGTTCCTTAATTTTAGTACCAGCAGGTAGAAGGAAAAAGTAGTGATTCAAAATTTTCAGTAATTCAGTGAGGGCAAAGAACTGTTTGCAATACTCAAACATCAGCACAATGACACTATCAAGACAGATTTCTGCTTTTTTTCCCTTCAGCTGGAAATGGATATTCTCTTTTCATATGTCATCTAGCTCAATTTTGGCTATGAGATCACCAGCTCTTAAAATTACATCACTGGAAAACAATTCTTAAGCTTATAAAATATACTTTCCTAGAAATTAGCTCATTTTTTCACCTTCAAACAAGAGACCAAATGAAAGTAAAAACTAAACAAAAGAAATGACAAGACATTGAAAATAGTATTTATATCAATAATTCTTTTAAAATGCCAGCAAAAATTCTACAAGGCTTATTTTATTTGTAAAACTATCAGCAACTACTGCATTTCAATGGTACTCAAGCACAATATACTTCACATCATGCTTCTAGAAGCAAATTTTCTGTATTTGGCATTATTTAATCTGGAGGGAACTTTGCAAGTGCTCATGGAACTCACTAGTTCTTGGTCTTAACTGTACCTCAAATTTCAGTTTTTTTACAATTGCAATGATGAGACTTATTGGAACCAAGCTGTAAGCTGATTCTACACTATAATATAGACATATATTCTGTTTATAAATTGGGATGTTAAACAAGTTGTAGCAGTATGTTTTGTTAATAAAGCAGTGCTTGTCATCTATAAAAAACTATATTTATGCTGTTACTGCACAAACCAGAAGCATTGCACCTTACTGCAACAGTTTCTTGTTTAAAAGACATTATGCCTCCATAACTGGGGAGATGAGAAGGTTTAAAGGACACTTATATAATAAACAGCAGTTGCTTCTGGTCTGTTTCACAGGAAGAAAAGAAAATCCTCCTAGTTTCAGGCAACAGACTTAAGACTAGATCTATTTTAATCGTCAGAAAGATTTTTATTTCTGTTGCTTGCTTACTTAAAATAAAGACATAAAAGTACATGTCTTCTGCCAGGGACAGTTTTCAGAATATTTGCAGGGTTTACGGGTGCCCCATACACAGGGTAGAAAACTGGCAGGAAGGCCAGGCCCAGAGAGTGGCAATCAATGGAGTTACACCCAGCTGGAAGCCAGTCACCAGTGGTGCTTTCCAGGGCCCAGGACTGGGACCAGCCTTGCTTAGTATCTCCAGTGACCTGGACAAGGGGACTGAGTGCACTCTCAGACCGTTCACAGATGATGTTAAGTTGGGTGGGAGTGTTAATCTGCTGGAGAGCAGGAAGGCTCTGCAGAGGGATCTGGACAGGCTGGATCAATGGGCCAAGGCCAATGGTAAGAATTTTAACAAAGTGAAGTGCCAGGTCCAACACAATCAATCCATGCAGTGTTACAAGCCTGGGAAGAATGGCTGTAAAGCTGCCCAGCAGAAAAGGACCTGGGGGTGCTGGCTGACAGCAGCTGAACATGACCCAGTGTGTGCCTAGGTGGCCAAGGAGGCCAAAGGCATCCTGGCCAGTATCAGCAATAGTGTGACCAGCAGGACCAGGGCAGTGATTGTCTCCTTGTACTCAGGCCTGGTGAGGGCATGCCTTGAATCCTGTGTCCAGTTCTGGGCACCTCACTACAATACAGATGTTGAGGTGCTGGAGTGGGTCCAGAGAAGGGCAGTGGAGCTGGTGAAGGATCTGGAGTAAGTGTCTTATGATCAGTGGCTGAAGTTGTTTAGCCTGGAGAAAAGGAGGCTCAGGGGAAATCTTATCAGTCTGAACAGCTACGTGAAAGGAGGTTGTGGTGAGGTGTGAGTGAGCCTCCATTCTCAGGTAAACAAGTGACAGGATGAGAGGAAACAGCATCAAGATGTGCCAGGAAAGATTTGGATTGGATATCAGGAAAATTTTTTTCACTGAAAAGGTTGCCCAGGGAAGTCATGGAGTCACCATCCCTGGAAGTGTTCAAAAGATTTGTGGATGTGGCAACTGGGAAAATGACCTAGTGATGAACAAGGTGGTGCTACATTAACAGTTGGACTTAATGATTTTAAAAGTCTTTTCCAACCCTAATGATTCTGTAGAATAGCTTGGACCATTAAAGTCATCTACTCCACCCATTCTGCAACAAGCAGGGAAAGGTGACGTTTCCACTGAGTAAACTTCTTTACAGCACTGGGGCTGATTTTATGCCTGTCTCTTGAAATCTGGCTGGTCTAAACTAAAAGTGCAGCTGATATCAACAAAAAGGATGCGAAGGAAAAATCTACACACTTTTATGAATTCAGATATGACTTCAATGTACATTAAGAAGATCAAGAATCACCAGTCAAATCCTCAAAAGTAAGTTTCTTGACCGTGATTCAGCTCTCCAAAAATTCTTGCAACATTAAAGATTTATGTTCACTTTTTTTTTAGTGCAAAAAAAGTGACTGTTTTCTATGGTATGTCCCACAACTTTAAAAATAAATTAAAAAAGTGGTTTGGAGCTCTACAAAATCGTTTGGGAAAAAAGTCCAGTCTAAATTTGTATGGTTTTTAGCAGTTTCCAGGAGAATCCAAACAATTGGAGGTAATTTAAGGTGACCAATGAGTTCATAGAGAGAGGTTTTGGAATGCTATTCTGAACAATATATTAAGAATGAAGTTTGACAGGGCTAGTGCTTCAGTAAAATGTTATTTCTGCTCTTTTGCAAGTTCACTGGGACTCTGTACAATTCCAATTTACAAGAACTTCATATTAACAGCCAAAGCTGCCATGAACAGCCACAGCTCACCTAACTAGAAATATTACGTTAAAAAAAAAGGTGCAGAGTATCAATTTCTTTTATTTCAGCTCTCCTAGGGGCAGAAATTACTCAGGGTGGACAGAAGTACTGCTTTATACTGTCCTTCTCTTCCCTGCTCACTTCATACCACACCAGCCTCAAAACTGGGCAAGGCATACTATGAAGATGGATCAATAATTCATACCGTACTTTGTTTAATTATGATAAAGCAAAAAGCAAGATGTTCACATCACCTGTAAAACTTCTAAAAATGTTCATAAAATATAGAAGAACCCAACTATCCCAATACTCCCATACAGCAAAAGATAACACCATATATTTTCAAAAATTAAAACACGCAGATCTTCTAAAAACCAGTAAAAAAAACCCCAGGGATCAGAACCAGGGAATCTCCATGTCCCAATTAAGGTCACATACTTGTGGGTCATTACAAGCCTAGTAATAACCAAATCATTGGTATTCCCAAGATGAACAAAGACCCTTTGGCAAGCTGTCAAAAAAAAAAAAAATCATAATACTATGGCAAGGCACTGCCTATGAAGAAAACACTGGAATTTCCCTCTCAGAAAAGATGTTTTCTGGGGTTAAAAAAAAAAAAAAAAAAAAGCTGTTAAAATATTCAGAGCAACATATTTGATTGTTTAAGAAAACCAGAATATTTTCCCCCTAACTAATAAAATACATGAAAGGTTGTGATACAGAAAAATTAGACAGAATGAAGAAATTTCATCAGCATTGAAAGCTCTTGAAGATGCATTAAATTTTATTCCTTTACAAATTAAGATTTTATGCTACGCAGCACACTAAAATGGGCAAGAAATGAAGAAGCAACGAGCAGAGGCAGATAGTTAGATGTTCAGAAAACACATTTATAAAGGATTGAAATGCAGGACATCAGTGCATTTGCAGGATTTAAGTAACTAGCCACCCTTCTACATATTCTTTTCAGCTTATTGGTATAATAGTCTATAACGAGGTACAAATTTTGTCAGTTATGGTTGCAACTTAATTGTCAGTTCTATCCCAGCATAAGTTTATTGTATTGATCATAAGCTAAATCAATAAATTTTAAATACATGTCTCGACTCTTTTTTAATACAAGTGTCTTATTATAATAAACTGATTCAGAAGAAGACAGATTCACATAAAACCTCAGGATGTTCTCAAATATGCCAACCTACTAATCTATATTTCTACTTGCACTATTTTCTCTTTTAGGTAGAGAACAGTCGCATCATTGATTCAGCTAGAAATCCAGTTACTAGACAATATTGTTCCTGTTTCAAAAGACTATTGAATATAATGACCCCATGATGAAGTTAGTACTGTGCTATTTAAGATGACCATCCATCCCCCTGGGAATTCAGTGCAGACTTCTCTCTTTTCAGTGTAATGACTTCAGCAGAAGCATTGGGTGTTTCTTACATTCAAAAAAAAAAAGTTCTTGATTTCTTGATACTCACTATGAAGCATAGCTATGCAAAAAAGATGCCAAACAGCATGCAACAAACTTCAGCCCCCATAATAAGCTTTCCACCCCTAACTCACAACCCACAACTCTTCAGCCAGCTCCCACCAGCAGCAATTTAAACATGCCCAGCCCATATGGCACAGAACAGCCCATGTTCAGACTATCAAGCACTCTCAGGCTCCAAGGCAGGGTGGCCACAGGAAAACTGCCAGTCAGGAATGGTTCTGGTCCCTGCCACCTCCTGGGCTGTGCCTACGAATCATTACAAGAAGTACCAGCTATCCCAGGCCAAACAGCACCAGGAACCACTCTAACAGTTCAGCACGATGGATGACCAAGCTGCAGGGCTCATGGAATATTCCCTGGCCTCAAGTAGGGCCTGTACAGATACAGCTTCAGTTTGCTATAAGGAAAAAGCCCAAATCAACTCTTAGCTGATAAAATGAGGGGCAAAAGATGACCTTCCAATCAAGATGAACTTCTAATCTCTTTTGTTTCCTCTTTCAACTCAACATGCCAATAAAATTCAGTTGCAGAAAGCCTCTTGCATTCATAATAAATGGAATAGAAAAAGATTACATTCCATATATTGTAATAAGCAACAAATTTATGCAAATGACATGCAGTAGGAAGTGAAACAATAAAAGCATTGTGGTGTACAGTTCAGAGTCAAAAGCACAGAAATTATGTACAGGAGGACATGAATAGCTGAAAGCAAGTTTCTGCAATCCTTCAAAATCTTTATGTTTTCAAGACATTGACATTTCTTTTGAGTTTCTGCTGAATTTTAGTTTAAGTTAAAAATATAAAAGCTACCTGAGCCCAGGGGCTAAATTATCTTATTCTCCACTCATAAAAATCAATACAGTTGCTAATTTTCTGAATATGAATTGAAAATCCCGTTTTAATTCCTTAGTTTAGAGCTATAAGACACATTAAAAATTACTAAGAGATATAGCAGTGTGAGCTGACAGAAAAACCAAAACCAAACAATGAAAAAGAACAAGTAACAGCCTCAAGTTGTGGACTAGAACATTTCCCAATCGTTACAGAAATGAGATTATTTTTGGCTTTAAAATGATAACTGGCTCCACCTAACTCTTTCACTTGATTGGAATTTGAATGTAAGCCATCACTGCTTCAATGATAAACTCCTATCAACTCTCTCTCTCTCTAGATTTTTAACATGATTCAATCTTTCCTCCTGCTTCAAAAAAGCAAAATCATAAAAAAACCAAAAGCAAGTAGTTTTCAGACCTTGCTTAGGTAATGAAAAGGTCAGTAAATCCAGAGAGTCATACATTTCCTAACAGAACTTGTGTTGTGTTAGGAAACAGGTTGCAATATGCCTTAATAAGAAATATATTAGTCACTCATGACCTATGCTGGCCATTACTTTCAGTCATTAAGAAACAGGATGCAACCAAGAGCACCAAAATAAGAGAGACTGGGAAAAAAAAAAAGAGCTGACAGCACTTACTAAAGCAGCATAACAACTCCACGCATGGCATGCATGATGTAGGGTAACCTTAGTCATGCACCATCACCAACAGTGTTGCCTCTGTACAGGGCAGTCCTGGAGATGGTGTGTGACAGGCAGGGACAGCTCCAAAGCCCAAGTGAAGCAAGCCCCAGCAAGTGCACCACAATGCCAACAGCACTTTCCTATTCCACAGGTGGAACTCCTAGAGGTCACCTCTCCTGCCCCAAAAGGACAGGGAGACACCATCAGCTTTCAGAGACATTATGTAAGCAAGCTTTTGGAACATTCTTTCAAGGACTCGGGTTACTCTCTGGTCATATGGCAAACTGATTGTTGTGGTCTTTACTGTTCTGGTCATAGACTTCCCCAATAGGACTTGCTACAAAAGACTGTGAAACATTGCTCAGAGGCTTTTGGCTTTTAAAATCCATCAGGAAATCTCATTTTTTCACAGTGAGGATTACAACACGTAATACCCATGAAGATTTCAACATTGATGCTCCAGCAAAAAAAGTTGACTTATTCCTAAATGTACAAGCAGTTACTCAAATTCACTTTCTGCTATCATAAAAAGACACACTCAAACCCCAACGTAAGATAAGACATGTCTCCCTTTGTTCTCTTCCTCTCCAAAGAAATTGCTTTTTTCATGGATGATGCATTACTGAAGCCCAGTTTAAACATATGGTGAGAGATCATTTACTAAAATCAAGATCTAGACAAAACTTGCAGAACATTTATGGATTCGGAAAATTTCAGCTACCAAAATAAAGCATAAAGCAGTCTTGCACTAGTAATTTGGGCTCTCCCATTTAGTCATATTCCAAATGAAAAAATCCAGAGATGTAGACAGTTCAAATTTCAAAACAACACGTGTAACTGGCAAATATAAGCTGCCCTGAAAGTATGCCTACTTTACATTGAATAAACAATTCCTTACCATTTTCTCTCTTCAGTTCTCCAGTGTTTACTAGAGAAGGCTTCTCTTACCCACCTTTATCTATGAGATCCTAATAAAATAAAAAATCCAGAAATATAAAAAGAAAAGACCACTTTAATGAATTCTGGTCTGGATCCTCACACTTTGTTAGATTAATTTTTCAGACCTGGTCTTTTATTTGTAGGTCTGTCACATGGGGTGGGATGAGGTGCATACTCTTTAGAGAGGCTTGACTCTTGTAAGAATACCTGCCAACAATACCATAAAAGCACAAACTATTGATGATATAATCCATGTACACACTCCTAAGCACATATGTGTGTGCAGGAAAGGGATGGCCGAAAATGGAAAACACTTGCAATAACAGTAGAACAGAAGCTGAGATCTATTTTAACATTATTAGGTGTAATTTGAAAGCAACAAATCCTTACAGGTGCACACAAAACCCCCCCCAATCAATTGAGGGAAGTATTTGTTGCCATTCAGCATCTCAGGAATACAACCTATCCAGCAAGGACTGATTCAAATGGCCCACTCCAAAACTTATTAATCAACTACTTCATGTGACAGTGATGTAGTTAGGTAAGACATACCTCAAAATACCTTTGCAAATCTAAAATACAGAACATCATCTCCCCTCCTTCAGATGAGAATGTCCTAACATTGTAACACTGAAGTTATAAAGAGTGAGAACTTACCCATACTGGTGTGTACATCTGAGGGCAAGGAAACCTAAACTGACGCCCAGAATTTCAATTTTGGTGTGCTGAGGCTGCTTGTAAGTGTTTCTAGATTGAAACCTTAATTTTGTTCTCCTTCACTCTGTCTCATGCAACCTAAAGGAACTGCCATCAGAAACTACTTTGTCAGAAAAGCCACAACTGAATGGAGATGTTAATTTTGCTTTTCACATACAAGGTCTCAAGGGCAGGCTTTTTTTGTTGATTAAAAACAAAGCTGAATAGGAAGTCAACATGCAGGTGCCCAGATACAGCCAAAATGATGATTCATTCAATTTGTGTTCAAGGCCACACACACACACATATCTCCCTGAGGCATATCACCTTAGTTAACAGAAAAATATAAGAGTCAGCTACTATTGAAGATAAATAAAGTGAGCACAAATTTACAAAGAAGGGAAGGGTTGCTTTTTGCTATAATATAAAGGAACAACTGCTGACCAGACCAAACATTTTAAAAAACAGTGAAACTGGACACATGCATATTGTTTAGGTTTATCAGACTTCAGCTACTTATGTGTGCAAGTCCAATCTCATGCCTCCAGCATGTCAGAAACATGGCTCATTTTCAGAGATAAACAAACTGGTTGTGTGGAACTCAATCACATCTGTTGCAACAGACATATCTCACTATTCAGTGCTAGCACAGTCCTGCCCAACAAAATCTTTCATAAGGCAGCTGCCTGCTAAAAGAAAATAAAACCTCATATCCTCAGAATAAAATCTCCAAACCTGTCCCAGTCTCCCAGCAAAAGCCTATACTCTTCTATCCAGTCACTATAGAACTCACAGACCTACATGATCTTAGAGACTTAGCTGAAATTTAGACTTATTTTTCATAATTTCAGCTCCCACAAGATGGGTCTAACCAAAGTTATTCACATAATATTGATAAGATTGGAAAAAAAATCACTCCAAGTTAAAGACTAATCTTGGATCAATCTGCAACCTTTAAAGTACCATGAATATGACTTTCTCTTCTGTGAGTATCCATGCTGGGGAAATTCTTACAGATGAACAAGGGAACCTATTTGCAAAACAGAAAGAGTATGGAATAGTCTTTAGATTAGAATAAATTAGATTAAAAGAAGGGGAAAAAAATATGCCACTATTTTAGGAACATGGAGGAAAAACTGTTGCATGATTACATAGAGGAATTTAAGCAGTGAATGTCCATCTGCAATTAAGAAAAAACAGTCAACATCCAGATACAGCTTATATTAAATTCTTTTGTTCTTAAAAGCATTTGTATCTCATATCTTAACCACAGTTAATTTAAAAAGAAAAAAACAACGATCCATCCAAATAAGCATATTTTGCAGATCATTATACAAGTTCTTGGTTTTACTTATAAGACAAGCAGGAGTCACAAGGTTTATAGAAGTAAAGCAGACTGTGAATGTGCAGGTTCACTGCAAACATGCACAACACCTGAAAACCCAAAGAACTTGATCCTTTTTTTTCTTTTAAGTTGCTGAAGGCACTTCCAGATCCTTTCAATATTATTTAGTGAGTTATACTGAGTGTCTATCTAAAGAATGTGCTCTGTGTATCTAGTAAGCAATGGTCAGTGCCTAGCAGGGAAACAATCAGTGAGCATTAGCAGACTGAACAGTCAGAAAATGTCTCATTTCATTGTTTGTTAAACAGTTTACTGCTTTCCCTCAGGTTAATCCTTTCTTGTGTACTCCTGTTTAGGCTTCATATTTGAAATGTATCTGCATTAGGCCATAGTTGCCTATGAATGTATACAACTCTACAACTATTTCTATCAATTAATTCAATGCCTCAGTAAATTGAAAATCAACTTGATTCTTTTTGTCTTCCAACAAAGCCTGCTTTGAAGTTTGCAATTATTCACAATAGTTCCCAGAGAAGTTTTCAGCAAAGAAGTCTTGGCATAGTCAGAAAGAATGACCTTATTCGATCACAAACTGAAGACAGCAGCTGTGCTGCTGGCAGAAGATCTATAACATGCACTCATGGTGGCTTCCCTGCCTCCATCATAATCTGCTATATACTGATCCAATGATTGCACAAAAAGCCTTTTTCTTATAGCACACTCTCCTTTTCACTTCTGTCTCACTCTGGATTGGAGAAAAAAAAAATCTTGTGGATGGAATGCTTACTGCTTTTCAAAGGCTTCGTGCGAAAATGCCATTTACACCCACAGCTGCTGCTGCCTTCTCTTTCTCCATTCTTTTACAAGACGGAGGGGGAGAGGACACAGAGAGAAAAAAACCCGAAGAATTTTTCAAGATATTTAAATTAAAAGTTCATTGTGCTATATTTTTTATAATTAGGCTCATATGATAGATAACAGATTTTGTTTTTGTCTCGATAATTTACCAGACAACTTAAAACTTGAATTTTGCAGAGAATGCACAGAGGCATAGAAGTGTCACAAACCCAGCTTAGAGAGGAACAGTCTCTCAGGTGAAGTTCTTCAGCACACGACTTTGTTTGCACTTTAAAAAAAAAAAAGGAAGGAATACAGTGACTTAGTTGGATGAAGAGTTGGAAAGTATGTTGCAATATTTTCCTTCCAAACAATACTGTTGTGTAATTTTTCTAAGCTTTTGCAGTTAACATGTAAAACAAATAAACAAATCCCTTGGAAAAAAAAAAAGAAGTAAAAAACCTAGTGCCATATTGGAAACCTTGTATCCTAAACATCTGTTTCTTTATTCACTTTTCAGTAATGCTCTGACAAGCAACTAAAAAAATGCCTGTCTGCCCCTTTCCCCCACAACTTTTCTTAGCTGGAAATAGTATAAAACCCAATTATGCTGCAAAGTCAGACATGATGGAAAACACTTAGGATACTTTTTAAACAAATTAGAAATCAAAAACTCTTTACAGGGCTCATATGTATTCTATCACATAAGCCATCACTAATCCCTATTTCTGCCATCAGAATAAAGAATAATTTTTCCAATTAACATACTTATAAACAAAGACAGAAATAATTAGGTAACATGTTTGAAGAGAAAGGAGCTCTTCCTGGCTACACATATGGAATGGACAGACAGGAAAAGACAGCCTGTGTAACTTGCTATATAAAGTTCAGAAATAAACAACCTTTAATTAAACATGTCTTGCTTTCGAATAATTTTGTAAAACTCTCACTGGTTCAAATGCACAGTGGAAATGCACCAAAAAAAGGATCACTGTTATTCTTTCACTTATATTAGTAAAACAGTGCTGAAGAATAGGATGGTGCAGGGTGATAAGGTGAAGAAATAACGAGCAGTTACTAGATTTGCAATAAGACTTGTTTTTATACTCTTACTGCTTTCTTACTGTAAAGCCATCCTGATTTATTAAATTAATACCCTTCACGTGTGATACATCATGGTGCAACCTCCATATACAAGAAAATCCATAACAAAATCTTGAAAACAATGCATTTTTTTTTCTTTGATAGGCAGATACTTCTCTTCAAAAAAACAATGTATTTCTTCAGGGAGAAATATGCAAGAGTATGTAATCACTCAGCTATTTAACCTCTGTGCACTCTTATGTTTCTTAGATTTACCTCAAAGACACTTTGACATCTTTATGCTTTGCCGTAGCCTTTTTGGTCAAGGGCTTTTATGGATATATATTAGAAGGGCCATTGAGAGTCACAGTATTACTGAAAATTATAATATTCAGAGAGGCACTGAAGGAATATTCACACCAGCATAGACCCAACATACTGTATCAAACCAAAGTAACACACTTATCAGGTCAAGACTAGAAGTGAAAATTCTTTGACCAATATGAATATAATTCATTTAATTCATTAGGAAGCCTGAAGAAAAAATTCTAAAGGCTAAATTACTATTTCCCCTAGAAACACTATCATCTCCATTAGCCTATTGCATTAAGGTAAAAAAAAAAAAAAAAAAAAAAAACAAACCCTAGGCCACAGAAAACATTTCAAGGAAACCCAGTCAGAGTTTTGTATCCCACTTAAATCAGTGCTGGTTGGGAACTTAAACACTTTTCTGGATTTCATTATATCTGCTGTTCACAGCCTATTAGTCATGGAACATACTGCTGTTGTCAAAAGGAACATTTTGCTCCCCATCAGCTCTGTGTGGCAGCTCCATGTGTAAATATCTGCTGGCACATCCTGTGGGTCAGTCTGCCCACCACAGGTACCGAGCCTGCACAATTCCCGGATGGGAGGCATGGCTGGAGGGAAGCTGAGGACTGAAGTTGTAGCAACCAACTACAAGAATACTTAATGTTTGCATGTGTTCCTGTGTTTCTTACTCTTCTACAAAATACCCTTATGATTTTGCTTAACTGTGCTTGCTGAAACATATTTTTTCCAAGCTGAAATATTTTTTTTCATCAGTAGGATTTAAATAAGCAGTTATGTAAGTTTTGCAACACTTGTAAACGCTCTCCTCTGTTTAGTGGAGCTAAAATGGATTTGGGGAAACATTCACTAAGAGCTATTTTAGAAGGGAAGCTCAAAAGATTGAAACACACTGTTCTATGCCAGGCAGAAATTTGAGTAAGTTTAAATTTAGATGTTTGTTTCTGAGACTACTATAAATGTCTCACAGTCCTTATGTATTATCACATTCAACCAGCAGAAAGAATCAGCAAGCCTGAGTCTACCTGTAAGAATAAAAATTATAACCCTAAATAACATTAAATAACATTATCACACAGCATTTTTAATGCACAGTGAAAATATGTCACGAATCTCCAGGAAATGATAATCCCATAATTATATAATGGCCAAAGAGTGATGGATTTCCCACTTTGCGTTTGGAAAACAATCCTGAGCTACACACAGGTTCCTGAAGACCTCTGGGGAGGAGGGGAGAGGGAAGAAAGCAATAATCACACAAAATGCCTCTCTCTAATAAAGAAAATTTTGTACTAAATCAAAATTGCTTCCCAAAAAACCCTCAGTACAAGAATACAGGGAGAACTACAGCAGTTACTCAAGAATACAACAAAACTAATTCATTGTTTGCAAGTGGTAAAGCCCAGGTGCAAACAATTAGCATTTTCCCTATGTGAGACTGAACTAATTCTGCATCAACCTGTGATGGAGGAAATCTACACTTTGTCTCAAAAATGGCAGGAAAAGGAACATCACCTCAAGTATTGCACTTTTTTGTGGGTTTCGTTTTTGTTGTTGTTGTTTTTGTTTGTTTTGTTGGTAGGGTTTTGTTTGTTTTGTTTTCTCTTTTGAATTTGTTATTTCTGGGGGTGGAGGGCTGTTTTTTTAAGATCATAACCGCACCTTGACAGTGATATTTTGGAAAACCATTCACTCTTTTACAGCCCTGGAAAACGCATGTAACAAATTGCAGAGTTGAGATGAGAAAACAATGCACGACCTTTTTCTCTTAAATCCCTATAATATTTTAGAATTTCATTTTGTTTCTCACTTCATACTTAGCACATCAAATGTTCTGTCCCTGTCGTTAATCCATTTTTATTTGTTACCTGTTCTTTCTCTGGTCCAACACAATTTTTTGATCTTTCTTTATTTCTCTCTGGCCTGTAACCCTTGTGCCTGGTTCATCTCTCCCCATTTAGAAGGATTTAGCAGATCTGTTTCCTTTCCCTCTTCCTTTGGTGGCTGATAGGTCTGGTCGACCAATAAGACTTATGGTGTTTCTTGATTTCTCTACTCTGCTTATACATCAATAAATCCACTTAGGAAAAAAAATTGTCTTTAAAACAAGAATGTAGAATTGTTCATCCATGAAAGAGGATGAAAACCTCAGCTCAGTATCAACACAAAGTATTCAACTTCCCAGTGAGTGAACAAAAGCAACAGCCCCAAGGATCTCCAAAGTGGCTACCTAAAAACCACAGGTCAAAAAAATTCATTGAAATTTTGAAAAATTCAGCTCATTTGGAAAATTAAATAATGCTTGTATAGCTGACCTATTTCAAAAATCTTATATTTTGTGAAGAATTTATGCAACTTCTAAAAGAAATCTAAGAATTCAGACCACTTATACTGGATTTCTAAATGAAGATTATAAATTACTGGGTGATCATTAGAAAGGCTATATAACTTCCTATTTTACCACAGTTAGAAGAGAAATAAAGAAACCAGAACTCTGGCTCATAGCTAGGTCCTCAAATGTTTCAAATGAGAGAACATTCATAAATAACAGTAAATATCCATGGGTTCCTGAAGTCATCTTCCAAAACCAACCACTATACAACAGCTTACATCTGGTAAGAAGCCTCTTTCCCAGACACCGACAGTGATGGGATCTTCTTCCAGTAGTCAAAATCAGCTTTGTTTTTAATTTAGCAAACTTTCCTCTTTTCAGAGACAGAAGGTGGCTTACATTATTTCTGCAATGCCAGTCAGAGAAGCTTGTGTGTACGTATATCATGATACAAGAATTATTTTTAAATTCAGCCCTAAAAATATATATATACAAGAACACTTCTTAAAAATAATTTATATTGTTAACATTTTGTTCCAGCTTTTTGAAGGGAAAAGCACTTCTGGTTTCAGTGCTATTAAAAAAATAAAAGTAAAAGCATTTAGTCTGTCACATGAACGTTACAGATTTTACTACATTGTTCCAGCTCCTCCTCAGTTTACTGTATTGCAAGGTCTGCTTTTCCCAAATTAAAGTGAAAAAATACTTTTCCTACATTAAAAAAAAAAACAAACAAAAAACAAAACAAAAAAAAACCTAACATGAGTGTTTTGGGAAAAACATACAAGATGTGCAACATGTAGTCCCCTTTTGGAAAATACAAGTAAAGTACAAGTGCCAGAGAAAGAACAATCTTTATAAACGGAAGAATAAATTCAAACTCATCTTCCAAACATTTCAAAGTACTTACACACATGTGGCTTAAGCCTCTTTTAAGTGCCTGTGAAGCATTTGATGAAAATACATAGGGAATAAAATGTATTGTGTGTACATGTCTCTGAAATGCAAGAGACAGGAACCTGAAGTGTAGAGTGTTAAGGTCTGGAAGAAACTGTAAGAAGCATTCAGAGAAGCAGAGTTGTATCTTTAAAATCCTACTTAAACACTAGGATTTGCAGACCTCCCACTATTGCTACACTATCACAGAACCCTTAACCAAAGCAACTGTTGGGACTTGATTTTTATGCATCCATTCACAGGGGGAAAAAAATAGACAGTTTACTAAAAGACAGCATTCTACAAAAACAAATCTCAAGACAGATACTTTTATCTGCTTTTCATCCTCAACCAATACACCAGTCACATATGATAAGAGTTGGCAGGACATCTTCAAGGGAAAAGTACTCCAAGGTCAGCTCATGAAAGAAAGCTTTTACAGGATGACAGTGGTACTGAGCCTCCTTTGGCTGCTGATAACATCGTTGTTGTCAGCTCAGCACTGAGGCAATGATTCCAAACATGGCATTAGCACAATAAATTCGTTCATGCAGTGTAAGCGGGCAGAAAAATGCCCAAAAGCACGGTAAGATTGCAGTATTCCAGCAGCCTCTTCTCAAGGACATTTGAAGCACATTTTACTGGTTCTACAATCACAAAGACAGGCAAAAAGTCCAAGAAATTCCCTCATGATTCCAGGCCTTTCAAAACACCAGGCCATCTTTTCACTTTGCTTATCTCTCATAAGACATCTGTCTAAGGCTCAGTAACCCGGCAGTTACACAGAGCAGCCCTGGATGTCCTTTCAGTCAGCATAAGGCACAGGTAAAGAAACTACTGCCCATTTCTCAATTTTCTATGGCCCAGGAGTTCATGTTTTCCCCTCACTCTTTTTATCAGATAAAACTGTATTTTGTGATAGCACAAAATTCTCCACAGCATCTGAAATAGCTACTCAACCCCAGCAAGGAAGCTGCACTGTTTATATATTGCATTTTACATTCTTTTTCAATCACACTTGTATTTAATAACAACAAGAACAAAAATTTACATTTGTAGCCAATATTTGTATTTTCTATTTGGCAGTTCTGCTAATTTCTCTCACAGATTAGAGCTCAAACTGACTTGTCAGGCTGGATATATCAGCACTTCATCTGCTAAACTATTCCAGCTAGAAAGCCAACTATATCATCAACAGTTTTAAGAAGCAAGCTTCTACTTGTATTATGTGACAAACTCACAATTAACACAAAATCAAAACAAACAAGAAAATATAAGCAGGGCTGGGGGGAACCCAAACAGATCAAGATTTGAAGATTTGTTTTTTGTAATCCCTAAAATAGAAGTTTATCTGGTGCCAAAGTACTTTCTGAAGTACTTCAGAAAGACAATTTTTTTTTGAACATTAAATACACTTCCCAAATCCACAAAGCATCTTTCACGCTACAGTACCAGGAAGGAAATAAAGCACAGTCAAGAATTCCACCTACTGTTATGGTAATTGCCAAATGTGACAGTTTTTCAAATATTGACTCCCAGAAGTAAAAACAATCCTGTGTTCATCACTACCAGAAAAACAAATTTTACAGGACTTACTCAGTCTTAAATGATAATTTCTGCAAAAAACAACACAATTATACAGGTTAAAATTTCAGGAACAGTTGTACTGACAACAGACAGAAATGAAATTTGTATCATTCTGAAGACAAAACAGCAGTAAAACCTGATTTTAATGCCAAAATACATATGCTTATATAATGAAATATTTGGATAGCTTTGCTGTGCACTGTATTTATTTGCAGATTTAATAATTCCTTGTTTATTTACGGATTTGTAATAACATCCTATTTTAATACCAAATCCTTGAAAGTGTTTTTTAATCAAATAATTTTTAATTGTTTTTTTAACCAAAGCTTGGATCTGAAGACAGGAGTAGTCTCCATTAGTTACAAGAGATTTCTAATACTTTATCATGGAAAATATCTCTGAAAATATGGTATAAGTAACATTTTCTTCCATTAAAGATGTAATTACTTCACTATTGATCCTCTCAGAAGAATAACCTCAACACTCTTATTTTCTTTCAGATCTTTCTCCTTCTAGATCCTGACACCTGCTCCTGAAAATATTCTCATTTCTAAGCTAGAGTCCTCAGATTATCACCATTAATGATCACGACCAAATTTAACATATCTAAGGGAAGTGTGCATTGGTTGACAAACAAGGGTGTTGCATTCCTAATGCACCTACTTCGGACAAAAGGACTGAGCACTGTGGTTATTACAAATAAAATAAGAAAAAGATGAGGCCAGAATAGAAAATGAGATCTCATGTATTCTGCATTTCAATATCTTCTTGAAGATGGGGTAATGAAGGACAAAATGGGATAGGAATGTGGACATGAGGCATCACTCACCATTTCCTGAGATGCATACTTTGGATCTTCAGGATCAACTGACCAGTAGCAGTAGTCAAAGCTGAAGGCCACAGTTTTTTCTCTCGAGTCCCAACTGCTATCAAGCCTACTGTCAACCTGACAATAAAAGGAAAAAGACAGAAAGACCAAGTCACTCTGAAGCTCACCCCCCAAAAAAAAAGCATTTTCCAAGTTAATGGGAAGTTTATCTAGGATATATCTTGTGGAAAAGAAATGGCAAATAGTTAAACCTCTTCAGTCAGTTTTCTTTGCTTCTTAGAGTGAGGTGGAGACATCCATGAAAAAACCTGCTAGAGCATTTTTACTGAGGGACTCATTTACTACAGCTAAGGCTCTCCAAGACACATATAATAGATATAATTCAGCTAATCTTCATAAATTTTATGTATTGTCAGGAAAGCTTTATAAACCCTTTGATATTTCTCTGAAATTCTTCTATTTCACAGAGTACCACATCACAGAAATGAAGCCCCAAGTGATAAGAAGAAAATAATTTTCCCACTGCATAGTTGAATATGCAGGTCTCTTCCCCAATTTCCCCTTTGCTTTTTCATGGTTGCAAGCTAATGCTTCTGTCACTGGGACTGCATGATCCAAATTTAACCTTTATGGCTACTAACGATGACAGTGAAGCCTTTCTAGCACAACAATCAACAATTATTGAAATTAAAGGAATTGCATAAGTCTTTCCATATAATCTTGCCTAAGTAATTGGTAATAAAACAGATAAGCTTATGAACCCTCAAAGGAGGAGAGTAATGAGTCAAAACAGGATACAAAATTAACACCATATACATGTAATTTTGATCTAATTGGTAACTTCATTATAACCTCAATATTCATAATAACTTAAGCAGAAAAAAAGCATGCAGGCTCCAGAGCTCTCAAGGAAGATGATGGCTACACTCAGTTTATTCTTGTAGCTCTTGGTCTTTTACCAAGGCCTGAAGTGTAGCTTTACACAATTTGCTCTATTTCATGCATATCAGTTGCACTCTGAGGGGAAATATGAAGGGAGGAGAGATACAAGGAAAGAAATTATCCAGATGCTAGTTACAGTAAGGTATGCAAAAATCCTAAACAATTTACTAACAGCTGTGAATGATGGCATGCAATAGGATTGCAGAAGCTTTAAAAAGAAATATAATAAAACTTTATAAATAAACGTAACAAAGCTGTATAAATAAATATAATATACAGACAAGACAACTACCTGTTACACCCCTTCTCATTTCCCCCCCAAAAACACATGAAATAACCCCAAACCAAACAATCCTTCCCCACACTTTCGCTGCAATGGTTCTAGGGCTGGGAATTTTAAACTTCTCCCTTAATAATTCTATTAAAATGATCCAAAAATCAAGCAAACATAGAAAAATATCAGGATATCAGGATTCTCATATGAGAAAGAGGAGACAACAAAAAACATACCTTTATGTTTCTGACTTTCGCCACTTTGTCATCAACTTCTACAATCACTCGTCCTCCTTCTGCTCTCTCTCTGGAAACAACATATTTTAAAAATCCATTTAAAATATAAAGAAATTGAAAGGTGCCTGTCAAATTTCTAAGCTTCAGAAATTTATGTTTACTTTAGCAAGCTGCAAATCAGAGCTATAGAACAGATACTTCAGGCATCAGATATACACAGATAAGACTCTGTGACATTAAATAGGATTTGCAGATCTGCATTCAAGTATCTCAATAGCAAGGGGCTAAAAAAAACCCTAAAGTGGTGATTAAAGAGCTTTGAAGTGTTTTTCCTAAATACATTGTTAGTATTTTATTTCTATTTAAGAGTTGTTGCTTTAAATTACTTTTACAAGGAAATAGAGTGGAGCATGGCTGTGCTTTGTGCGGTATGGATCCGTACCACAGGCTTGTGAGCCACAAGAGTGGTCAGGTTGCACTGTCTGATTTTTTCCACTTAATCCAAAGTGGTTGTTGTAATCCTCAAAAAAGTACTCTTTGGGGAAAAAAGGTATCAGACAAACAATAAAACCAAAAAGCTGTCCTGAAATGTAAAATGGACGGGATTGTTTCTCAAGCACAAAGGACCATGCACACACATATATACTGTCTAAATCTGTCATTGGAAGCAGCTGTGACTGGCTACTACAGATAATCTCCACATCCAAAATGAGTCATGTTAGAAAAGAATGAAAAAAGGATGTGGAGAAAGCAAAAACAAAAAACAAAAACAAAACAAGAAAAAAAAAAAGCAAAAAACCCCACGACACACCAAAAAAACCTCAAACCAAATTCATCTTGTTTCTGGGCTGACAGCAGGATAGCTACCTGAAGGTAAGGATGCTCTTATTTCTCCCTCTCAATAATTATAATGGATTTTTTAATACATAGTAGGATAGAACAGAGGAAGACGAGGTTCTCCAACTTTTGTACTGAGAAACTAAGAACAAGACAAAGATGCTTTATATTTCCTCTATATTTCACTTTGTGGTCAGATACTGACAAATATTGTAAGATACAACTTTCTGATAAACGTTTGATGAAGCCTAATAGCTGTGTAAAATGGTAGGAACTTGGTTTAGAAATAAAAACAATTTTGTCCTTAGTGCAGTTTTTCAAATTTTATTAAAATTAAGGTGAAGACACACTGAGATGTGGGGTTAGATGTATATGCAACTCCTGATATTCAGCTGGATCAGTATCATGAGGTCAGTTAAAAACTAGGTCAGAAAAAACAAGAGTTAGAAAATTCAAACCCAGCTGACAACTGCTCATTCCTGGCACTAGGCCTTTAACAGATTCCTTTATATGTGTGCAGAAATATTTAGTCCCCCACCAATTACAATCTGCCTTCACTGAGGGCTCTAACTTCCAGGTGGCCCAAAGCACCTCCTACGCTGCCTTTGGGTCTCTCCACTTCTCCGTTTTTACCCCATGCTTTCTGTTCCAAAACAAGACTCAAAACAACGCCTCAGGACACTTAAGACTTTCATGAAGACAATCACTGTAGCATTTGAGCTTCCCAAGCATAAATGAGGTTTTAAGCACATTTCTGAGCATAGCTGTTACCACTTTGCAGACAGAAAAAATGCTTTACTCTAGAGTCTCTTGCTTCACACCACTGATTTTTGAGGTATTCTTCTTGAGACAGACTGAACTTGGTATTTTCTGTAGTACATACTTACACGTGACACATAGAAAATACAAGGAAAGCTCCCTGAGATTTTAGTTAAGCTGTGAGTGTTCAGCTGTTCAACACATCAGTCACCTGAGCCCCAAGTCAGATCCCAAGGGAGAGGAAAACACATTATGTACAGATGAGTACAGAACAGCTCCCTAAAGAACAAATGAACAAGGAACAGTGCCTAAGGATACAGGCTGCATGTACTTAAGCTAGAAATGTGCAACTGATGCCTTTAACCTGGACATGTATAACTTTGTAGATGCTTTGACCAGCAAATGTTTTCCTATGTAAATTACTTAGGGGACTTTGATATCCATGTACAAACCTCTGCCAGGTGAGCTAATAGACAAAGCTGACAATTACCCTGTAAAAAAGATCTGATCTAAGAGGCAATGGGACATTTTGACAGAATTTCACAATATTTTAAGAACAGCAGAAGACAGAGAAAACCAGAAGGATCATTTAGGACAGAGCTTGCTTCGGTTACACATACTCGTTCCTTCACTGCCCAAGTACGACCTTGGCCCTATCCTGCTTCTCAATTCCATGAGCATCTTTAATTTTCAGTCATTAATGCTCCAGTCTTACCAGTCTAAATAGTTCACTGAGTTCCTATCCTTCTCCTCCTATGTGCACACGTCATACCCTACAGGTATCTGCTGTGTGCTCTCACTGGCATCATGTTCATTTTCCCCAGGGCAGTCTTCAACTGCTCTGCAGATCTTGTGTCCCTTCTCCTACTGCCTTGTAGCCAGTCATAGGCTGATCTCTCTGCTCCAAAGATACATAATCTTACTCTTCTTGTCAGTTCTTCCATAACCCTGCTCTTCTTCCAGTTCTTCTAACCCAAGTTTACTTATACACTCCACAAGTAAACAAATGTTTCTTCCTGGACATATGCTGAGGTCAGCAAACAGATTACTGAAAATAAATCACAGAGAAGACCTTGTTCTCAGGTTCCATTCCTGGGCTTCAATTGTGACTTGGACGACACTGAGCTCAACTTATTAAAGCAATGGTTAAACAATGAGGGGTTTTTTTTACTTAAGGGGATGATGCAAGCATGATTTGGTCAACACTAGAGAATCCAAGCCGAGAGAAAGCAGATCCCTTAAAACTTTCACTTGTTATGCTATTACAAGTCTTCACTGAGCATGTTAAAGAGTTTTTACCATGTAGAACTTGGGCAGAAATGGATAGATTGAGATGGGAATCGCATCAGATTTCAAATTTTTAAATCAATTGGGGAATTCAAATAAAAGGTCCCCCTAAGTAGCTTTTATATGTTTTAAAATATAATTTCCTCATAACCTTATCTCCTGCAGCAGCTGAACTGTTCTGGATGAAGCTTAAAAATAATTCTAAACAACCTAGTCTGAAACAGGCATTCATGAATAGAACATTTGTGCTCAAATAGGTGAAATCTGGAAAAGCTTTTAATCATTTTAAATTCCAGGGCATCCTAACTGTAGAAGTAAGGTAATCTCAACAACAAACAGTGGTCTCAACACAAGGTATAATAATTACATGAAACTCACTGACTTCAATCCACACATGCTACACATAACCTTATGAAAAAGTGACTTTACTCTGTGGGTTCTTACAGACTGATGCTCTCACAGGCTACAGTCATTACTAACAATTAAAGATAAAGAAGAAATTCCAAACATAAAATCTTTGAGATACAAAAAAAAAAAATCTGGATATAAAAAAAAATTATACTCGTATTTACATATCTACTTATATTAAAATAAACATAAGCCCAGAAAAATGCAAACAAGACAAAATGAAATTGCCACCTTTTACCAGAGGGTATAAAAGATTCCACACAATGCAACCATAAAGCTTAATGCAGCAATCAAGTACCTTGTTTGAGTCTCACAAAACAAGAAAGCCACCAGAAAACAGGGACAGAACCACAATCTCCCCTAGCTCTGGGTACATATTCACAGCACGCAGACTTTTATTTAACTCCAGACTGTTGTTGAAAGATGCAATTTCTCTCTGCTGTTCCAGCCTCCCACATATGTTTCTACTTTCTAGCAATCACACCCCCATGCAATGACTCAGATCAGCTGTGATCAGGCAAAAACCCTGACACCAAAATAAATAATCAAGGTGTCACAGGACTCTTAAGCCCTTCCAGAGCACTGAGCCCAGCAGTGACACAACCTCCTGAACCAAAACAAGAGAAAGGGCAGGAGCATGTGGTGGTGGGAATGGACACCCTTCCCCTCTGCTGCAGCTTACAGCCAGAGACTAGGGAGCATGAACAAAGCAACCTGTAGCTGCCAGCTCTACAGACTATGCATTTTGAACTCTCTGTAAACACACATTTATATCACGCTTCATTTTGGTATGAGACAGAGAACCTGGGGAAAGAAAGTACAGTTTCCTATCTACAGCCCAGGAGGAAAAACAGACTCACAGCTGTTCTAGATATTCTGACCTTAACTCCAAATTGCAAATACTACAAAAGCTCAGCAAAACCTGTGTTTGTCAGTACAGTCTCACACACATGTGCAACAGTTTCCATTTGGATGATAAAGCAACCTATCATCCTTAGGAACAGGTGCTCTGCTCCACAGGTATGAAAACTGTATTTTTGTACCAATAAAATCAACTTCAAACTACACTTCTCTAGCAACACATTTGATTTCTGCTGCTCAGAAGTCACTGTGGTCCTAACATTTAGTTTCCCTATCCTCTCTTCTCCCCCAGTTCTTGAAAAATGCATGCTGTGTTTGGGAATTGCATCTCCTGTATTATTTTTCATGAAAACAGGTTACCTGTACAAAGATAAAGCTGTAGAAACACCACTTAATGGTGCTTGTTCTGGGAAAGACCTGCATCTTCTCAGTCACAGAAAACTTTAGAAAAATGCAGACCCAGCAACAGAACAGTGACATAAGTACAGAATGGACTGTCAGGGCTGTAATGGGGAGCTACAAGGGAGACCTGGCAGAAACAAAGCTGCTGCAGCAGTCCAGAAAATACAGGCAGCCCAAAGGGAATCTCATACCATTTCCTGTTGCTATGAAAAATCATTTTTGCAGCCAAGATGTAAAGCTAATGCAATCCCCCAGGGACAAAGATACTGCAAGAATGAGCCAGTGGGAAAGAGTCATGGGAGGATCAAGACCCTGGAGAGGGACACTTTCACAACTTGCTGAATCTCAGCAAGATGAGTTCAGGCACAGAGCACAGAAGTGCAAAGAGGTATGCAGAGCTGGAGGAAACAGTGGGTGGAAAGAAAGAGGGAAGTAGGTTTTTTTTATACATTCTAAAATTTGTCCACTTCTCCTCCACCCTCTCAAATAACAGGCACTTGGAGAACAAAGGAAGTTGACTTCTTAAAGCTTGCCTGTTTGTTTTAGGACCACGTACATGTGATAAAGCAAAAGTACTGCAGTCATTAGCAGTAGACATGTCATGCAACAAAACAGCTTCTACAAACACAGCCCAGCAAAGTACTCACCAAAGTAATCAAACATACCAGAGCAAAATATATACAACTCAAGTACAAGAAAATTCTTAAATGATTTTTTAAAGAAGCTTCAGAAATAACTCTGCAATGTAATCATTGCAAGTACTTAATGCCTTCCTGCCAGCTCCCACCACTCAAGCCAACTCCAAACTCAATCTCAACACGTACTGAAACGTGATCCCTCAAAAGTAGTGAGTCAAGAATATCAATCCCTCCCTTCCTGCAGAGGTTCTTCCAGAAGAAAGAGTAGCCTTCTGTGGCAGGATGTATACCAGCAGTTAGTCCTGCTGTATCTTGGACTGTCACTCTCCAGGACATGACCCATACCTCTGACAGCCTATAAGTAAGGCAGATATTTACCACTTGCCCCTGGGGACATTTTGTGCCATCTAATGGCACACCATGCCAGCAGTTTACATATAATCCTGAAGAAAATCTTGCCCAAGTATTTCCTTGGTCATGAAGTGTAAAGATTTTATGGTGAAGACTTCAGTTAGTCAGATTTATCTCTTCTTTCCATTAACAGGATGTTGTACAGTGTCTCTGACTCTTGTTTATTGTCAGCCTTGGCAGAAGTACCTTTGAGATGCTGCCATCTTTGCACTTCTTCAGTGACTGACCAACCTGGCCATGGAAACAAAGAAAAACTATGCAGGGATTATTCTCATCATTGCTAGTCTTCAGAGAACACTGTTGGGAGACCAGGGGTGCAAGGAGAAGAGCACTAAGAGTCCATGCTGCTCCAACAAAAATTGTAGAGAATGTCAAAGCTTTCAGCCATTCAGCTTCTGCACTCTACTGACAAGTTAAGGTACCTCTAACCACAACTTTCCCAAACACAACATCCCTCCACAGCACCAGCAGAACATGTATCCTTATCCCTGCTGCTGTGACCTGTCGAAGTTGAGGTGCTAATAGTACGAACATCCTCACTTTGGCCAGTGCAGGATTTTTTTTATATGTAAAAATAAAGTATCAACAATCAAGTAAATTTATCTAAGATTCATTTTCAGTGTTTCTCATTACCCAATACCATTTTGGATATTTCTCTTTAAAGTCAAAACTGTTTCACTGTGTCTTGCAAAAAGGAGTGCACAGCTGGTCAGCAATCCTCTGACCAAATTCAGAACAGATGTTTATAAATAATTCTAAACTCCCTATTGAAGCCAAGTACACAGAGTTCACCAAGACAGCACGCTGCTATATGAGACATGCTGCTCAAGTAATTTTTGAGGCTACTCCCAGATGCATGGAAATTTCATTGGCTCTCATAATGCCTAACAAATCTGAAAGTCAAAAATCACCAGGCCTAGTGATTACTATTATTCCTGTAGTTTCCCCCCTTCTCTTTTGCAAATACTGTATAGCAATAAAAATATGAACATTTGGTGCAGATACAAACACAAGGCATCTTCCTTGATAAATCCAAGTCAGAAACACTCCTGATGACACAGCAGTGCTTTGAATTGTGGAATAATGACGTTTTCATGCAGAGACATGGAGTGGAGGAAGGAAGAGGAGAGGAAAAAGTCTCTTTCATCTGTCATACCACCAGCTTTTAAAGAAGCATGAAATAAGGAGGATTTAAAACAAAGCTGCAGTCCAGTCAGTGCAGTTCCATCCACCCTTGATTTCACAGCTGTTTACTGAGCAATGACATAATATAGTTCCTTTTGCATCAAAGGAATCCAGTACAAATGCCATGTTTTCCATGCAAACCAGAATGTGGATACAGAAGTCAGTTGTCATTCCTTGAGACCAACTATTACGTGAATGGCCCATACAGGGATCAAACCTACAATCCTGGTGTTATCAGTACTGTGCTCTGACCGACTGAGCTCATCTCAGGGTCATGCAGAGTTCTGCTCTTTTAAGCAGCTAGAAAGTCTGCCCTTTACCAAACTTAGAAAACTTGGTTCCTGCAACTCCAAGAAAAATACATCTGGGAAAAGCTGCTGATGCAGTACCCTTTATTAAGTAACATGTGTCTTATGGAAACCACCTGCTAATACTGAGTACAGACACCAAGAGAAAAGAGCAGCCACCACAATGATAGCTTATATTAAACTTTAAATAATAGTCTAAGTAAAAAAATATAACTAATTTGACAAAGGGGGGGCTGGGGAAAGATGTCAATATAACCTTAATAGGATCCACAAATGTAAAAATACATTTTTTTGGAGGGAAACTTTACAAAACCAAAATTAAAATCTCAACTTTTCTTTTAAAAATCCTAGCTCTGGTGTGGAAAAGAAGCTTGAAATTATGAGAATGCTTAAACAATGCCATTTGCACAGATTTTCAAACAGCAAAAGACTCTTGGAGGTCTGAGACATCTCTCCCACCATCAGGTACCAATCCCAAAACCTATGGCTTTTGAGACAGTTCAACTATCGCTACTTGAAGGAAGAACTGTTCTGTAACAGAGGGACACAGAGGAACAACACTCACTCAACTACCACAGGAGATAAAAGTAGATGAAAATCTGCCATTTCTCTATGTGTGAGAGGCAACAGCACCAAAGTAGCAAGGAAATACATATGAAAATATACAACAAGCTCCAATCTGCTGTTGCTTAAATTTTATTTTGATAAAGCATTTAACATCTGTTCTGCATAAGATTCAAGGAATGTTTTCTACAAATTCTACTACAAGTTATCACTCTTGTCAGCAGTAGACCACATTGCTGTATCTAAGTTCCTGTGGTTACACATGAACATGCAGAACAGCTGATTGCACAGTCTATAAAACAGCAATAAATCTTCCTTGCAAAATAATCCTTCCTTTGTTTACTATAAAGTGATTACAAAGAACAAAGGAGATAAAGCACAGCAGATCCTAGTTAGCAAATTAAAAACCAATAGTGATTTACTTTGCATAATTTCTAAAAAAATCTGAAAATAAATTATTTTTCCACACAGCTTTCCTTTTAAATAGAAATAGATTTAAAATACTCACATCCTGATGCACCCATCAGTTAAGCTCCTTTCTCAGCTATTCAGTAAAGCTATGCTCAGCACACTGCTCAGGTCAGCCTCCCACACAAAGCCATTTTCTGGAATCTCTGAGTGAGAAATCTTCTCTAAAATTTGCCCTCCTAAAAAATGCCCTGCCAGGCATGGGCTTGCTCACCTGAGTTCTTAGGACCTCAAGCTTAACTCCTCCTTCCCATCCTATCCTCAAGCCTCATTAACTGCATTCCAGGAAGGCAGTTAGAGGAATATGTCATGCAGAACAGCAGTAATGAGGAAAACAACTGTTGCAGCTCAGACTGTGACAGTAAACACCTGCACAGCTGGAAGTGTGGTTCAGCTTTGCCACTGGGACTACCAAGACATTTCTTTGATGCTTTCACTTGCCAGAGTGTGGAGGACAAAGTCAAGAACTCCTGAGAGGACTGGGGAATACATGGCTGGCCAGGAAGCTTCAGGTTACAGCTCAGAAACAATGCAAAGCAGAGAAAAGGGGAAGGGCAGCTTTCGGATCAATTAATCTGTTTCGCAACTCTTTCAGGTGACATGCCTGTGAGGATCTTAAGAGGACGGGAAAGTTCATTTCTGAGTTAGTAAAGACACCAGGAAAGGCTCTCTCAAATAAGTGCTTTCTCCTTTTCCAGGCCAGAGAAGCAGCTGAAAAGCAGAGATGATATTTTCAACAGCAGAATGTATCTTATGTTTTGCTCAGTCCTGCACAAGTAACTCCCAAACTTCAGGGTACTATCCCTGAAGCAAAGTACTTTAAAGTTTCAAAAAGCCTCACAAGGCAATTTGGATGCCCCAGTGTCAAGTTTTTAACTAACAACTCTATAACTTTACAAGTGAACCAAACAAATTTGCTGTGAATGATTTTACCCAGGTCTCAATCCAAAATTCATGAAGGAATGCAATGTCTTCTAGTCACTGGTGCATGCTAAGAAATGAATCGTATAGAAATGCATGAGACTCTTCATTGTGGTACAGAGCACTGTTTTCTAAAAATTCTTCTTCCCTTTCTCTGGCCTGTGTAGGAGCTCTCAAACTACACTGTGATAACGGACTGAATCCTGGGTACCCACAAATGAGCTGAGACCAGCTGAGTAGAGGGCACAAGATGTAGTGGATCAGGGAGGGAAAGGCACAAGGCAGCTGTGCTCCATTGTGGTCCCAACATGATGCTGCCCTGACCATGTAGGTCACTCCCCTCCCAGAGGGGTTCCATGCACAAACAGTCCTCCCTCTCTCTTCTTAGGTAACACAGGGCTGAGATTCTCAATAAGAGCAATCAGAAGCCCCAAGTAGGTACTAGAATCGTGATGGGCTGTCACAGCAAAGGGACAAACATGTTTGAACCTAGCAGCACACAAAAAACTAGCATTTGTTTCTGTTGGCCTACATAAAATAGTAGAAGGACATGTCCAGCACTGCAGGGGTTTTCTGTAGCATACAAACGCCCAACACAGTATTGATAGAGCTACCCAGGAACAAGGAGAGCCCTGGACACAGTACTGAAATACTGGAATACTTTCTCAGCCAGTCACACCATTTCCAAGTCTGGAGGGTAAGGTCTCCTATCACAGCACCACTCTGCCGACTGCAGTGTTGGCATCCTCCACTGAGCAATCAAAAAAGAAAGAGGAACAACATTCCTAGTTCACATAGTTACATGCTAGCATTCAAAGTGTTTCCATCAACAACTTCTGACTGACAGCCAAAAATAACATTACACTTTCCTTACAAAAGTCTGACATCCAACAGACCAAGGATTAAGATGTCCGGAAATAAACCATAAAGGGATTTCATCAGTTCCCAGCTCCTATTTAATACCTGATTATTACCTATGGCTATAGACAATTTAATGCACCCATTCAGGCTTCCATATTTCATTTTAAGAGGAAAACATATTTACACAGAGCAAGTATGCATATAACCACAAAGTAACAAATCTTTTTTTAGTATGTAGAATAGTAAATGCGTAATAAAGACTTTTAAATGTTACTCTGGGGAAAATACTTGTCTGAATTTACAGCCAATACTATATTTTGGTGGTAAAAAAATCATTTAGTCTGTTAGAGAATGACTGATAACATTATGAATAACACTGGCTACAGGCTGTTTAAACTTTACGCAACGGAAAAACTTCTGCATTTTGTGTAACCATGCTTGCTTTAGATCTGTCATGGATTATTTGACCATAGGAATTCTCTGTCAGAGAATGCACTGTGATGGGCGCCATACAGATGCAGAACAAAAAGATCACTCTTTGCCTTATGCTAAATAATAAAAATCTTTACAGCTCCTGCATTAACATTTTTTAACGTCTGAATTTTCAGTAAATTTTCAGATGCACAACCAATGTTCATCTGCAATTGTAAATTAAATGAAGAGCAGCAATGAGGAAGTTTGCATGATAGTCTAGAAATAACCAACTGACCCATGAGTTCTAGCCTTTGCCTGCAGCTTTCCAATTTCTGGTACTTGCTTTTAAAAGCCAGGTTTAGTATTTTTGGCTGGAAAGGAGAGTGTACAAATTACAGCACTTCAATCTAGTAGAACTGAAATTTTTACTGCAGGAAGTCTTTCTTTTTAAAACACTTAAAAGATCATAGAAGCTGTGGCAATATGGGCACCCTGTTGGGGCAGTTGCAGAGTGTTTGTATAGAGTTAGCAAGAGGTTTGTGTGATAACAGTATGGAAACAGTATAAGAAGTTGGAAAAGAGCAGACCTTTAAGCCCACTGAGAGTTTTTTTCAGTGTCTTTTAAGGTTACTCGATGCCTTCATATATTTGCTATTTGCCTCTAAGTCATTACATTTGAACAACTTTGTCCAAGGCTAGAAAGCAAGTTCTCATGTCAGAGCCTTCACAGAGAATATATAACCACTTCCCATTTATAAAATATAAAAATCCACCCTATAATGCATTTGCTGACCTCGGCTGAGGCAGTGCAGTAGAAGAAGCAACTGGCCTATTCCCTTTGGGGTCAAACACCATGAGACTGGTCTCTGCCTCCCTTCCCATTCCATCTCTTACACCATAACGAGTTGAGTAGATGGAATTACTTAACAGTTTCTCCCTGCAATATCCCCCGAGTTTCCACTCTCACCTTCATACAAACATTTCTGTTTCAGCCTCAGGTTAATTCCTCCCATGTGCAAGAAGCTGCCCACCTCTCTGATCCTACCCTCCTCTCCAAATTGCATCCCTCACCAAACAGCTGGCCCACACTGACTACATCAAACGTTTTCCTGTTTGTCACACCTTATCTGACAGTCACAGGTGCTGTTTGTTGCTATAATGACATATTCACTATTATGCACTATTTAAAGCAACCCACCCAGGAAAAAAATTAAGACAGATGTGGTGCAACATTTCTCACCAAGCAGGATCTAGTGAGAGGGATGATAAAAATCAAATAATATATCCACCATTAAGGCAAGACCAAGCAATAAAAGGTTAAACTTAGCTTACTTCAACAATGCAACTCTTCTTAAAATAGGCCGGTATCTATTAAATTCTGTTCCATTCACAGCTGTACAACAAATCAGAGCTATATAACCCAAGCATGATTTTAAACAAAATTATGGACAGAGTATTTTTAAAATTGGTTAGCTTTGACTTAAAGGCAAAATGTGCTGAAAACCTCTAAATCAGTCTGCACATTTCCCTTTTCTATTAATACTAGCAGGCTTGTTTTGGGTGGGACTTTTAATTTTATTCAAAATTCTCTGATGTCTTTTTCTGAAAATAAAATGAAATAAAAAATCCATAGTCAAATAAGAACAAAAGAATCCAAAATATGCTAGTGTACTGCTGGTTAAATGACTAGGCTAGTTTTCTGGCTGGGCAACTCTTCAAGAATCATTTTCTCTACTGCATGAAAGAGTTATTTATCACAAAAGTCCGTGCAGTCAGAAGACAGCACAAGGAACTTGTGCCAAAAAGAAAGGCAGCATCAAATCAAAGAGTGTCCCTCAGAGCTTGTACCTCTTTTCCAAGCATTCCTGTTTGGAGTGCTATAGCATTTCTCTAACAGGAGGAGTAAATTAACAGCCACTGACATTTGGGCTGCTCGCTTTTTCTCTTTCTTTTCCGCTCCGAATTTCCAAAGTGTGCAAGGTTTTAAGCATGTGTTATACACAAATAACACCAGAGCATTGTGCTGCGGCATTGTTTGTGGGAGTTGCCTTCAAGCTGCAACATGTAATTTTTGGGATTTCCATTGGAGCCAAGCAAGCCGGGGAGGGAGCGGAGCTGAGCGACAATAGGAATATCCGGCTCTGCCTCCCGCTGGAAAAAACAGCAACAGAAGGGAAGGGAAGACTCCTGGACACTGCATGACAATTGTCCTGTTTTGGGGAGCTCAGGAAGAGGGAAGTCAGCCTAACAGCTCCACTGGGTGACTTTTCTAAGCCGACTTCCCCAGCTATTTAGGGAGCGGCGAGAGGCTGCCACTCCTCCCGCCGTACCGCTGAGCTCCCCAGCGCCCGCTGTTCCTCCCTCAGCCGGAGCCAAGCCGCTCCAGGGCGGCGATCCCTGCCCGGCTGACAAGACCAGCTGACTCCATCACCCCCCGCCGCCGCGGCCCCCAGACCCTCCCGTGCCCCTCCGCGCCCCTCCGCACCTTTTGCTCAAAGGCCGGACCCGCACGGCCA